>CAXAJV010000299.1:0-358000 GCA_963969225.1 Xylocopa violacea | reverse complement strand
ATGACGTTATAGACGTATATACTGTTCCCTCTGAGAAGTAGGGTTCGACAAGCCTGGAATGTTGTAGAATATTGCATCCGATATGTCAGGTTGCCTTACGTAATATATATAATGTTAGAGACGTATATACTGTTCCCATCGAGAAGTAGGGTCCGACACGCCTGGAATGTTGTCAAATATTACATCCGAGTTGTTAGGTTGCCTTAGGTTGGGATATAGACCGCTATATACGCATATTATATTCCCACCGAAAAGTATGCTCCGACAGGCCAGGAATGTTCTAAAATATTACGTCCGAGATGTTAGGTGGCCTTAGGTTAGGATATATAACGTTATAGACGCATATAATGTTCCCACCGAGAAGTAGGGTCCGACACGCCTGGAATGTTGTCAAATATTACATCCGAGATGTCAGGTTGCCTTAGGTTAGGATATATAACGTTATAGACGCATATAATGTTACCGCCGAGACGTAGGGACCGACACGCCTGTAATGTTGCCAAATATTACATCCGAGATGTTAGGTGGCCTTAGGTTAGGATATATAACGTTATAGACGTATATACTGTTCCCTCCGAGAAGAAGGGTTCGACACGCCTGGAATGTTGTTAAATGTTACATCCGAGATGTTAGGTTGCCTTAGGTTAGGATATATAATGTTAGAGACGTATATACTGTTCCCACCGAGAAATAGGGTCCGACACGCCTGGAATGTTGTCAAATATTACATCCGAGATGTCAGGTTGCCTTAGGTTAGGATATATAACGTTATAGACGCATATAATGTTACCGCCGAGACGTAGGGACCGACACGCCTGTAATGTTGCCAAATATTACATCCGAGATATTAGGTGGCCTTAGGTTAGGATATATAACGTTATAGACGTATATACTGTTCCCTCCGAGAAGAAGGGTTCGACACGCCTGGAATGTTGTTAAATGTTACATCCGAGATGTTAGGTTGCCTTTGGTTAGGATATATAACGTTATAGACGCATATAACGTTACCACCGAGAAGTAGGGTCCGACACGCCAGGAATGTTGTCAAATATTACATCCGAGTAGTTAGGTTGCCTTAGGCTAGGATATATAACGTTATAGACGCATGTAATGTTACCACCGAGACGTAGGGTCCGACACGCCAGGAATGTTGTCAAATATTACATCCGAGTTGTTAGGTTGCCTTATGTTAGGATATATAACATTATAGACGCATATAATGTTACCACCGAGACGTAGGGACCGACACGCCTCAAATGTTGTAGAATACTACATCCGAGATGTCAGCTTGCCTCAGGTTAGGATACATAACGTTATAGACGTATATACTGTTCCCACCGAAAAGTAGGTTCCGACACGCCAGGAATGTTGTCAAATATTACATCCGAGTAGTTAGGTTGCCTTAGGTTAGGATATATAACGTTATAGACGCATGTAATGTTACCACCCAGACGTAGGGACCGACACGCCTGGAATGTTGTCAAATGTTACATCCGAGATGTTAAATTGCCTTAGGTTAGGATATATGACGTTATAGACTTATATATTGTTCCCTCCGAGAAGTAGGGTTCGACACGCCTGGAATGTTGTCAAATGTTACATCCAAGATGTTAGGTTGCCTTAGGTTAGGATATATAAAGTTAGAGACGTATATACTGTTCCCACCGAGAAGTAGGGTCCGACACGCCTGGAATGTTGTCAAATATTACATCCGAGTTATTATTTTGCCTTAGGTTAGGATATTTAACGTTATAGAGGCATATAATGTTCCCACCGAGAAGTAGGGACCGACACTCCTGGAATGTTGTCAAATATTACATCCGAGATGTTAGGTTGCCTTAGGTTAGGATATATAACGTTATAGACCCATATAATGTTACCACCGAGACGTAGGGACCGACACGCCTGGAATGTTGTCAAATGTAACATCCGAGTTATTGAGTTGCCTTAGGTTAGGATATATAACGTTATAGACGCACATAATGTTACCACCGAGACGTAGGGACCGACACGCCTCAAATGTTGTAGAATACTACATCCGAGATGTCAGGTTGCCTTAGGTTAGGATACATAACGTTATAGACGTATATACTGTTCCCACCGAAAAGTAGGTTCCGACACGCCAGGAATGTTGTCAAATATTACATCCGAGTAGTTAGGTTGCCTTAGGTTAGGATATAAAACGTTATGGACGCATGTAATGTTACCACCGAGACGTAGGGACCGACACGCCTGGAATGTTGTCAAATGTTACATCCGACATGTTAGATTGCCTTAGGTTAGGATATATGACGTTATAGACGTATATACTGTTCCCTCCGAGAAGTAGGGTTCGACACGCCTGGAATGTTGTCAAATGTTACATCCGAGATGTTAGGTTGCCTTAGGTTAGGATATATAATGTTAGAGACGTATATACTGTTCCCACCGAGAAGTAGGGTCCGACACGCCAGGAATGTTGTCAAATGTTACATCCAAGATGTTAGGTTGCCTTTGGTTAGGATATATAACGTTATGGACGCATATAACGTTACCACCGAGAAGTAGGGACCGATACAACTGGAATGTTGCCAAATATTACATCCGAGATGTTAGGTGGCCTTAGGTTAGGATATATAACGTTATAGACGTATATACTGTTCCCACCGAGAAGTAGGGTCCTACACGCCAGGAATGTTGTCAAATGTTACATCCGAGATGTTAGGTTGCCTTTGGTTAGGATATATAACGTTATACACGCATATAACGTTACCACCGAGAAGTAGGGTCCGACACGCCAGGAATGTTGTCAAATATTACATCCGAGTTGTTAGGTTGCCTTAGGTTAGGATATATAACGTTATAGACGCATATAATGTTACCACCGAGACGTAGGGACCGACACGCCTCAAATGTTGTAGAATACTACATCCGAGATGTCAGGTTGCCTTAGGTTAGGATACATAACGTTATAGACGTATATACTGTTCCCACCGAGAAGTAGGTTCCGAGACGCCAGGAATGTTGTCAAATATTACATCCGAGTAGTTAGGTTGCCTTAGGTAAGGATATATAACGTTATAGACGCATGTAATGGTACCACCGAGACGTAGGGACCGACACGCCTGGAATGTTGTCAAATGTTACATCCGAGATGTTAGGTTGCCTTAGGTTAGGATATATGACGTTATAGACGTATATACTGTTCCCTCCGAGAAGTAGGCTTCGACACGCCTGGAATGTTGTCAAATGTTACATCCGAGATGTTAGGTTGCCTTAGGTTAGGATATATAAAGTTAGAGACGTATATACTGTTCCCACCGAGAAGTAGGGTCCGACACGCCTGGAATGTTGTCAAATATTACATCCGAGATGTTAGGTTGCCTTAGGTTAGGATATATAACGTTATAGACGCATATAATGTTACCACCGAGACGTAGGGACCGACACGCCTGGAATGTTGTCAAATATTACATCCGAGATGTTAGGTTGCCTATGGTTAGGATATATAACGTTATAGACGCATATAACGTTACCACCGAGAAGTAGGGTCCGACACGCCAGGAATGTTGTCAAATATTACATCCGAGTTGTTAGGTTGCCTTAGGTTAGGATATATAACGTTATAGACGCATATAATGTTACCACCGAGACGTAGGGACCGACACGCCTCAAATGTTGTAGAATACTACATCCGAGATGTCAGGTTGCCTTAGGTTAGGATACATAACGTTATAGACGTATATACTGTTCCCACCGAAAAGTAGGTTCCGACACGCCAGGAATGTTGTCAAATATTACATCCGAGTAGTTAGGTTGCCTTAGGTTAGGATATATAACGTTATGGACGCATGTAATGTTACCACCGAGACGTAGGGACCGACACGCCTGGAATGTTGTCAAATGTTACATCCGACATGTTAGATAGCCTTAGGTTAGGATATATGACGTTATAGACGTATATACTGTTCCCTCCGAGAAGTAGGGTTCGACACGCCTGGAATGTTGTCAAATGTTACATCCGAGATGTTAGGTTGCCTTAGGTTAGGATATATAAAGTTATAGACGCATATAATGTTACCACCGAGACGTAGGGACCGACACGCCTGAAATGTTGTAGAATATTACATCCGAGATGTCAGGTTGCCTTAGGTTAGGATATATAACGTTATAGACGCATATAATGTTACCACCGAGAAGTAGGGACCGACACGCCTCAAATGTTGTAGAATACTACATCCGAGATGTCAGGTTGCGTTAGGTTAGGATATATAACGTTATAGACGCATATAATGTTACCACCGAGACGTAGGGACCAACACGCCTGGAATGTTGTCAAATGTAACATCCGAGTTATTGAGTTGCCTTAGGTTAGGATATATAACGTTATAGACGCATATAATGTTACCACCGAGAAGTAGGGTTCGACACGCCTGGAATGATGTCAAATGTTACATCCTAGGTGTTAGGTTGCCTTAGGTTAGGATATATAAAGTTAGAGACGTATATACTGTTCCCACCGAGAAGTAGGTTCCGACAAGCCTGGAATGTTGTCAAATATTACATCCGAGATGTTAGGTTGCCTTAGGTTAGGATATATAACGTTATAGACGCATATAATGTTACCACCGAGACGTAGGGACCGACACGCCTGGAATGTTGTCAAATATTACATCCGAGATGTTAGGTGGCCTTAGGTTAGGATATATGACGTTATAGACGTATATACTTGTCCCATCGAGAAGTAGGGTCCGACACACCAGGAATGTTGTCAAATGTTACATCCGAGATGTTAGGTTGCCTATGGTTAGGATATATAACGTTATAGACGCATATAAGGTTACCACCGAAAAGTAGGGTCCGACACGCCAGGAATGTTGTCGAATATTACATCCGAGTTGTTAGGTTGCCTTAGGTTAGGATATATAACTTTATAGACGCATATAAGGTTACCACCGAGACGTAGGGATCGACACGCCTGAAATGTTGTAGAATATTACATCCGAGATGTCAGGTTGCCTTAGGTTAGGATATATAACGTTATAGACGTATATAGTGTTCCCACCGAGAAGTAGGGTCCGACACGCCAGGAATGTTGTCAAATATTACATCCGAGTAGTTACGTTGCCTTAGGTTAGGATATATAACGTTATAGAAGCATGTAATGTTACCACCGAGACGTAGGGACCGACACTCCTGGAATGTTGTCAAACGTTACATCCGAGATGTTAGATTGCCTTAGGTTAGGATAATTGACGTTATAGACGTATATACTGTTCCCTCCGAGAAGTAGGGTTCGACACGCCTGGAATGTTGTACAATATTGCATCCGATATGTCAGGTTGCCTTAGGTAATATATATAATGTTAGAGACGCATATACTGTTCCCATCGAGAAGTAGGGTCCGACACGCCTGGAATGTTGTCAAATATTACATTCGATATGTCAGGTTGTCTTAGGTTAGGATATATAATGCTAGAGACGTATATACTGTTCCCACCGAGAAGTAGGGTCCGAAACGCCTGGAATGTTGTCAAATATTACATCCGAGATGTTAGGTTGCCTTAGGTTAGGATATATAACGTTATAGACCCATATAATGTTACCACCGAGACGTAGGGACCGACACGCCTGGAATGTTGCCAAATATTACATCCGAGATGTTAGGTGGCCTTAGGTTAGGATATATAACGTTATAGACGTATATACTGTTCCCTCCGAGAAGAAGGGTTCGACACGCCTGGAATGTTGTTAAATGTTACATCCGAGATGTTAGGTTGCCTTAGGTTAGGATATATAATGTTAGAGACGTATATACTGTTCCCACCGAGAAATAGGGTCCGACACGCCTGGAATGTTGTCAAATATTACATCCGAGATGTCAGGTTGCCTTAGGTTAGGATATATAACGTTATAGACGCATATAATGTTACCGCCGAGACCTAGGGACCGACACGCCTGGAATGTTGTCAAATGTTACATCCGAGATGTTAGATTGCCTTAGGTTAGGATATATGACGTTATAGACGTATATACTGTTCCCTCCGAGAAGTAGGTTTCGACACGCCTGGAATGTTGTCAAATGTTACATCCGAGATGTTAGGTTGCCTTAGGTTAGGATATATAATGTTAGAGACGTATATACTGTTCCCATCGAGAAGTAGGGTCCGACACGCCAGGAATGTTGTCAAGTATTACATCCGAGTTGTTTGGTTGCCTTATGTTAGGATATATAACGTTATAGACGCATATAATGTTACCACCGAGACGTAGGGACCGACACGCCTGAAATGTTGTAGAATATTACATCCGAGATGTCAGGTTGCCTTAGGTTAGGATATACAACGTTATAGACGCATATAATGTTACTACCGAGAAGTAGGGACCGACACGCCTCAAATGTTGTAGAATACTACATCCGAGATGTCAGGTTGCGTTATTTTAGGATATATAACGTTATAGACGCATATAATGTTACCACCGAGACGTAGGGACCGACACGCCTAGAATGTTGTCAAATGTAACATCCGAGTTATTGAGTTGCCTTAGGTCAGGATATATAACGTTATAGACGCATATAATATTCCCACCGAGAAGTAGGGTCCGACACGCCAGGAATGTTGTCAAATATTACATCCGAGTTGTTAGGTTGCCTTATGTTAGGATATATAAAGTTATAGACGCATATAATGTTACCACCGAGACGTAGGGACCGACACGCCTGGAAAGTTGTCAAATGTAACATCCGAGTTATTGAGTTGCCTTAGGTTAGGATATATAACGTTATAGACGCATTTAATATTCCCACCGAGAAGTAGGGTCCGACACGCCAGGAATGTTGTCAAGTATTACATCCGAGTTGTTAGGTAGCCTTATGTTAGGATATATAACGTTATGGACGCATGTAATGTTACCACCGAGACGTAGGGACCGACACGCCTGGAATGTTGTCAAATGTTACATCCGACATGTTAGATTGCCTTAGGTTAGGATATATGACGTTATAGACGTATATACTGTTCCCTCCGAGAAGTAGGGTTCGACACGCCTGGAATGTTGTCAAATGTTACATCCGAGATGTTAGGTTGCCTTAGGTTAGGATATATAAAGTTATAGACGCATATAATGTTACCACCGAGACGTAGGGACCGACACGCCTGAAATGTTGTAGAATATTACATCCGAGATGTCAGGTTGCCTTAGGTTAGGATATATAACGTTATAGACGCATATAATGTTACCACCGAGAAGTAGGGACCGACACGCCTCAAATGTTGTAGAATACTACATCCGAGATGTCAGGTTGCGTTAGGTTAGGATATATAACGTTATAGACGCATATAATGTTACCACCGAGACGTAGGGACCAACACGCCTGGAATGTTGTCAAATGTAACATCCGAGTTATTGAGTTGCCTTAGGTTAGGATATATAACGTTATAGACGCATATAATGTTACCACCGAGAAGTAGGGTTCGACACGCCTGGAATGATGTAAAATGTTACATCCTAGGTGTTAGGTTGCCTTAGGTTAGGATATATAAAGTTAGAGACGTATATACTGTTCCCACCGAGAAGTAGGTTCCGACAAGCCTGGAATGTTGTCAAATATTACATCCGAGATGTTAGGTTGCCTTAGGTTAGGATATATAACGTTATAGACGCATATAATGTTACCACCGAGACGTAGGGACCGACACGCCTGGAATGTTGTCAAATATTACATCCGAGATGTTAGGTGGCCTTAGGTTAGGATATATAACGTTATAGACGTATATACTTGTCCCACCGAGAAGTAGGGTCCGACACACCAGGAATGTTGTCAAATGTTACATCCGAGATGTTAGGATGCCTTAGGTTAGGATATATAACTTTATAGACGCATATAAGGTTACCACCGAGACGTAGGGACCGACACGCCTGAAATGTTGTAGAATATTACATCCGAGATGTCAGGTTGCCTTAGGTTAGGATATATAACGTTATAGACGTATATAGTGTTCCCACCGAGAAGTAGGGTCCGACACGCCAGGAATGTTGTCAAATATTACATCCGAGTAGTTACGTTGCCTTAGGTTATGATATATAACGTTATAGAAGCATGTAATGTTACCACCGAGACGTAGGGACCGACACTCCTGGAATGTTGTCAAACGTTACATCCGAGATGTTAGATTGCCTTAGGTTAGGATAATTGACGTTATAGACGTATATACTGTTCCCTCCGAGAAGTAGGGTTCGACACGCCTGGAATGTTGTACAATATTGCATCCGATATGTCAGGTTGCCTTAGGTAATATATATAATGTTAGAGACGCATATACTGTTCCCATCGAGAAGTAGGGTCCGACACGCCTGGAATGTTGTCAAATATTACACTCGATATGTCAGGTTGCCTTAGGTTAGGATATATAATGCTAGAGACGTATATACTGTTCCCACCGAGAAGTAGGGTCCGAAACGCCTGGAATGTTGTCAAATATTACATCCGAGATGTTAGGTTGCCTTAGGTTAGGATATATAACGTTATAGACCCATATAATGTTACCACCGAGACGTAGGGACCGACACGCCTGGAATGTTGCCAAATATTACATCCGAGATGTTAGGTGGCCTTAGGTTAGGATATATAACGTTATAGACGTATATACTGTTCCCTCCGAGAAGAAGGGTTCGACACGCCTGGAATGTTGTTAAATGTTACATCCGAGATGTTAGGTTACCTTAGGTTAGGATATATAATGTTAGAGACGTATATACTGTTCCCACCGAGAAATAGGGTCCGACACGCCTGGAATGTTGTCAAATATTACATCCGAGATGTCAGGTTGCCTTAGGTTAGGATATATAACGTTATAGACGCATATAATGTTACCGCCGAGACCTAGGGACCGACACGCCTGGAATGTTGTCAAATGTTACATCCGAGATGTTAGATTGCCTTAGGTTAGGATATATGACGTTATAGACGTATATACTGTTCCCTCCGAGAAGTAGGGTTCGACACGCCTGGAATGTTGTCAAATGTTACATCCGAGATGTTAGGTTGCCTTAGGTTAGGATATATAATGTTAGAGACGTATATACTGTTCCCATCGAGAAGTAGGGTCCGACACGCCAGGAATGTTGTCAAGTATTACATCCGAGTTGTTTGGTTGCCTTATGTTAGGATATATAACGTTATAGACGCATATAATGTTACCACCGAGACGTAGGGACCGACACGCCTGAAATGTTGTAGAATATTACATCCGAGATGTCAGGTTGCCTTAGGTTAGGATATACAACGTTATAGACGCATATAATGTTACTACCGAGAAGTAGGGACCGACACGCCTCAAATGTTGTAGAATACTACATCCGAGATGTCAGGTTGCGTTATTTTAGGATATATAACGTTATAGACGCATATAATGTTACCACCGAGACGTAGGGACCGACACGCCTGGAATGTTGTCAAATGTAACATCCGAGTTATTGAGTTGCCTTAGGTCAGGATATATAACGTTATAGACGCATATAATATTCCCACCGAGAAGTAGGGTCCGACACGCCAGGAATGTTGTCAAATATTACATCCGAGTTGTTAGGTTGCCTTATGTTAGGATATATAACGTTATAGACGCATAAAATGTTACCACCGAGACGTAGGGACCGACACGCCTGGAAAGTTGTCAAATGTAACATCCGAGTTATTGAGTTGCCTTAGGTTAGGATATATAACGTTATAGACGCATTTAATATTCCCACCGAGAAGTAGGGTCCGACACGCCAGGAATGTTGTCAAGTATTACATCCGAGTTGTTAGGTAGCCTTATGTTAGGATATATAACGTTATAGACGCATGTAACGTTACCACCGAGACGTAGGGACCGACACGCCTGGAATGATGTCAAATGTTACATCCGAGACGTTAGATTGCCTTAGGTTAGGATGTATGACGTTATAGACGTATGTACTGTTCCCTCCGAGAAGTAGGGTTCGACACACCTGGAATGTTGTCAAATGTTACATCCGAGATGTTAGGATGCCTTAAGTTAGGATATATGACGTTATAGACGTATATACTGTTCCCTCTGAGAAGTAGGGTTCGACAAGCCTGGAATGTTGTAGAATATTGCATCCGATATGTCAGGTTGCCTTACGTAATATATATAATGTTAGAGACGTATATACTGTTCCCATCGAGAAGTAGGGTCCGACACGCCTGGAATGTTGTCAAATATTACATCCGAGTTGTTAGGTTGCCTTAGGTTGGGATATAGACCGCTATAGACGCATATTATATTCCCACCGAAAAGTATGCTCCGACAGGCCAGGAATGTTGTAAAATATTACGTCCGAGATGTTAGGTGGCCTTAGGTTAGGATATATAACGTTATAGACGCATATAATGTTCCCACCGAGAAGTAGTAGCCGACACGCCAGGAATGTTGTCAAATGTTACATCCGAGATGTTAGGTTGCCTTAGGTTAGGATATATAAAGTTAGAGACGTATATACTGTTCCCACCGAGAAGCAGGGTCCGACACGCCTGGAATGTTGTCAAATATTACATCCGAGATGTTAGGTTGCCTTAGGTTAGGATATATAACGTTATAGACGTATATACTGTTACCACCGAGACGTAGGGACCGACACGCCTGGAATGTTGTCAAATGTAACATCCGAGTTATTGAGTTGCCTTAGGTTAGGATATATAACGTTATAGACGCATATAATATTCCCACCGAGAAGTAGGGTCCGACACGCCATGAATGTTGTCAAATGTTACATCCGAGATGTTAGTTGGCCTTAGGTTAGGATATATAACGTTATAGACGTATATAATGTTCCCACCGAGAAGTAGGGTCCGACGCGCCAGGAATGTTGTCAAATGTTACATCCGAGTTGTTAGGTTGCCTTAGGTTAGGATATATAACGTTATAGACGCATATAATGTTACCACCGAGACCTAGGGACCGACACGCCTGGAATGTTGTCAAATGTTACATCCGAGTTATTGAGTTGCCTTAGGTTAGGGTATATAACGTTATAGACGCATTTAATATTCCCACCGAGAAGTAGGGTCCGACACGCCAGGAATGTTGTCAAGTATTACATCCGAGTTGTTAGGTAGCCTTATGTTAGGATATATAACGTTATAGACGCATGTAACGTTACCACCGAGACGTAGGGACCGACACGCCTGGAATGATGTCAAATGTTACATCCGAGACGTTAGATTGCCTTAGGTTAGGATATATAACGTTATAGACGCATGTAACGTTACCACCGAGACGTAGGGACCGACACGCCTGTAATGTTGCCAAATATTACATCCGAGATGTTAGGTGGCCTTAGGTTAGGATATAAACCGTTATAGACGTATATACTGTTCCCACCGAGAAGTAGGAGCCGACACGCCAGGAATGTTGTCAAATGTTACATCCGAGATGTTAGGTGGCCTTAGGTTAGGATATATAACGTTATAGACGTGTATACTGTTCCCACCGAGAAGTAGGGTCCGACACGCCAGGAATGTTGTCAAATGTTACATCCAAGATGTTAGGTTGCCTTTGGTTAGGATCTATAACGTTATGCACGCATATAACGTTACCACCGAGAAGTAGGGACCGATACAACTGGAATGTTGCCAAATATTACATCCGAGATGTTAGGTGGCCTTAGGTTTGGATATATAACGTTATAGACGTATATACTGTTCCCACCGAGAAGTAGGGTCCTACACGCCAGGAATGTTCTCAAATGTTACATCCGAGATGTTAGGTTGCCTTTGGTTAGGATATATAACGTTATAGACGCATATAACGTTACCACCGAGAAGTAGGGTCCGACACGCCAGGAATGTTGTCAAATATTACATCCGAGTTGTTGGGTTGCCTTAGGTTAGGATATATAACGTTATGGACGCATGTAATGTTACCACCGAGACGTAGGGACCGACACGCCTGGAATGTTGTCAAATGTTACATCCGACATGTTAGATTGCCTTAGGTTAGGATATATGACGTTATAGACGTATATACTGTTCCCTCCGAGAAGTAGGCTTCGACACGCCTGGAATGTTGTCAAATGTTACATCCGAGATGTTAGGTTGCCTTAGGTTAGGGTATATAAAGTTAGAGACGTATATACTGTTCCCACCGAGAAGTAGGGTCCGACACGCCTGGAATGTTGTCAAATATTACATCCCAGATGTTAGGTTGCCTTAGGTTAGGATATATAACGTTATAGACGTATATACTGTTACCACCGAGACGTAGGGACCGACACGCCTGGAATGTTGTCAAATGTTACATCCGAGATGTTAGGTTGCCTTAGGTTAGGATACATAAAGTTAGAGACGTATATACTGTTCCCACCGAGAAGTAGGGTCCGACACGCCTGGAATGTTGTCAAATATTACATTCGATATGTCAGGTTGCCTTAGGTTAGGATATATAATGCTAGAGACGTATATACTGTTCCCACCGAGAAGTAGGGTCCGAAACGCCTGGAATGTTGTCAAATATTACATCCGAGATGTTAGGTTGCCTTAGGTTAGGATATATAACGTTATAGACCCATATAATGTTACCACCGAGACGTAGGGACCGACACGCCTGGAATGTTGTCAAATGTAGCATCCGAGTTATTGAGTTGCCTTAGGTTAGGATATATAACGTTATAGACGCATATATTATTGCCACCGAGAAGTAGGGTCCGACACGCCAGGAATGTTGTCGAATATTACATCCGAGATGTTAGGTGGCCTTAGGTTAGGATATACAACGTTATAGACGCATATAATGTTACTACCGAGAAGTAGGGACCGACACGCCTCAAATGTTGTAGAATACTACATCCGAGATGTCAGGTTGCGTTATTTTAGGATATATAACGTTATAGACGCATATAATGTTACCACCGAGACGTAGGGACCGACACGCCTGGAATGTTGTCAAATGTAACATCCGAGTTATTGAGTTGCCTTAGGTTAGGATATATAACGTTATAGACGCATATAATATTCCCACCGAGAAGTAGGGTCCGACACGCCAGGAATGTTGTCAAATATTACATCCGAGTTGTTAGGTTGCCTTATGTTAGGATATATAACGTTATAGACGCATATAATGTTACCACCGAGACGTAGGGACCGACACGCCTGGAAAGTTGTCAAATGTAACATCCGAGTTATTGAGTTGCCTTAGGTTAGGATATATAACGTTATAGACGCATTTAATATTCCCACCGAGAAGTAGGGTCCGACACGCCAGGAATGTTGTCAAGTATTACATCCGAGTTGTTAGGTAGCCTTATGTTAGGATATATAACGTTATAGACGCATGTAACGTTACCACCGAGACGTAGGGACCGACACGCCTGGAATGATGTCAAATGTTACATCCGAGACGTTAGATTGCCTTAGGTTAGGATATATGACGTTATAGACGTATATACTGTTCCCTCCGAGAAGTAGTGTTCGACACACCTGGAATGTTGTCAAATGTTACATCCGAGATGTTAGGATGCCTTAAGTTAGGATATATGACGTTATAGACGTATATACTGTTCCCTCTGAGAAGTAGGGTTCGACAAGCCTGGAATGTTGTAGAATATTGCATCCGATATGTCAGGTTGCCTTACGTAATATATATAATGTTAGAGACGTATATACTGTTCCCATCGAGAAGTAGGGTCCGACACGCCTGGAATGTTGTCAAATATTACATCCGAGTTGTTAGGTTGCCTTAGGTTGGGATATAGACCGCTATAGACGCATATTATATTCCCACCGAAAAGTATGCTCCGACAGGCCAGGAATGTTGTAAAATATTACGTCCGAGATGTTAGGTGGCCTTAGGTTAGGATATATAACGTTATAGACGCATATAATGTTCCCACCGAGAAGTAGGGTCCGACACGCCAGGAATGTTGTCAAGTATTACATCCGAGTTGTTAGGTAGCCTTATGTTAGGATATATAACGTTATAGACGCATGTAACGTTACCACCGAGACGTAGGGACCGACACGCCTGGAATGATGTCAAATGTTACATCCGAGACGTTAGATTGCCTTAGGTTAGGATATATGACGTTATAGACGTATATACTGTTCCCTCCGAGAAGTAGGGTTCGACACACCTGGAATGTTGTCAAATGTTACATCCGAGATGTTAGGATGCCTTAAGTTAGGATATATGACGTTATAGACGTATATACTGTTCCCTCTGAGAAGTAGGGTTCGACAAGCCTGGAATGTTGTAGAATATTGCATCCGATATGTCAGGTTGCCTTACGTAATATATATAATGTTAGAGACGTATATACTGTTCCCATCGAGAAGTAGGGTCCGA
This sequence comes from Xylocopa violacea, assembly GCA_963969225.1. Taxonomy (NCBI): domain Eukaryota; kingdom Metazoa; phylum Arthropoda; class Insecta; order Hymenoptera; family Apidae; genus Xylocopa; species Xylocopa violacea. The sequence goes on along the minus strand of CAXAJV010000299.1, from coordinate 343,679 downwards.
CACGCCTGGAATGTTGTCAAATATTACATCCGAGTTGTTAGGTTGCCTTAGGTTGGGATATAGACCGCTATAGACGCATATTATATTCCCACCGAAAAGTATGCTCCGACAGGCCAGGAATGTTGTAAAATATTACGTCCGAGATGTTAGGTGGCCTTAGGTTAGGATATATAACGTTATAGACGCATATAATGTTCCCACCGAGAAGTAGTAGCCGACACGCCAGGAATGTTGTCAAATGTTACATCCGAGATGTTAGGTTGCCTTAGGTTAGGATATATAAAGTTAGAGACGTATATACTGTTCCCACCGAGAAGTAGGGTCCGACACGCCTGGAATGTTGTCAAATATTACATCCGAGATGTTAGGTTGCCTTAGGTTAGGATATATAACGTTATAGACGCATATAATGTTACCACCGAGACCTAGGGACCGACACGCCTGGAATGTTGTCAAATGTTACATCCGAGATGTTAGATTGCCTTAGGTTAGGATATATGACGTTATAGACGTATATACTGTTCCCTCCGAGAAGTAGGGTTCGACACGCCTGGAATGTTGTCAAATGTTACATCCGAGATGTTAGGTTGCCTTAGGTTAGGATATATAATGTTAGAGACTTATATACTGTTCCCATCGAGAAGTAGGGTCCGACACGCCAGGAATGTTGTCAAGTATTACATCCGAGTTGATTGGTTGCCTTATGTTAGGATATATAACGTTATAGACGCATATAATGTTACCACCGAGACGTAGGGACCGACACGCCTGAAATGTTGTAGAATATTACATCCGAGATGTCAGGTTGCCTTAGGTTAGGATATATAACGTTATAGACGCATATAATATTCCCACCGAGAAGTAGGGACCGACACGCCAGGAATGTTGTCAAATATTACATCCGAGCTGTTAGGTTGCCTTATGTTAGGATGAATAACGTTATAGACGCATATAATGTTACCACCGAGACGTAGGGACCGACACGCCTGGAAAGTTGTCAAATGTAACATCCGAGTTATTGAGTTGCCTTAGGTTAGGATATATAACGTTATAGACGCATTTAATATTCCCACCGAGAAGTAGGGTCCGACACGCCAGGAATGTTATCAAGTATTACATCCGAGTTGTTAGGTTGCCATATGTTAGGATATATAACGTTATAGACGCATGTAACGTTACCACCGAGACGTAGGGACCGACACGCCTGGAATGATGTCAAATGTTACATCCGAGATGTTAGATTGCCTTAGGTTAGGATATATGACGTTATAGACGTATATACTGTTCCCTCCGAGAAGTAGGGTTCGACACGCCTGGAATGTTGTTAAATGTTACATTCGAGATGTTAGGATGCCTTAGGTTAGGATATATGACGTTATAGACGTATATACTGTTCCCTCCGAGAAGTAGGGTTCGACAAGCCTGGAATGTTGTAGAATATTGCATCCGATATGTCAGGTTGCCTTAGGAAATATATATAATGTTAGAGACGTATATACTGTTCCCATCGAGATGTAGGGTCCGACACGCCTGGAATGTTGTCAAATATTACATCCGAGTTGTTAGGTTGCCTTAGGTGGGATATAAACCGCTATAGACGCATATTATATTCCCATCGAAAAGTATGCTCCGACAGGCCAGGAATGTTGTAGAATACTACATCCGAGATGTCAGGTTGCGTTAGGTTAGGATATATAACGTTATAGACGCATATAATGTTACCACCGAGACGTAGGGACCGACACGCCTGAAATGTTGTAGAATATTACATCCGAGATGTCAGGTTGCCTTAGGTTAGGATATATAACGTTATAGACGCATATAATGTTACCACCGAGAAGTAGGGACCGACACGCCTCAAATGTTGTAGAATACTACATCCGAGATGTCAGGTTGCGTTAGGTTAGGATATATAACGTTATAGACGCATATAATGTTACCACCGAGACGTAGGGACCAACACGCCTGGAATGTTGTCAAATGTAACATCCGAGTTATTGAGTTGCCTTAGGTTAGGATATATAACGTTATAGACGCATATAATGTTACCACCGAGAAGTAGGGTTCGACACGCCTGGAATGATGTAAAATGTTACATCCTAGGTGTTAGGTTGCCTTAGGTTAGGATATATAAAGTTAGAGACGTATATACTGTTCCCACCGAGAAGTAGGTTCCGACAAGCCTGGAATGTTGTCAAATATTACATCCGAGATGTTAGGTTGCCTTAGGTTAGGATATATAACGTTATAGACGCATATAATGTTACCACCGAGACGTAGGGACCGACACGCCTGGAATGTTGTCAAATATTACATCCGAGATGTTAGGTGGCCTTAGGTTAGGATATATAACGTTATAGACGTATATACTTGTCCCACCGAGAAGTAGGGTCCGACACACCAGGAATGTTGTCAAATGTTACATCCGAGATGTTAGGATGCCTTAGGTTAGGATATATAACTTTATAGACGCATATAAGGTTACCACCGAGACGTAGGGACCGACACGCCTGAAATGTTGTAGAATATTACATCCGAGATGTCAGGTTGCCTTAGGTTAGGATATATAACGTTATAGACGTATATAGTGTTCCCACCGAGAAGTAGGGTCCGACACGCCAGGAATGTTGTCAAATATTACATCCGAGTAGTTACGTTGCCTTAGGTTATGATATATAACGTTATAGAAGCATGTAATGTTACCACCGAGACGTAGGGACCGACACTCCTGGAATGTTGTCAAACGTTACATCCGAGATGTTAGATTGCCTTAGGTTAGGATAATTGACGTTATAGACGTATATACTGTTCCCTCCGAGAAGTAGGGTTCGACACGCCTGGAATGTTGTACAATATTGCATCCGATATGTCAGGTTGCCTTAGGTAATATATATAATGTTAGAGACGCATATACTGTTCCCATCGAGAAGTAGGGTCCGACACGCCTGGAATGTTGTCAAATATTACACTCGATATGTCAGGTTGCCTTAGGTTAGGATATATAATGCTAGAGACGTATATACTGTTCCCACCGAGAAGTAGGGTCCGAAACGCCTGGAATGTTGTCAAATATTACATCCGAGATGTTAGGTTGCCTTAGGTTAGGATATATAACGTTATAGACCCATATAATGTTACCACCGAGACGTAGGGACCGACACGCCTGGAATGTTGCCAAATATTACATCCGAGATGTTAGGTGGCCTTAGGTTAGGATATATAACGTTATAGACGTATATACTGTTCCCTCCGAGAAGAAGGGTTCGACACGCCTGGAATGTTGTTAAATGTTACATCCGAGATGTTAGGTTACCTTAGGTTAGGATATATAATGTTAGAGACGTATATACTGTTCCCACCGAGAAATAGGGTCCGACACGCCTGGAATGTTGTCAAATATTACATCCGAGATGTCAGGTTGCCTTAGGTTAGGATATATAACGTTATAGACGCATATAATGTTACCGCCGAGACCTAGGGACCGACACGCCTGGAATGTTGTCAAATGTTACATCCGAGATGTTAGATTGCCTTAGGTTAGGATATATGACGTTATAGACGTATATACTGTTCCCTCCGAGAAGTAGGGTTCGACACGCCTGGAATGTTGTCAAATGTTACATCCGAGATGTTAGGTTGCCTTAGGTTAGGATATATAATGTTAGAGACGTATATACTGTTCCCATCGAGAAGTAGGGTCCGACACGCCAGGAATGTTGTCAAGTATTACATCCGAGTTGTTTGGTTGCCTTATGTTAGGATATATAACGTTATAGACGCATATAATGTTACCACCGAGACGTAGGGACCGACACGCCTGAAATGTTGTAGAATATTACATCCGAGATGTCAGGTTGCCTTAGGTTAGGATATACAACGTTATAGACGCATATAATGTTACTACCGAGAAGTAGGGACCGACACGCCTCAAATGTTGTAGAATACTACATCCGAGATGTCAGGTTGCGTTATTTTAGGATATATAACGTTATAGACGCATATAATGTTACCACCGAGACGTAGGGACCGACACGCCTGGAATGTTGTCAAATGTAACATCCGAGTTATTGAGTTGCCTTAGGTCAGGATATATAACGTTATAGACGCATATAATATTCCCACCGAGAAGTAGGGTCCGACACGCCAGGAATGTTGTCAAATATTACATCCGAGTTGTTAGGTTGCCTTATGTTAGGATATATAACGTTATAGACGCATAAAATGTTACCACCGAGACGTAGGGACCGACACGCCTGGAAAGTTGTCAAATGTAACATCCGAGTTATTGAGTTGCCTTAGGTTAGGATATATAACGTTATAGACGCATTTAATATTCCCACCGAGAAGTAGGGTCCGACACGCCAGGAATGTTGTCAAGTATTACATCCGAGTTGTTAGGTAGCCTTATGTTAGGATATATAACGTTATAGACGCATGTAACGTTACCACCGAGACGTAGGGACCGACACGCCTGGAATGATGTCAAATGTTACATCCGAGACGTTAGATTGCCTTAGGTTAGGATGTATGACGTTATAGACGTATGTACTGTTCCCTCCGAGAAGTAGGGTTCGACACACCTGGAATGTTGTCAAATGTTACATCCGAGATGTTAGGATGCCTTAAGTTAGGATATATGACGTTATAGACGTATATACTGTTCCCTCTGAGAAGTAGGGTTCGACAAGCCTGGAATGTTGTAGAATATTGCATCCGATATGTCAGGTTGCCTTACGTAATATATATAATGTTAGAGACGTATATACTGTTCCCATCGAGAAGTAGGGTCCGACACGCCTGGAATGTTGTCAAATATTACATCCGAGTTGTTAGGTTGCCTTAGGTTGGGATATAGACCGCTATAGACGCATATTATATTCCCACCGAAAAGTATGCTCCGACAGGCCAGGAATGTTGTAAAATATTACGTCCGAGATGTTAGGTGGCCTTAGGTTAGGATATATAACGTTATAGACGCATATAATGTTCCCACCGAGAAGTAGTAGCCGACACGCCAGGAATGTTGTCAAATGTTACATCCGAGATGTTAGGTTGCCTTAGGTTAGGATATATAAAGTTAGAGACGTATATACTGTTCCCACCGAGAAGCAGGGTCCGACACGCCTGGAATGTTGTCAAATATTACATCCGAGATGTTAGGTTGCCTTAGGTTAGGATATATAACGTTATAGACGTATATACTGTTACCACCGAGACGTAGGGACCGACACGCCTGGAATGTTGTCAAATGTAACATCCGAGTTATTGAGTTGCCTTAGGTTAGGATATATAACGTTATAGACGCATATAATATTCCCACCGAGAAGTAGGGTCCGACACGCCATGAATGTTGTCAAATGTTACATCCGAGATGTTAGTTGGCCTTAGGTTAGGATATATAACGTTATAGACGTATATAATGTTCCCACCGAGAAGTAGGGTCCGACGCGCCAGGAATGTTGTCAAATGTTACATCCGAGTTGTTAGGTTGCCTTAGGTTAGGATATATAACGTTATAGACGCATATAATGTTACCACCGAGACCTAGGGACCGACACGCCTGGAATGTTGTCAAATGTTACATCCGAGTTATTGAGTTGCCTTAGGTTAGGGTATATAACGTTATAGACGCATTTAATATTCCCACCGAGAAGTAGGGTCCGACACGCCAGGAATGTTGTCAAGTATTACATCCGAGTTGTTAGGTAGCCTTATGTTAGGATATATAACGTTATAGACGCATGTAACGTTACCACCGAGACGTAGGGACCGACACGCCTGGAATGATGTCAAATGTTACATCCGAGACGTTAGATTGCCTTAGGTTAGGATATATAACGTTATAGACGCATGTAACGTTACCACCGAGACGTAGGGACCGACACGCCTGTAATGTTGCCAAATATTACATCCGAGATGTTAGGTGGCCTTAGGTTAGGATATAAACCGTTATAGACGTATATACTGTTCCCACCGAGAAGTAGGAGCCGACACGCCAGGAATGTTGTCAAATGTTACATCCGAGATGTTAGGTGGCCTTAGGTTAGGATATATAACGTTATAGACGTGTATACTGTTCCCACCGAGAAGTAGGGTCCGACACGCCAGGAATGTTGTCAAATGTTACATCCAAGATGTTAGGTTGCCTTTGGTTAGGATCTATAACGTTATGCACGCATATAACGTTACCACCGAGAAGTAGGGACCGATACAACTGGAATGTTGCCAAATATTACATCCGAGATGTTAGGTGGCCTTAGGTTTGGATATATAACGTTATAGACGTATATACTGTTCCCACCGAGAAGTAGGGTCCTACACGCCAGGAATGTTCTCAAATGTTACATCCGAGATGTTAGGTTGCCTTTGGTTAGGATATATAACGTTATAGACGCATATAACGTTACCACCGAGAAGTAGGGTCCGACACGCCAGGAATGTTGTCAAATATTACATCCGAGTTGTTGGGTTGCCTTAGGTTAGGATATATAACGTTATGGACGCATGTAATGTTACCACCGAGACGTAGGGACCGACACGCCTGGAATGTTGTCAAATGTTACATCCGACATGTTAGATTGCCTTAGGTTAGGATATATGACGTTATAGACGTATATACTGTTCCCTCCGAGAAGTAGGCTTCGACACGCCTGGAATGTTGTCAAATGTTACATCCGAGATGTTAGGTTGCCTTAGGTTAGGGTATATAAAGTTAGAGACGTATATACTGTTCCCACCGAGAAGTAGGGTCCGACACGCCTGGAATGTTGTCAAATATTACATCCCAGATGTTAGGTTGCCTTAGGTTAGGATATATAACGTTATAGACGTATATACTGTTACCACCGAGACGTAGGGACCGACACGCCTGGAATGTTGTCAAATGTTACATCCGAGATGTTAGGTTGCCTTAGGTTAGGATACATAAAGTTAGAGACGTATATACTGTTCCCACCGAGAAGTAGGGTCCGACACGCCTGGAATGTTGTCAAATATTACATTCGATATGTCAGGTTGCCTTAGGTTAGGATATATAATGCTAGAGACGTATATACTGTTCCCACCGAGAAGTAGGGTCCGAAACGCCTGGAATGTTGTCAAATATTACATCCGAGATGTTAGGTTGCCTTAGGTTAGGATATATAACGTTATAGACCCATATAATGTTACCACCGAGACGTAGGGACCGACACGCCTGGAATGTTGTCAAATGTAGCATCCGAGTTATTGAGTTGCCTTAGGTTAGGATATATAACGTTATAGACGCATATATTATTGCCACCGAGAAGTAGGGTCCGACACGCCAGGAATGTTGTCGAATATTACATCCGAGATGTTAGGTGGCCTTAGGTTAGGATATACAACGTTATAGACGCATATAATGTTACTACCGAGAAGTAGGGACCGACACGCCTCAAATGTTGTAGAATACTACATCCGAGATGTCAGGTTGCGTTATTTTAGGATATATAACGTTATAGACGCATATAATGTTACCACCGAGACGTAGGGACCGACACGCCTGGAATGTTGTCAAATGTAACATCCGAGTTATTGAGTTGCCTTAGGTTAGGATATATAACGTTATAGACGCATATAATATTCCCACCGAGAAGTAGGGTCCGACACGCCAGGAATGTTGTCAAATATTACATCCGAGTTGTTAGGTTGCCTTATGTTAGGATATATAACGTTATAGACGCATATAATGTTACCACCGAGACGTAGGGACCGACACGCCTGGAAAGTTGTCAAATGTAACATCCGAGTTATTGAGTTGCCTTAGGTTAGGATATATAACGTTATAGACGCATTTAATATTCCCACCGAGAAGTAGGGTCCGACACGCCAGGAATGTTGTCAAGTATTACATCCGAGTTGTTAGGTAGCCTTATGTTAGGATATATAACGTTATAGACGCATGTAACGTTACCACCGAGACGTAGGGACCGACACGCCTGGAATGATGTCAAATGTTACATCCGAGACGTTAGATTGCCTTAGGTTAGGATATATGACGTTATAGACGTATATACTGTTCCCTCCGAGAAGTAGTGTTCGACACACCTGGAATGTTGTCAAATGTTACATCCGAGATGTTAGGATGCCTTAAGTTAGGATATATGACGTTATAGACGTATATACTGTTCCCTCTGAGAAGTAGGGTTCGACAAGCCTGGAATGTTGTAGAATATTGCATCCGATATGTCAGGTTGCCTTACGTAATATATATAATGTTAGAGACGTATATACTGTTCCCATCGAGAAGTAGGGTCCGACACGCCTGGAATGTTGTCAAATATTACATCCGAGTTGTTAGGTTGCCTTAGGTTGGGATATAGACCGCTATAGACGCATATTATATTCCCACCGAAAAGTATGCTCCGACAGGCCAGGAATGTTGTAAAATATTACGTCCGAGATGTTAGGTGGCCTTAGGTTAGGATATATAACGTTATAGACGCATATAATGTTCCCACCGAGAAGTAGGGTCCGACACGCCAGGAATGTTGTCAAGTATTACATCCGAGTTGTTAGGTAGCCTTATGTTAGGATATATAACGTTATAGACGCATGTAACGTTACCACCGAGACGTAGGGACCGACACGCCTGGAATGATGTCAAATGTTACATCCGAGACGTTAGATTGCCTTAGGTTAGGATATATGACGTTATAGACGTATATACTGTTCCCTCCGAGAAGTAGGGTTCGACACACCTGGAATGTTGTCAAATGTTACATCCGAGATGTTAGGATGCCTTAAGTTAGGATATATGACGTTATAGACGTATATACTGTTCCCTCTGAGAAGTAGGGTTCGACAAGCCTGGAATGTTGTAGAATATTGCATCCGATATGTCAGGTTGCCTTACGTAATATATATAATGTTAGAGACGTATATACTGTTCCCATCGAGAAGTAGGGTCCGACACGCCTGGAATGTTGTCAAATATTACATCCGAGTTGTTAGGTTGCCTTAGGTTGGGATATAGACCGCTATAGACGCATATTATATTCCCACCGAAAAGTATGCTCCGACAGGCCAGGAATGTTGTAAAATATTACGTCCGAGATGTTAGGTGGCCTTAGGTTAGGATATATAACGTTATAGACGCATATAATGTTCCCACCGAGAAGTAGTAGCCGACACGCCAGGAATGTTGTCAAATGTTACATCCGAGATGTTAGGTTGCCTTAGGTTAGGATATATAAAGTTAGAGACGTATATACTGTTCCCACCGAGAAGTAGGGTCCGACACGCCTGGAATGTTGTCAAATATTACATCCGAGATGTTAGGTTGCCTTAGGTTAGGATATATAACGTTATAGACGCATATAATGTTACCACCGAGACCTAGGGACCGACACGCCTGGAATGTTGTCAAATGTTACATCCGAGATGTTGGATTGCCTTAGGTTAGGATATATGACGTTATAGACGTATATACTGTTCCCTCCGAGAAGTAGGGTTCGACACGCCTGGAATGTTGTCAAATGTTACATCCGAGATGTTAGGTTGCCTTAGGTTAGGATATATAATGTTAGAGACTTATATACTGTTCCCATCGAGAAGTAGGGTCCGACACGCCAGGAATGTTGTCAAGTATTACATCCGAGTTGATTGGTTGCCTTATGTTAGGATATATAACGTTATAGACGCATATAATGTTACCACCGAGACGTAGGGACCGACACGCCTGAAATGTTGTAGAATATTACATCCGAGATGTCAGGTTGCCTTAGGTTAGGATATATAACGTTATAGACGCATATAATATTCCCACCGAGAAGTAGGGACCGACACGCCAGGAATGTTGTCAAATATTACATCCGAGCTGTTAGGTTGCCTTATGTTAGGATGAATAACGTTATAGACGCATATAATGTTACCACCGAGACGTAGGGACCGACACGCCTGGAAAGTTGTCAAATGTAACATCCGAGTTATTGAGTTGCCTTAGGTTAGGATATATAACGTTATAGACGCATTTAATATTCCCACCGAGAAGTAGGGTCCGACACGCCAGGAATGTTATCAAGTATTACATCCGAGTTGTTAGGTTGCCATATGTTAGGATATATAACGTTATAGACGCATGTAACGTTACCACCGAGACGTAGGGACCGACACGCCTGGAATGATGTCAAATGTTACATCCGAGATGTTAGATTGCCTTAGGTTAGGATATATGACGTTATAGACGTATATACTGTTCCCTCCGAGAAGTAGGGTTCGACACGCCTGGAATGTTGTTAAATGTTACATTCGAGATGTTAGGATGCCTTAGGTTAGGATATATGACGTTATAGACGTATATACTGTTCCCTCCGAGAAGTAGGGTTCGACAAGCCTGGAATGTTGTAGAATATTGCATCCGATATGTCAGGTTGCCTTAGGAAATATATATAATGTTAGAGACGTATATACTGTTCCCATCGAGATGTAGGGTCCGACACGCCTGGAATGTTGTCAAATATTACATCCGAGTTGTTAGGTTGCCTTAGGTGGGATATAAACCGCTATAGACGCATATTATATTCCCATCGAAAAGTATGCTCCGACAGGCCAGGAATGTTGTAGAATACTACATCCGAGATGTCAGGTTGCGTTAGGTTAGGATATATAACGTTATAGACGCATATAATGTTACCACCGAGACGTAGGGACCGACACGCCTCAAATGTTGTAGAATACTACATCCGAGATGTCAGGTTGCCTTAGGTTAGGATACATAACGTTATAGACGTATATACTGTTCCCACCGAAAAGTAGGTTCCGACACGCCAGGAATGTTGTCAAATATTACATCCGAGTAGTTAGGTTGCCTTAGGTTAGGATATATAACGTTATGGACGCATGTAATGTTACCACCGAGACGTAGGGACCGACACGCCTGGAATGTTGTCAAATGTTACATCCGACATGTTAGATTGCCTTAGGTTAGGATATATGACGTTATAGACGTATATACTGTTCCCTCCGAGAAGTAGGGTTCGACACGCCTGGAATGTTGTCAAATGTTACATCCGAGATGTTAGGTTGCCTTAGGTTAGGATATATAAAGTTATAGACGCATATAATGTTACCACCGAGACGTAGGCACCGACACGCCTGAAATGTTGTAGAATATTACATCCGAGATGTCAGGTTGCCTTAGGTCAGGATATATAACGTTATAGACGCATATAATGTTACCACCGAGAAGTAGGGTCCGACACGCCTCAAATGTTGTAGAATACTACATCCGAGATGTCAGGTTGCGTTAGGTTAGGATATATAACGTTATAGACGCATATAATGTTACCACCGAGAAGTAGGGTCCGAAACGCCTGGAATGTTGTCAAATATTACATCCGAGATGTTAGGTTGCCTTAGGTTAGGATATATAACGTTATAGACCCATATAATGTTACCACCGAGACGTAGGGACCGACACGCCTGGAATGTTGTCAAATGTAGCATCCGAGTTATTGAGTTGCCTTAGGTTAGGATATATAACGTTATAGACGCATATAATATTGCCACCGAGAAGTAGGGTCCGACACGCCAGGAATGTTGTCGAATATTACATCCGAGATGTTAGGTGGCCTTAGGTTAGGATATATAACGTTATAGACGTATATACTGTTCCCACCGAGAAGTAGGGTCCGACGCGCCAGGAATGTTGTCATATATTACATCCGAGTTGTTAGGTTGCCTTAGGTTAGGATATATAACGTTATAGACGCATATCATGTTACCACCGAGACCTAGGGACCGACACGCCTGGAATGTTGTCAAATGTTACATCCGAGATGTTAGATTGCCTTAGGTTAGGATATATGACGTTATAGACGTATATACTGTTCCCTCCGAGAAGTAGGGTTCGACACGCCTGGAATGTTGTCAAATGTTACATCCGAGATGTTAGGTTGCCTTAGGTTAGGATATATAAAGTTATAGACGCATATAATGTTACCACCGAGACGTAGGGACCGACACGCCTGAAATGTTGTAGAATATTACATCCGAGATGTCAGGTTGCCTTAGGTTAGGATATATAACGTTATAGACGCATATAATGTTACCACCGAGAAGTAGGGACCGACACGCCTCAAATGTTGTAGAATACTACATCCGAGATGTCAGGTTGCGTTAGGTTAGGATATATAACGTTATAGACGCATATAATGTTACCACCGAGAAGTAGGGTCCGAAACGCCTCAAATGTTGTAGAATACTACATCCGAGATGTCAGGTTGCGTTATTTTAGGATATATAACGTTATAGACGCATATAATGTTACCACCGAGACGTAGGGACCGACACGCCTGGAATGTTGTCAAATGTATCATCCGAGTTATTGAGTTGCCTTAGGTTAGGATATATAACGTTATAGACGCATATAATATTCCCACCGAGAAGTAGGGTCCGACACGCCAGGAATGTTGTCAAATATTACATCCGAGTTGTTAGGTTGCCTTATGTTAGGATATATAACGTTATAGACGCATATAATGTTACCACCGAGACGTAGGGACCGACACGCCTGAAATGTTGTAGAATATTACATCCGAGATGTCAGGTTGCCTTAGGTTAGGATATATAACGTTATAGACGCATATAATGTTACTACCGAGAAGTAGGGACCGACACGCCTCAAATGTTGTAGAATACTACATCCGAGATGTCAGGTTGCGTTATTTTAGGATATATAACGTTATAGACGCATATAATGTTACCACCGAGACGTAGGGACCGACACGCCTGGAATGTTGTCAAATGTAACATCCGAGTTATTGAGTTGCCTTAGGTTAGGATATATAACGTTATAGACGCATATAATATTCCCACCGAGAAGTAGGGTCCGACACGCCAGGAATGTTGTCAAATATTACATCCGAGTTGTTAGGTTGCCTTATGTTAGGATATATAACGTTATAGACGCATATAATGTTACCACCGAGACGTAGGGACCGACACGCCTGGAAAGTTGTCAAATGTAACATCCGAGTTATTGAGTTGCCTTAGGTTAGGATATATAACGTTATAGACGCATTTAATATTCCCACCGAGATGTAGGGTCCGACACGCCAGGAATGTTGTCAAGTATTACATCCGAGTTGTTAGGTAGCCTTATGTTAGGATATATAACGTTATAGACGCATGTAACGTTACCACCGAGACGTAGGGACCGACACGCCTGGAATGATGTCAAATGTTACATCCGAGACGTTAGATTGCCTTAGGTTAGGATATATGACGTTATAGACGTATATACTGTTCCCTCCGAGAAGTAGGGTTCGACACACCTGGAATGTTGTCAAATGTTACATCCGAGATGTTAGGATGCCTTAAGTTAGGATATATGACGTTATAGACGTATATACTGTTCCCTCTGAGAAGTAGGGTTCGACAAGCCTGGAATGTTGTAGAATATTGCATCCGATATGTCAGGTTGCCTTAGGTAATATATATAATGTTAGAGACGTATATACTGTTCCCATCGAGAAGTAGGGTCCGACACGCCTGGAATGTTGTCAAATATTACATCCGAGTAGTTAGGTTGCCTTAGGTTAGGATATATAACGTTATGGACGCATGTAATGTTACCACCGAGACGTAGGGACCGACACGCCTGGAATGTTGTCAAATGTTACATCCGACATGTTAGATTGCCTTAGGTTAGGATATATGACGTTATAGACGTATATACTGTTCCCTCCGAGAAGTAGGTTTCGACACGCCTGGAATGTTGTCAAATGTTACATCCGAGATGTTAGATTGCCTTAGGTTAGGATATATGACGTTATAGACGTATATACTGTTCCCTCCGAGAAGTAGGGTTCGACACGCCTGGAATGTTGTCAAATGTTACATCCGAGATGTTAGGTTGCCTTAGGTTAGGATATATAAAGTTATAGACGCATATAATGTTACCACCGAGACGTAGGGACCGACACGCCTGAAATGTTGTAGAATATTACATCCGAGATGTCAGGTTGCCTTAGGTTAGGATATATAACGTTATAGACGCATATAATGTTACCACCGAGAAGTAGGGACCGACACGCCTCAAATGTTGTAGAATACTACATCCGAGATGTCAGGTTGCGTTAGGTTAGGATATATAACGTTATAGACGCATATAATGTTACCACCGAGAAGTAGGGTCCGAAACGCCTCAAATGTTGTAGAATACTACATCCGAGATGTCAGGTTGCGTTATTTTAGGATATATAACGTTATAGACGCATATAATGTTACCACCGAGACGTAGGGACCGACACGCCTGGAATGTTGTCAAATGTAACATCCGAGTTATTGAGTTGCCTTAGGTTAGGATATATAACGTTATAGACGCATATAATATTCCCACCGAGAAGTAGGGTCCGACACGCCAGGAATGTTGTCAAATATTACATCCGAGTTGTTAGGTTGCCTTATGTTAGGATATATAACGTTATAGACGCATATAATGTTACCACCGAGACGTAGGGACCGACACGCCTGAAATGTTGTAGAATATTACATCCGAGATGTCAGGTTGCCTTAGGTTAGGATATATAACGTTATAGACGCATATAATGTTACTACCGAGAAGTAGGGACCGACACGCCTCAAATGTTGTAGAATACTACATCCGAGATGTCAGGTTGCGTTATTTTAGGATATATAACGTTATAGACGCATATAATGTTACCACCGAGACGTAGGGACCGACACGCCTGGAATGTTGTCAAATGTAACATCCGAGTTATTGAGTTGCCTTAGGTTAGGATATATAACGTTATAGACGCATATAATATTCCCACCGAGAAGTAGGGTCCGACACGCCAGGAATGTTGTCAAATATTACATCCGAGTTGTTAGGTTGCCTTATGTTAGGATATATAACGTTATAGACGCACATAATGTTACCACCGAGACGTAGGGACCGACACGCCTGGAAAGTTGTCAAATGTAACATCCGAGTTATTGAGTTGCCTTAGGTTAGGATATATAACGTTATAGACGCATTTAATATTCCCACCGAGATGTAGGGTCCGACACGCCAGGAATGTTGTCAAGTATTACATCCGAGTTGTTAGGTAGCCTTATGTTAGGATATATAACGTTATAGACGCATGTAACGTTACCACCGAGACGTAGGGACCGACACGCCTGGAATGATGTCAAATGTTACATCCGAGACGTTAGATTGCCTTAGGTTAGGATATATGACGTTATAGACGTATATACTGTTCCCTCCGAGAAGTAGGGTTCGACACACCTGGAATGTTGTCAAATGTTACATCCGAGATGTTAGGATGCCTTAAGTTAGGATATATGACGTTATAGACGTATATACTGTTCCCTCTGAGAAGTAGGGTTCGACAAGCCTGGAATGTTGTAGAATATTGCATCCGATATGTCAGGTTGCCTTAGGTAATATATATAATGTTAGAGACGTATATACTGTTCCCATCGAGAAGTAGGGTCCGACACGCCTGGAATGTTGTCAAATATTACATCCGAGTTGTTAGGTTGCCTTAGGTTGGGATATAGACCGCTATAGACGCATATTATATTCCCACCGAAAGGTATGCTCCGACAGGCCAGGAATGTTGTCAAATGTTACATCCGAGATGTTAGGTTGCCTTAGGTTAGGATATATAATGTTAGAGACGTATATACTGTTCCCACCGAGAAGTAGGGTCCGACACGCCTGGAATGTTGTCAAATATTACATCCGAGATGTCAGGTTGCCTTAGGTTAGGATATATAACGTTATAGACGCATATAATGTTACCGCCGAGACGTAGGGACCGACACGCCTGTAATGTTGCCAAATATTACATCCGAGATGTTAGGTGGCCTTAGGTTAGGATATATAACGTTATAGACGTATATACTGTTCCCACCGAGAAGTAGGAGCCGACACGCCAGGAATGTTCTTAAATGTTACATCCGAGATGTTAGGTTGCCTTTGGTTATGATATATAACGTTATAGACGCATATAACGTTACCACCGAGAAGTAGGGTCCGACACGCCAGGAATGTTGTCAAATATTACATCCGAGTTGTTAGGTTGCCTTAGGTTGGGATATATAACGTTATAGACGCATATAATGTTACCACCAGGACGTAGGGACCGACACGCCTCAAATGTTGTAGAATACTACATCCGAGATGTCAGGTTGCCTTAGGTTAGGATACATAACGTTATAGACGTATATACTGTTCCCACCGAAAAGTAGGTTCCGACACGCCAGGAATGTTGTCAAATATTACATCCGAGTAGTTAGGTTGCCTTAGGTTAGGATATATAACGTTATGGACGCATGTAATGTTACCACCGAGACGTAGGGACCGACACGCCTGGAATGTTGTCAAATGTTACATCCGACATGTTAGATTGCCTTAGGTTAGGATATATGACGTTATAGACGTATATACTGTTCCCTCCGAGAAGTAGGTTTCGACACGCCTGGAATGTTGTCAAATGTTACATCCGAGATGTTAGATTGCCTTAGGTTAGGATATATGACGTTATAGACGTATATACTGTTCCCTCCGAGAAGTAGGGTTCGACACGCCTGGAATGTTGTCAAATGTTACATCCGAGATGTTAGGTTGCCTTAGGTTAGGATATATAAAGTTATAGACGCATATAATGTTACCACCGAGACGTAGGGACCGACACGCCTGAAATGTTGTAGAATATTACATCCGAGATGTCAGGTTGCCTTAGGTTAGGATATATAACGTTATAGACGCATATAATGTTACCACCGAGAAGTAGGGACCGACACGCCTCAAATGTTGTAGAATACTACATCCGAGATGTCAGGTTGCGTTAGGTTAGGATATATAACGTTATAGACGCATATAATGTTACCACCGAGAAGTAGGGTCCGAAACGCCTCAAATGTTGTAGAATACTACATCCGAGATGTCAGGTTGCGTTATTTTAGGATATATAACGTTATAGACGCATATAATGTTACCACCGAGACGTAGGGACCGACACGCCTGGAATGTTGTCAAATGTAACATCCGAGTTATTGAGTTGCCTTAGGTTAGGATATATAACGTTATAGACGCATATAATATTCCCACCGAGAAGTAGGGTCCGACACGCCAGGAATGTTGTCAAATATTACATCCGAGTTGTTAGGTTGCCTTATGTTAGGATATATAACGTTATAGACGCATATAATGTTACCACCGAGACGTAGGGACCGACACGCCTGAAATGTTGTAGAATATTACATCCGAGATGTCAGGTTGCCTTAGGTTAGGATATATAACGTTATAGACGCATATAATGTTACTACCGAGAAGTAGGGACCGACACGCCTCAAATGTTGTAGAATACTACATCCGAGATGTCAGGTTGCGTTATTTTAGGATATATAACGTTATAGACGCATATAATGTTACCACCGAGACGTAGGGACCGACACGCCTGGAATGTTGTCAAATGTAACATCCGAGTTATTGAGTTGCCTTAGGTTAGGATATATAACGTTATAGACGCATATAATATTCCCACCGAGAAGTAGGGTCCGACACGCCAGGAATGTTGTCAAATATTACATCCGAGTTGTTAGGTTGCCTTATGTTAGGATATATAACGTTATAGACGCATATAATGTTACCACCGAGACGTAGGGACCGACACGCCTGGAAAGTTGTCAAATGTAACATCCGAGTTATTGAGTTGCCTTAGGTTAGGATATATAACGTTATAGACGCATTTAATATTCCCACCGAGATGTAGGGTCCGACACGCCAGGAATGTTGTCAAGTATTACATCCGAGTTGTTAGGTAGCCTTATGTTAGGATATATAACGTTATAGACGCATGTAACGTTACCACCGAGACGTAGGGACCGACACGCCTGGAATGATGTCAAATGTTACATCCGAGACGTTAGATTGCCTTAGGTTAGGATATATGACGTTATAGACGTATATACTGTTCCCTCCGAGAAGTAGGGTTCGACACACCTGGAATGTTGTCAAATGTTACATCCGAGATGTTAGGATGCCTTAAGTTAGGATATATGACGTTATAGACGTATATACTGTTCCCTCTGAGAAGTAGGGTTCGACAAGCCTGGAATGTTGTAGAATATTGCATCCGATATGTCAGGTTGCCTTAGGTAATATATATAATGTTAGAGACGTATATACTGTTCCCATCGAGAAGTAGGGTCCGACACGCCTGGAATGTTGTCAAATATTACATCCGAGATGTCAGGTTGCCTTAGGTTAGGATATATAACGTTATAGACGCATATAATGTTACCGCCGAGACGTAGGGACCGACACGCCTGTAATGTTGCCAAATATTACATCCGAGATGTTAGGTGGCCTTAGGTTAGGATATATAACGTTATAGACGTATATACTGTTCCCACCGAGAAGTAGGAGCCGACACGCCAGGAATGTTCTTAAATGTTACATCCGAGATGTTAGGTTGCCTTTGGTTAGGATATATAACGTTATAGACGCATATAACGTTACCACCGAGAAGTAGGGTCCGACACGCCAGGAATGTTGTCAAATATTACATCCGAGTTGTTAGGTTGCCTTAGGTTGGGATATATAACGTTATAGACGCATATAATGTTACCACCGGGACGTAGGGACCGACACGCCTCAAATGTTGTAGAATACTACATCCGAGATGTCAGGTTGCCTTAGGTTAGGATACATAACGTTATAGACGTATATACTGTTCCCACCGAAAAGTAGGTTCCGACACGCCAGGAATGTTGTCAAATATTACATCCGAGTAGTTAGGTTGCCTTAGGTTAGGATATATAACGGTATGGACGCATGTAATGTTACCACCGAGACGTAGGGACCGACACGCCTGGAATGTTGTCAAATGTTACATCCGACATGTTAGATTGCCTTAGGTTAGGATATATGACGTTATAGACGTATATACTGTTCCCTCCGAGAAGTAGGTTTCGACACGCCTGGAATGTTGTCAAATGTTACATCCGAGATGTTAGGTTGCCTTAGGTTAGGATATATAAAGTTATAGACGCATATAATGTTACCACCGAGACGTAGGGACCGACACGCCTGAAATGTTGTAGAATATTACATCCGAGATGTCAGGTTGCCTTAGGTTAGGATATATAACGTTATAGACGCATATAATGTTACCACCGAGAAGTAGGTTCCGACACGCCTGGAATGTTGTAGAATATTACATCCGAGAAGTCAGGTTGCCGTATGTTAGGATATATAATGTTAGAGACGTATATACTGTTCCCACCGACAAGTAGGGTTCGACACGCGAGCAATGATGTCAAATATTACATCCGATATGTTAGGTTGCCTTAGGTTGGGATATAGACCGTTATAGACGCATATTATATTTCCACCGAAAGGTATGCTCCGACAGGCCAGGAATGTTGCAAAATATTACGTCTGAGATGATAGGTTGCCTTAGATTAGGACATACAACGTTATAGACGGATATACTTTTCCCACCGAGAAGTAGGGTCCGACACGCCAGGAATGTTGTCAAATGTTACATCCGAGATGTTAGGTTGCCTTTCGTTAGGATATATAACGTTATAGACGCATATAACGTTACCACCGAGAAGTAGGGTCCGACACGCCAGGAATGTTGTAAAATATTACGTCTGAGATGATAGGTTGCCTTAGATTAGGACATACAACGTTATAGACGCATATAATGTTCCCACCGAGAAGTAGGGTCCGACACGCCACGAATGTTGTCAAATGTTACATCCGAGATGTTAGGTTGCCTTAGGTTAGGATATATAATGTTAGAGACGTATATACTGTTCCCACCGAGAAGTAGGGTCCGGCACGCGAGCAATGATGTCAAATATTACATCCGAGATGTTAGGTTGCCTTAGGTTAGGATATATAATGTTAGAGACGAATATACTGTTCCCACCGAGAAGTAGGGTCCGGCACGCGAGCAATGATGTCAAATATTACATCCGAGATGTTAGGTTGCCTTAGGTTAGGATATATAACGTTATAGACGCATATAATGTTACCACCGAGACGTAGGCACCGACAAGCCTGGAATGTTGTCAAATGTAACATCCGAGTTATTGAGTTGCCTTAGGTTAGGTTATATAACGTTATAGACGCATATAATGTTACCACCGAGACGTAGGGACCGACACGACTGGAATGTTGTCAAATGTTACATCTGATATGTTAGGTGGCCTTAGGTTAGGATATATAACGTTATAGACGTATATACTGTTCCTCCGAGAAGTAGGGTCCGACACGCCAGGAATGTTGTCAAGTATTACATCCGAGTTGTTAGGTTGCCTTATGTTAGGATATATAACGTTATAGACGCATATAATGTTACCACCGAGACGTAGGGACCGACACGCCTGAAATGTTGTAGAATATTACATCCGAGATGTCAGGTTGCCTTAGGTTAGGATATATAACGTTATAGACGCATATAATGTTACCACCGAGAAGTAGGGACCGACACGCCTCAAATGTTGTAGAATACTACATCCGAGATGTCAGGTTGCGTTAGGTTAGGATATATAACGTTATAGACGCATATAATGTTACCACCGAGACGTAGGGACCAACACGCCTGGAATGTTGTCAAATGTAACATCCGAGTTATTGAGTTGCCTTAGGTTAGGATATATAACGTTATAGACGCATGTAACGTTACCACCGAGACGTAGGGACCGACACGACTGGAATGATGTCAAATGTTACATCCGAGATGTCAGGTTGCCTTAGTTTAGGATATATAACGTTATAGACGCATATAATGTTACCGCCGAGACGTAGGGACCGACACGCCTGTAATGTTGCCAAATATTACATCCGAGATGTTAGGTGGCCTTAGGTTAGGATATATAACGTTATAGACGTATATACTGTTCCCTCCGAGAAGAAGGGTTCGACACGTCTGGAATGTTGTTAAATGTTACATCCGAGATGTTAGGTTGCCTTAGGTTAGGATATATAATGTTAGAGACGTATATACTGTTCCCACCGAGAAATAGGGTCCGACACGCCTGGAATGTTGTCTAATATTACATCCGAGATGTCAGGTTGCCTTAGGTTAGGATATATAACGTTATAGACGCATATAATGTTACCGCCGAGACGTAGGGACCG
Organism: Xylocopa violacea; assembly: GCA_963969225.1. Lineage (NCBI taxonomy): Eukaryota > Metazoa > Arthropoda > Insecta > Hymenoptera > Apidae > Xylocopa > Xylocopa violacea. Next base: position 322,546 of record CAXAJV010000299.1, on the reverse strand, counting down.
ACACGCCTGTAATGTTGCCAAATATTACATCCGAGATGTTAGGTGGCCTTAGGTTAGGATATATAACGTTATAGACGTATATACTGTTCCCACCGAGAAGTAGGAGCCGACACGCCAGGAATGTTGTCAAATGTTACATCCGAGATGTTAGGTTGCCTTAGGTTAGGACATATAAAGTTAGAGACGTATATACTGTTCCCACCGAGAAGTAGGGTCCGACACGCCTGGAATGTTGTCACATATTACATCCGAGATGTTAGGTTGCCTTAGGTTAGGATATATAACGTTATAGACGTATATACTGTTACCACCGAGACGTAGGGACCGACACGCCTGGAATGTTGTCAAATGTTACATCCGAGATGTTAGGTTGCCTTAGGTTAGGATACATAAAGTTAGAGACGTATATACTGTTCCCACCGAGAAGTAGGGTCCGACACGCCTGGAATGTTGTCAAATATTACATGCGATATGTCAGGTTGCCTTAGGTTAGGATATATAATGCTAGAGACGTATATACTGTTCCCACCGAGAAGTAGGGTCCGAAACGCCTGGAATGTTGTCAAATATTACATCCGAGATGTTAGGTTGCCTTAGGTTAGGATATATAACGTTATAGACCCATATAATGTTACCACCGAGACGTAGGGACCGACACGCCTGGAATGTTGTCAAATGTAACATCCGAGTTATTGAGTTGCCTTAGGTTAGGATATATAACGTTATAGACGCATATAATATTCCCACCGAGAAGTAGGGTCCGACACGCCATGAATGTTGTCAAATGTTACATCCGAGATGTTAGTTGGCCTTAGGTTAGGATATATAACGTTATAGACGTATATAATGTTCCCACCGAGAAGTAGGGTCCGACGCGCCAGGAATGTTGTCAAATGTTACATCCGAGTTGTTAGGTTGCCTTAGGTTAGGATATATAACGTTATAGACGCATATAATGTTACCACCGAGACCTAGGGACCGACACGCCTGGAATGTTGTCAAATGTTACATCCGAGTTATTGAGTTGCCTTAGGTTAGGGTATATAACGTTATAGACGCATTTAATATTCCCACCGAGAAGTAGGGTCCGACACGCCAGGAATGTTGTCAAGTATTACATCCGAGTTGTTAGGTAGCCTTATGTTAGGATATATAACGTTATAGACGCATGTAACGTTACCACCGAGACGTAGGGACCGACACGCCTGGAATGATGTCAAATGTTACATCCGAGACGTTAGATTGCCTTAGGTTAGGATATATGACGTTATAGACGTATATACTGTTCCCTCCGAGAAGTAGGGTTCGACACACCTGGAATGTTGTCAAATGTTACATCCGAGATGTTAGGATGCCTTAAGTTAGGATATATGACGTTATAGACGTATATACTGTTCCCTCTGAGAAGTAGGGTTCGACAAGCCTGGAATGTTGTAGAATATTGCATCCGATATGTCAGGTTGCCTTAGGTGATATATATAATGTTAGAGACGTATATACTGTTCCCATCGAGAAGTAAGGTCCGACACGCCTGGAATGTTGTCAAATATTACGTCCGAGTTGTTAGGTTGCCTTAGGTTGGGATATAGACCGCTATAGACGCATATTATATTCCCACCGAAAAGTATGCTCCGACAGGCCAGGAATGTTGTCAAATATTACATCCGAGTAGTTAGGTATCCTTATGTTAGGATATATAACGTTATAGACGCATGTAACGTTACCACCGAGACGTAGGGACCGACACGCCTGGAATGATGTCAAATGTTACATCCGAGATGTTAGATTGCCTTAGGTTAGGATATATAACGTTATAGACGCATATAATGTTACCGCCGAGACGTAGGGACCGACACGCCTGTAATGTTGCCAAATATTACATCCGAAATGTTAGGTGGCCTTAGGTTAGGATATATAACGTTATAGACGTATATACTGTTCCCTCCGAGAAGAAGGGTTCGACACGCCTGGAATGTAGTTAAATGTTACATCCGAGATGTTAGGTTGCCTTAGGTTAGGATATATAATGTTAGAGACGTATATACTGTTCCCACCGAGAAGTAGGGTCCGACACGCCTGGAATGTTGTCAAATATTACATCCGAGATGTCAGGTTGCCTTAGGTTAGGATATATAACGTTATAGACGCATATAATGTTACCGCCGAGATGTAGGGACCGACACGCCTGTAATGTTGCCAAATATTACATCCGAGATGTTAGGTGGCCTTAGGTTAGGATATATAACGTTATAGACGTATATACTGTTCCCACCGAGAAGTAGGAGCCGACACGCCAGGAATGTTGTCAAATGTTACATCCGAGATGTTAGGTGGCCTTAGGTTAGGATATATAACGTTATAGACGTGTATACTGTTCCCACCGAGAAGTAGGGTCCGACACGCCAGGAATGTTGTCAAATGTTACATCCAAGATGTTAGGTTGCCTTAGGTTAGGATATATAACGTTATAGACGCATATAATGTTACCACCGAGACGTAGGGACCGACACGCCTCAAATGTTGTAGAATACTACATCCGAGATGTCAGGTTGCGTCAGGTTAGGATACATAACGTTATAGACGTATATACTGTTCGCACCGAAAAGTAGGTTCCGACACGCCAGGAATGTTGTCAAATATTACATCCGAGTAGTTAGGTTGCCTTAGGTTAGGATATATAACGTTATAGACGCATGTAATGGTACCACCGAGACGTAGGGACCGACACGCCTGGAATGTTGTCAAATGTTACATCCGAAATGTTAGATTGCCTTAGGTTAGGATATATGACGTTATAGACGTATATACTGTTCCCTCCGAGAAGTAGGCTTCGACACGCCTGGAATGTTGTCAAATGTTACATCCGAGATGTTAGGTTGCCTTAGGTTAGGATACATAAAGTTAGAGACGTATATACTGTTCCCACCGAGAAGTAGGGTCCGACACGCCTGGAATGTTGTCAAATATTACATTCGATATGTCAGGTTGCCTTAGGTTAGGATATATAATGCTAGAGACGTATATACTGTTCCCACCGAGAAGTAGGGTCCGAAACGCCTGGAATGTTGTCAAATATTACATCCGAGATGTTAGGTTGCCTTAGGTTAGGATATATAACGTTATAGACCCATATAATGTTACCACCGAGACGTAGGGACCGACACGCCTGGAAAGTTGTCAAATGTAACATCCGAGTTATTGAGTTGCCTTAGGTTAGAATATATAACGTTATAGACGCATTTAATATTCCCACCGAGAAGTAGGGTCCGACACGCCAGGAATGTTATCAAGTATTACATCCGAGTTGTTAGGTTGCCATATGTTAGGATATATAACGTTATAGACGCATGTAACGTTACCACCGAGACGTAGGGACCGACACGCCTGGAATGATGTCAAATGTTACATCCGAGATGTTAGATTGCCTTAGGTTAGGATATATGACGTTATAGACGTATATACTGTTCCCTCCGAGAAGTAGGGTTCGACACGCCTGGAATGTTGTTAAATGTTACATTCGAGATGTTAGGATGCCTTAGGTTAGGATATATGACGTTATAGACGTATATACTGTTCCCTCCGAGAAGTAGGGTTCGACAAGCCTGGAATGTTGTCAAATGTTACATCCGAGATGTTAGGTTGCCTTAGGTTAGGATATATAATGTTAGAGACGTATATACTGTTCCCATCGAGAAGTAGGGTCCGACACGCCAGGAATGTTGTCAAGTATTACATCCGAGTTGTGTGGTTGCCTTATGTTAGGATATATAACGTTATAGACGCATATAATGTTACCACCGAGACGTAGGGACCGACACGCCTGAAATGTTGTAGAATGTTACATCCGAGATGTTAGGTTGCCTTAGGTTAGGATACATAAAGTTAGAGACGTATATACTGTTCCCACCGAGAAGTAGGGTCCGACACGCCTGGAATGTTGTCAAATATTACATTCGATATGTCAGGTTGCCTTAGGTTAGGATATATAATGCTAGAGACGTATATACTGTTCCCACCGAGAAGTAGGGTCCGAAACGCCTGGAATGTTGTCAAATATTACATCCGAGATGTTAGGTTGCCTTAGGTTAGGATATATAACGTTATAGACCCATATAATGTTACCACCGAGACGTAGGGACCGACACGCCTGGAAAGTTGTCAAATGTAACATCCGAGTTATTGAGTTGCCTTAGGTTAGAATATATAACGTTATAGACGCATTTAATATTCCCACCGAGAAGTAGGGTCCGACACGCCAGGAATGTTATCAAGTATTACATCCGAGTTGTTAGGTTGCCATATGTTAGGATATATAACGTTATAGACGCATGTAACGTTACCACCGAGACGTAGGGACCGACACGCCTGGAATGATGTCAAATGTTACATCCGAGATGTTAGATTGCCTTAGGTTAGGATATATGACGTTATAGACGTATATACTGTTCCCTCCGAGAAGTAGGGTTCGACACGCCTGGAATGTTGTTAAATGTTACATTCGAGATGTTAGGATGCCTTAGGTTAGGATATATGACGTTATAGACGTATATACTGTTCCCTCCGAGAAGTAGGGTTCGACAAGCCTGGAATGTTGTCAAATGTTACATCCGAGATGTTAGGTTGCCTTAGGTTAGGATATATAATGTTAGAGACGTATATACTGTTCCCATCGAGAAGTAGGGTCCGACACGCCAGGAATGTTGTCAAGTATTACATCCGAGTTGTGTGGTTGCCTTATGTTAGGATATATAACGTTATAGACGCATATAATGTTACCACCGAGACGTAGGGACCGACACGCCTGAAATGTTGTAGAATATTACATCCGAGATGTCAGGTTGCCTTAGGTTAGGATATATAACGTTATAGACGCATATAATGTTACCACCGAGAAGTAGGGACCGACACGCCTCAAATGTTGTAGAATACTACATCCGAGATGTCAGGTTGCGTTATTTTATGATATATAACGTTATAGACGCATATAATGTTACCACCGGGACGTAGGGACCGACACGCCTGGAATGTTGTCAAATGTAACATCCGAGTTATTGAGTTGCCTTAGGTTAGGATATATAACGTTATAGACGCATATAATATTCCCACCGAGAAGTAGGGTCCGACACGCCAGGAATGTTGTCAAATGTTACATCCAAGATGTTAGGTTGCCTTTGGCTAGGATATATAACGTTATGCACGCATATAACGTTACCACCGAGAAGTAGGGACCGATACAACTGGAATGTTGCCAAATATTACATCCGAGATGTTAGGTGGCCTTAGGTTAGGATATATAACGTTATAGACGTATATACTGTTCCCACCGAGAAGTAGGGTCCTACACGAGAGGAATGTTCTCAAATGTTACATCCGAGATGTTAGGTTGCCTTTGGTTAGGATATATAACGTTATAGACGCATATAACGTTACCACCGAGAAGTAGGGTCCGACACGCCAGGAATGTTGTCAAATATTACATCCGAGTTGTTAGGTTGCCTTAGGTTGGGATATATAACGTTATAGACGCATATAATGTTACCACCGGGACGTAGGGACCGACACGCCTCAAATGTTGTAGAATACTACATCCGAGATGTCAGGTTGCCTTAGGTTAGGATACATAACGTTATAGACGTATATACTGTTCCCACCGAAAAGTAGGTTCCGACACGCCAGGAATGTTGTCAAATATTACATCCGAGTAGTTAGGTTGCCTTAGGTTAGGATATATAACGGTATGGACGCATGTAATGTTACCACCGAGACGTAGGGACCGACACGCCTGGAATGTTGTCAAATGTTACATCCGACATGTTAGATTGCCTTAGGTTAGGATATATGACGTTATAGACGTATATACTGTTCCCTCCGAGAAGTAGGTTTCGACACGCCTGGAATGTTGTCAAATGTTACATCCGAGATGTCAGGTTGCCTTAGTTTAGGATATATAACGTTATAGACGCATATAATGTTACCGCCGAGACGTAGGGACCGACACGCCTGTAATGTTGCCAAATATTACATCCGAGATGTTAGGTGGCCTTAGGTTAGGATATATAACGTTATAGACGTATATACTGTTCCCTCCGAGAAGAAGGGTTCGACACGTCTGGAATGTTGTTAAATGTTACATCCGAGATGTTAGGTTGCCTTAGGTTAGGATATATAATGTTAGAGACGTATATACTGTTCCCACCGAGAAATAGGGTCCGACACGCCTGGAATGTTGTCAAATATTACATCCGAGATGTCAGGTTGCCTTAGGTTAGGATATATAACGTTATAGACGCATATAATGTTACCGCCGAGACGTAGGGACCGACACGCCTGTAATGTTGCCAAATATTACATCCGAGATGTTAGGTGGCCTTAGGTTAGGATATATAACGTTATAGACGTATATACTGTTCCCACCGAGAAGTAGGAGCCGACACGCCAGGAATGTTGTCAAATGTTACATCCGAGATATTAGGTTGCCTTAGGTTAGGACATATAAAGTTAGAGACGTATATACTGTTCCCACCGAGAAGTAGGGTCCGACACGCCTGGAATGTTGTCAAATATTACATCCGAGATGTTAGGTTGCCTTAGGTTAGGATATATAACGTTATAGACGTATATACTGTTACCACCGAGACGTAGGGACCGACACGCCTGGAATGTTGTCAAATGTTACATCCGAGATGTTAGGTTGCCTTAGGTTAGGATACATAAAGTTAGAGACGTATATACTGTTCCCACCGAGAAGTAGGGTCCGACACGCCTGGAATGTTGTCAAATATTACATGCGATATGTCAGGTTGCCTTAGGTTAGGATATATAATGCTAGAGACGTATATACTGTTCCCACCGAGAAGTAGGGTCCGAAACGCCTGGAATGTTGTCAAATATTACATCCGAGATATTAGGTTGCCTTAGGTTAGGATATATAACGTTATAGACCCATATAATGTTACCACCGAGACGTAGGGACCGACACGCCTGGAATGTTGTCAAATGTAACATCCGAGTTATTGAGTTGCCTTAGGTTAGGATATATAACGTTATAGACGCATATAATATTCCCACCGAGAAGTAGGGTCCGACACGCCATGAATGTTGTCAAATGTTACATCCGAGATGTTAGTTGGCCTTAGGTTAGGATATATAACGTTATAGACGTATATAATGTTCCCACCGAGAAGTAGGGTCCGACGCGCCAGGAATGTTGTCAAATGTTACATCCGAGTTGTTAGGTTGCCTTAGGTTAGGATATATAACGTTATAGACGCATATAATGTTACCACCGAGACCTAGGGACCGACACGCCTGGAATGTTGTCAAATGTTACATCCGAGTTATTGAGTTGCCTTAGGTTAGGGTATATAACGTTATAGACGCATTTAATATTCCCACCGAGAAGTAGGGTCCGACACGCCAGGAATGTTGTCAAGTATTACATCCGAGTTGTTAGGTAGCCTTATGTTAGGATATATAACGTTATAGACGCATGTAACGTTACCACCGAGACGTAGGGACCGACACGCCTGGAATGATGTCAAATGTTACATCCGAGACGTTAGATTGCCTTAGGTTAGGATATATGACGTTATAGACGTATATACTGTTCCCTCCGAGAAGTAGGGTTCGACACACCTGGAATGTTGTCAAATGTTACATCCGAGATGTTAGGATGCCTTAAGTTAGGATATATGACGTTATAGACGTATATACTGTTCCCTCTGAGAAGTAGGGTTCGACAAGCCTGGAATGTTGTAGAATATTGCATCCGATATGTCAGGTTGCCTTAGGTGATATATATAATGTTAGAGACGTATATACTGTTCCCATCGAGAAGTAAGGTCCGACACGCCTGGAATGTTGTCAAATATTACGTCCGAGTTGTTAGGTTGCCTTAGGTTGGGATATAGACCGCTATAGACGCATATTATATTCCCACCGAAAAGTATGCTCCGACAGGCCAGGAATGTTGTCAAATATTACATCCGAGTAGTTAGGTATCCTTATGTTAGGATATATAACGTTATAGACGCATGTAACGTTACCACCGAGACGTAGGGACCGACACGCCTGGAATGATGTCAAATGTTACATCCGAGATGTTAGATTGCCTTAGGTTAGGATATATAACGTTATAGACGCATATAATGTTACCGCCGAGACGTAGGGACCGACACGCCTGTAATGTTGCCAAATATTACATCCGAAATGTTAGGTGGCCTTAGGTTAGGATATATAACGTTATAGACGTATATACTGTTCCCTCCGAGAAGAAGGGTTCGACACGCCTGGAATGTTGTTAAATGTTACATCCGAGATGTTAGGTTGCCTTAGGTTAGGATATATAATGTTAGAGACGTATATACTGTTCCCACCGAGAAGTAGGGTCCGACACGCCTGGAATGTTGTCAAATATTACATCCGAGATGTCAGGTTGCCTTAGGTTAGGATATATAACGTTATAGACGCATATAATGTTACCGCCGAGATGTAGGGACCGACACGCCTGTAATGTTGCCAAATATTACATCCGAGATGTTAGGTGGCCTTAGGTTAGGATATATAACGTTATAGACGTATATACTGTTCCCACCGAGAAGTAGGAGCCGACACGCCAGGAATGTTGTCAAATGTTACATCCGAGATGTTAGGTGGCCTTAGGTTAGGATATATAACTTTATAGACGTGTATACTGTTCCCACCGAGAAGTAGGGTCCGACACGCCAGGAATGTTGTCAAATGTTACATCCAAGATGTTAGGTTGCCTTTGGTTGGGATCTATAACGTTATGCACGCATATAACGTTACCACCGAGAAGTAGGTTCCGACACGCCAGGAATGTTGTCAAATATTACATCCGAGTAGTTAGGTTGCCTTAGGTTAGGATATATAACGTTATAGACGCATGTAATGGTACCACCGAGACGTAGGGACCGACACGCCTGGAATGTTGTCAAATGTTACATCCGAAATGTTAGATTGCCTTAGGTTAGGATATATGACGTTATAGACGTATATACTGTTCCCTCCGAGAAGTAGGCTTCGACACGCCTGGAATGTTGTCAAATGTTACATCCGAGATGTTAGGTTGCCTTAGGTTAGGATATATAATGCTAGAGACGTATATACTGTTCCCACCGAGAAGTAGGGTTCGACACGCCTGGAATGTTGTTAAATGTTACATTCGAGATGTTAGGATGCCTTAGGTTAGGATATATAACGTTATAGACGCATATAATATTCCCACCGAGAAGTAGGGTCCGACACGCCAGGAATGTTGTCAAATGTTACATCCAAGATGTTAGGTTGCCTTTGGCTAGGATATATAACGTTATGCACGCATATAACGTTACCACCGAGAAGTAGGGACCGATACAACTGGAATGTTGCCAAATATTACATCCGAGATGTTAGGTGGCCTTAGGTTAGGATATATAACGTTATAGACGTATATACTGTTCCCACCGAGAAGTAGGGTCCTACACGAGAGGAATGTTCTCAAATGTTACATCCGAGATGTTAGGTTGCCTTTGGTTAGGATATATAACGTTATAGACGCATATAACGTTACCACCGAGAAGTAGGGTCCGACACGCCAGGAATGTTGTCAAATATTACATCCGAGTTGTTAGGTTGCCTTAGGTTAGGATATATAACGTTATAGACGCATATAATGTTACCACCGAGACGTAGGGACCGACACGCCTCAAATGTTGTAGAATACTACATCCGAGATGTCAGGTTGCCTTAGGTTAGGATAAATAACGTTATAGACGTATATACTGTTCCCACCGAAAAGTAGGTTCCGACACGCCCGGAATGTTGTCAAATATTACATCCGAGTAGTTAGGTTGCCTTAGGTTAGGATATATAACGTTATAGACCCATATAATGTTACCACCGAGACGTATGGACCGACACGCCTGGAATGTTGTCAAATGTAACATCCGAGTTATTGAGTTGCCTTAGGTTAGGATATGTAACGTTATAGACGCATATAATATTCCCACCGAGAAGTAGGGTCCGACACGCCATGAATGTTGTCAAATGTTACATCCGAGATGTTAGTTGGCCTTAGGTTAGGATATATAACGTTATAGACGTATATAATGTTCCCACCGAGAAGTAGGGTCCGACGCGCCAGGAATGATGTCAAATATTACATCCGAGTTGTTAGGTTGCCTTAGGTTAGGATATATAACGTTATAGACGCATATAATGTTACCACCGAGACCTAGGGACCGACACGCCTGGAATGTTGTCAAATGTTACATCCGAGATGTTAGATTGCCTTAGGTTAGGATATATGACGTTATAGACGTATATACTGTTCCCACCGAGAAGTAGGGTCCGACACGCCAGGAATGTTGTCAAATGTTACATCCAAGATGTTAGGTTGCCTTTGGTTAGGATATATAACGTTATGCACGCATATAACGTTACCACCGAGAAGTAGGGACCGATACAACTGGAATGTTGCCAAATATTACATCTGAGATGTTAGGTGGCCTTAGGTTAGGATATATAACGTTATAGACGCATATAATGTTACCACCGAGACGTAGTGACCGACACGCCTGAAATGTTGTTGAATATTACATCCGAGATGTTAGGTTGCCTTAGGTTAGGATATAGAACGTTATAAACGCATATAATGTTACCACCGAGAAGTAGGGTCCGACACGCCAGGAATGTTGTCAAATGTTACATCCGAGATGTCAGGTTGCCTTAGGTTAGGATATATAATGTTAGAGGCGTATATACTGTTCCCACCGAGAAGTAGGGTCCGACACGCCTGGAATGTTGTCAAATATTACATCCGAGATGTTAGACTGCCTTAGTTTAGGATATATGACGTTATAGACGTATATACTGTTCCCACCGAGAAGTAGGTTCCGACACGCCTGGAATGTTGTAGAATATTACATCCGAGAAGTCAGGTTGCCGTATGTTAGGATATATAATGTTAGAGACGTATATACTGTTCCCACCGACAAGTAGGGTTCGACACGCGAGCAATGATGTCAAATATTACATCCGATATGTTAGGTTGCCTTAGGTTGGGATATAGACCGTTATAGACGCATATTATATTTCCACCGAAAGGTATGCTCCGACAGGCCAGGAATGTTGCAAAATATTACGTCTGAGATGATAGGTTGCCTTAGATTAGGACATACAACGTTATAGACGGATATACTTTTCCCACCGAGAAGTAGGGTCCGACACGCCAGGAATGTTGTCAAATGTTACATCCGAGATGTTAGGTTGCCTTTCGTTAGGATATATAACGTTATAGACGCATATAACGTTACCACCGAGAAGTAGGGTCCGACACGCCAGGAATGTTGTAAAATATTACGTCTGAGATGATAGGTTGCCTTAGATTAGGACATACAACGTTATAGACGCATATAATGTTCCCACCGAGAAGTAGGGTCCGACACGCCACGAATGTTGTCAAATGTTACATCCGAGATGTTAGGTTGCCTTAGGTTAGGATATATAATGTTAGAGACGTATATACTGTTCCCACCGAGAAGTAGGGTCCGGCACGCGAGCAATGATGTCAAATATTACATCCGAGATGTTAGGTTGCCTTAGGTTAGGATATATAATGTTAGAGACGAATATACTGTTCCCACCGAGAAGTAGGGTCCGGCACGCGAGCAATGATGTCAAATATTACATCCGAGATGTTAGGTTGCCTTAGGTTAGGATATATAACGTTATAGACGCATATAATGTTACCACCGAGACGTAGGCACCGACAAGCCTGGAATGTTGTCAAATGTAACATCCGAGTTATTGAGTTGCCTTAGGTTAGGTTATATAACGTTATAGACGCATATAATGTTACCACCGAGACGTAGGGACCGACACGACTGGAATGTTGTCAAATGTTACATCTGATATGTTAGGTGGCCTTAGGTTAGGATATATAACGTTATAGACGTATATACTGTTCCTCCGAGAAGTAGGGTCCGACACGCCAGGAATGTTGTCAAGTATTACATCCGAGTTGTTAGGTTGCCTTATGTTAGGATATATAACGTTATAGACGCATATAATGTTACCACCGAGACGTAGGGACCGACACGCCTGAAATGTTGTAGAATATTACATCCGAGATGTCAGGTTGCCTTAGGTTAGGATATATAACGTTATAGACGCATATAATGTTACCACCGAGAAGTAGGGACCGACACGCCTCAAATGTTGTAGAATACTACATCCGAGATGTCAGGTTGCGTTAGGTTAGGATATATAACGTTATAGACGCATATAATGTTACCACCGAGACGTAGGGACCAACACGCCTGGAATGTTGTCAAATGTAACATCCGAGTTATTGAGTTGCCTTAGGTTAGGATATATAACGTTATAGACGCATGTAACGTTACCACCGAGACGTAGGGACCGACACGACTGGAATGATGTCAAATGTTACATCCGAGATGTCAGGTTGCCTTAGTTTAGGATATATAACGTTATAGACGCATATAATGTTACCGCCGAGACGTAGGGACCGACACGCCTGTAATGTTGCCAAATATTACATCCGAGATGTTAGGTGGCCTTAGGTTAGGATATATAACGTTATAGACGTATATACTGTTCCCTCCGAGAAGAAGGGTTCGACACGTCTGGAATGTTGTTAAATGTTACATCCGAGATGTTAGGTTGCCTTAGGTTAGGATATATAATGTTAGAGACGTATATACTGTTCCCACCGAGAAATAGGGTCCGACACGCCTGGAATGTTGTCAAATATTACATCCGAGATGTCAGGTTGCCTTAGGTTAGGATATATAACGTTATAGACGCATATAATGTTACCGCCGAGACGTAGGGACCGACACGCCTGTAATGTTGCCAAATATTACATCCGAGATGTTAGGTGGCCTTAGGTTAGGATATATAACGTTATAGACGTATATACTGTTCCCACCGAGAAGTAGGAGCCGACACGCCAGGAATGTTGTCAAATGTTACATCCGAGATGTTAGGTTGCCTTAGGTTAGGACATATAAAGTTAGAGACGTATATACTGTTCCCACCGAGAAGTAGGGTCCGACACGCCTGGAATGTTGTCAAATATTACATCCGAGATGTTAGGTTGCCTTAGGTTAGGATATATAACGTTATAGACGTATATACTGTTACCACCGAGACGTAGGGACCGACACGCCTGGAATGTTGTCAAATGTTACATCCGAGATGTTAGGTTGCCTTAGGTTAGGATACATAAAGTTAGAGACGTATATACTGTTCCCACCGAGAAGTAGGGTCCGACACGCCTGGAATGTTGTCAAATATTACATGCGATATGTCAGGTTGCCTTAGGTTAGGATATATAATGCTAGAGACGTATATACTGTTCCCACCGAGAAGTAGGGTCCGAAACGCCTGGAATGTTGTCAAATATTACATCCGAGATGTTAGGTTGCCTTAGGTTAGGATATATAACGTTATAGACCCATATAATGTTACCACCGAGACGTAGGGACCGACACGCCTGGAATGTTGTCAAATGTAACATCCGAGTTATTGAGTTGCCTTAGGTTAGGATATATAACGTTATAGACGCATATAATATTCCCACCGAGAAGTAGGGTCCGACACGCCATGAATGTTGTCAAATGTTACATCCGAGATGTTAGTTGGCCTTAGGTTAGGATATATAACGTTATAGACGTATATAATGTTCCCACCGAGAAGTAGGGTCCGACGCGCCAGGAATGTTGTCAAATGTTACATCCGAGTTGTTAGGTTGCCTTAGGTTAGGATATATAACGTTATAGACGCATATAATGTTACCACCGAGACCTAGGGACCGACACGCCTGGAATGTTGTCAAATGTTACATCCGAGTTATTGAGTTGCCTTAGGTTAGGGTATATAACGTTATAGACGCATTTAATATTTCCACCGAGAAGTAGGGTCCGACACGCCAGGAATGTTGTCAAGTATTACATCCGAGTTGTTAGGTAGCCTTATGTTAGGATATATAACGTTATAGACGCATGTAACGTTACCACCGAGACGTAGGGACCGACACGCCTGGAATGATGTCAAATGTTACATCCGAGACGTTAGATTGCCTTAGGTTAGGATATATGACGTTATAGACGTATATACTGTTCCCTCCGAGAAGTAGGGTTCGACACACCTGGAATGTTGTCAAATGTTACATCCGAGATGTTAGGATGCCTTAAGTTAGGATATATGACGTTATAGACGTATATACTGTTCCCTCTGAGAAGTAGGGTTCGACAAGCCTGGAATGTTGTAGAATATTGCATCCGATATGTCAGGTTGCCTTAGGTGATATATATAATGTTAGAGACGTATATACTGTTCCCATCGAGAAGTAAGGTCCGACACGCCTGGAATGTTGTCAAATATTACGTCCGTGTTGTTAGGTTGCCTTAGGTTGGGATATAGACCGCTATAGACGCATATTATATTCCCACCGAAAAGTATGCTCCGACAGGCCAGGAATGTTGTCAAATATTACATCCGAGTAGTTAGGTATCCTTATGTTAGGATATATAACGTTATAGACGCATGTAACGTTACCACCGAGACGTAGGGACCGACACGCCTGGAATGATGTCAAATGTTACATCCGAGATGTTAGATTGCCTTAGGTTAGGATATATAACGTTATAGACGCATATAATGTTACCGCCGAGACGTAGGGACCGACACGCCTGTAATGTTGCCAAATATTACATCCGAAATGTTAGGTGGCCTTAGGTTAGGATATATAACGTTATAGACGTATATACTGTTCCCTCCGAGAAGAAGGGTTCGACACGCCTGGAATGTTGTTAAATGTTACATCCGAGATGTTAGGTTGCCTTAGGTTAGGATATATAATGTTAGAGACGTATATACTGTTCCCACCGAGAAGTAGGGTCCGACACGCCTGGAATGTTGTCAAATATTACATCCGAGATGTCAGGTTGCCTTAGGTTAGGATATATAACGTTATAGACGCATATAATGTTACCGCCGAGATGTAGGGACCGACACGCCTGTAATGTTGCCAAATATTACATCCGAGATGTTAGGTGGCCTTAGGTTAGGATATATAACGTTATAGACGTATATACTGTTCCCACCGAGAAGTAGGAGCCGACACGCCAGGAATGTTGTCAAATGTTACATCCGAGATGTTAGGTGGCCTTAGGTTAGGATATATAACGTTATAGACGTGTATACTGTTCCCACCGAGAAGTAGGGTCCGACACGCCAGGAATGTTGTCAAATGTTACATCCAAGATGTTAGGTTGCCTTTGGTTGGGATCTATAACGTTATGCACGCATATAACGTTACCACCGAGAAGTAGGGACCGATACAACTGGAATGTTGCCAAATATTACATCCGTGATGTTAGGTGGCCTTAGGTTTGGATATATAACGTTATGGACGTATATACTGTTCCCACCGAGAAGTAGGGTCCTACACGCCAGGAATGTTCTCAAATGTTACATCCGAGATGTTAGGTTGCCTTTGGTTAGTATATATAACGTTATAGACGCATATAACGTTACCACCGAGAAGTAGGGTCCGACACGCCAGGAATGTTGTCAAATATTACATCCGAGTTGTTAGGTTGCCTTAGGTTAGGATATATAACGTTATAGACGCATATAATGTTACCACCGAGACGTAGGGACCGACACGCCTCAAATGTTGTAGAATACTACATCCGAGATGTCAGGTTGCGTCAGGTTAGGATACATAACGTTATAGACGTATATACTGTTCGCACCGAAAAGTAGGTTCCGACACGCCAGGAATGTTGTCAAATATTACATCCGAGTAGTTAGGTTGCCTTAGGTTAGGATATATAACGTTATAGACGCATGTAATGGTACCACCGAGACGTAGGGACCGACACGCCTGGAATGTTGTCAAATGTTACATCCGAAATGTTAGATTGCCTTAGGTTAGGATATATGACGTTATAGACGTATATACTGTTCCCTCCGAGAAGTAGGCTTCGACACGCCTGGAATGTTGTCAAATGTTACATCCGAGATGTTAGGTTGCCTTAGGTTAGGATACATAAAGTTAGAGACGTATATACTGTTCCCACCGAGAAGTAGGGTCCGACACGCCTGGAATGTTGTCAAATATTACATTCGATATGTCAGGTTGCCTTAGGTTAGGATATATAATGCTAGAGACGTATATACTGTTCCCACCGAGAAGTAGGGTCCGAAACGCCTGGAATGTTGTCAAATATTACATCCGAGATGTTAGGTTGCCTTAGGTTAGGATATATAACGTTATAGACCCATATAATGTTACCACCGAGACGTAGGGACCGACACGCCTGGAAAGTTGTCAAATGTAACATCCGAGTTATTGAGTTGCCTTAGGTTAGAATATATAACGTTATAGACGCATTTAATATTCCCACCGAGAAGTAGGGTCCGACACGCCAGGAATGTTATCAAGTATTACATCCGAGTTGTTAGGTTGCCATATGTTAGGATATATAACGTTATAGACGCATGTAACGTTACCACCGAGACGTAGGGACCGACACGCCTGGAATGATGTCAAATGTTACATCCGAGATGTTAGATTGCCTTAGGTTAGGATATATGACGTTATAGACGTATATACTGTTCCCTCCGAGAAGTAGGGTTCGACACGCCTGGAATGTTGTTAAATGTTACATTCGAGATGTTAGGATGCCTTAGGTTAGGATATATGACGTTATAGACGTATATACTGTTCCCTCCGAGAAGTAGGGTTCGACAAGCCTGGAATGTTGTCAAATGTTACATCCGAGATGTTAGGTTGCCTTAGGTTAGGATATATAATGTTAGAGACGTATATACTGTTCCCATCGAGAAGTAGGGTCCGACACGCCAGGAATGTTGTCAAGTATTACATCCGAGTTGTGTGGTTGCCTTATGTTAGGATATATAACGTTATAGACGCATATAATGTTACCACCGAGACGTAGGGACCGACACGCCTGAAATGTTGTAGAATATTACATCCGAGATGTCAGGTTGCCTTAGGTTAGGATATATAACGTTATAGACGCATATAATGTTACCACCGAGAAGTAGGGACCGACACGCCTCAAATGTTGTAGAATACTACATCCGAGATGTCAGGTTGCGTTATTTTATGATATATAACGTTATAGACGCATATAATGTTACCACCGGGACGTAGGGACCGACACGCCTGGAATGTTGTCAAATGTAACATCCGAGTTATTGAGTTGCCTTAGGTTAGGATATATAACGTTATAGACGCATATAATATTCCCACCGAGAAGTAGGGTCCGACACGCCAGGAATGTTGTCAAATGTTACATCCAAGATGTTAGGTTGCCTTTGGCTAGGATATATAACGTTATGCACGCATATAACGTTACCACCGAGAAGTAGGGACCGATACAACTGGAATGTTGCCAAATATTACATCCGAGATGTTAGGTGGCCTTAGGTTAGGATATATAACGTTATAGACGTATATACTGTTCCCACCGAGAAGTAGGGTCCTACACGAGAGGAATGTTCTCAAATGTTACATCCGAGATGTTAGGTTGCCTTTGGTTAGGATATATAACGTTATAGACGCATATAACGTTACCACCGAGAAGTAGGGTCCGACACGCCAGGAATGTTGTCAAATATTACATCCGAGTTGTTAGGTTGCCTTAGGTTAGGATATATAACGTTATAGACGCATATAATGTTACCACCGAGACGTAGGGACCGACACGCCTCAAATGTTGTAGAATACTACATCCGAGATGTCAGGTTGCCTTAGGTTAGGATAAATAACGTTATAGACGTATATACTGTTCCCACCGAAAAGTAGGTTCCGACACGCCCGGAATGTTGTCAAATATTACATCCGAGTAGTTAGGTTGCCTTAGGTTAGGATATATAACGTTATAGACCCATATAATGTTACCACCGAGACGTATGGACCGACACGCCTGGAATGTTGTCAAATGTAACATCCGAGTTATTGAGTTGCCTTAGGTTAGGATATGTAACGTTATAGACGCATATAATATTCCCACCGAGAAGTAGGGTCCGACACGCCATGAATGTTGTCAAATGTTACATCCGAGATGTTAGTTGGCCTTAGGTTAGGATATATAACGTTATAGACGTATATAATGTTCCCACCGAGAAGTAGGGTCCGACGCGCCAGGAATGATGTCAAATATTACATCCGAGTTGTTAGGTTGCCTTAGGTTAGGATATATAACGTTATAGACGCATATAATGTTACCACCGAGACCTAGGGACCGACACGCCTGGAATGTTGTCCAATGTTACATCCGAGATGTTAGATTGCCTTAGGTTAGGATATATGACGTTATAGACGTATATACTGTTCCCACCGAGAAGTAGGGTCCGACACGCCAGGAATGTTGTCAAATGTTACATCCAAGATGTTAGGTTGCCTTTGGTTAGGATATATAACGTTATGCACGCATATAACGTTACCACCGAGAAGTAGGGACCGATACAACTGGAATGTTGCCAAATATTACATCTGAGATGTTAGGTGGCCTTAGGTTAGGATATATAACGTTATAGACGCATATAATGTTACCACCGAGACGTAGTGACCGACACGCCTGAAATGTTGTTGAATATTACATCCGAGATGTTAGGTTGCCTTAGGTTAGGATATAGAACGTTATAAACGCATATAATGTTACCACCGAGAAGTAGGGTCCGACACGCCAGGAATGTTGTCAAATGTTACATCCGAGATGTCAGGTTGCCTTAGGTTAGGATATATAATGTTAGAGGCGTATATACTGTTCCCACCGAGAAGTAGGGTCCGACACGCCTGGAATGTTGTCAAATATTACATCCGAGATGTTAGACTGCCTTAGTTTAGGATATATGACGTTATAGACGTATATACTGTTCCCACCGAGAAGTAGGTTCCGACACGCCTGGAATGTTGTAGAATATTACATCCGAGAAGTCAGGTTGCCGTATGTTAGGATATATAATGTTAGAGACGTATATACTGTTCCCACCGACAAGTATGGTTCGACACGCGAGCAATGATGTCAAATATTACATCCGATATGTTAGGTTGCCTTAGGTTGGGATATAGACCGTTATAGACGCATATTATATTTCCACCGAAAGGTATGCTCCGACAGGCCAGGAATGTTGCAAAATATTACGTCTGAGATGATAGGTTGCCTTAGATTAGGACATACAACGTTATAGACGGATATACTTTTCCCACCGAGAAGTAGGGTCCGACACGCCAGGAATGTTGTCAAATGTTACATCCGAGATGTTAGGTTGCCTTTCGTTAGGATATATAACGTTATAGACGCATATAACGTTACCACCGAGAAGTAGGGTCCGACACGCCAGGAATGTTGTAAAATATTACGTCTGAGATGATAGGTTGCCTTAGATTAGGACATACAACGTTATAGACGCATATATGTTCCCACCGAGAAGTAGGGTCCGACACGCCACGAATGTTGTCAAATGTTACATCCGAGATGTTAGGTTGCCTTAGGTTAGGATATATAATGTTAGAGACGTATATACTGTTCCCACCGAGAAGTAGGGTCCGGCACGCGAGCAATGATGTCAAATATTACATCCGAGATGTTAGGTTGCCTTAGGTTAGGATATATAATGTTAGAGACGAATATACTGTTCCCACCGAGAAGTAGGGTCCGGCACGCGAGCAATGATGTCAAATATTACATCCGAGATGTTAGGTTGCCTTAGGTTAGGATATATAACGTTATAGACGCATATAATGTTACCACCGAGACGTAGGCACCGACAAGCCTGGAATGTTGTCAAATGTAACATCCGAGTTATTGAGTTGCCTTAGGTTAGGTTATATAACGTTATAGACGCATATAATGTTACCACCGAGACGTAGGGACCGACACGACTGGAATGTTGTCAAATGTTACATCTGATATGTTAGGTGGCCTTAGGTTAGGATATATAACGTTATAGACGTATATACTGTTCCTCCGAGAAGTAGGGTCCGACACGCCGGGAATGTTGTCAAGTATTACATCCGAGTTGTTAGGTTGCCTTATGTTAGGATATATAACGTTATAGACGCATATAATGTTACCACCGAGACGTAGGGACCGACACGCCTGAAATGTTGTAGAATATTACATCCGAGATGTCAGGTTGCCTTAGGTTAGGATATATAACGTTATAGACGCATATAATGTTACCACCGAGAAGTAGGGACCGACACGCCTCAAATGTTGTAGAATACTACATCCGAGATGTCAGGTTGCGTTAGGTTAGGATATATAACGTTATAGACGCATATAATGTTACCACCGAGACGCAGGGACCGACACGCCTGGAATGTTGTCAAATGTAACATCCGAGTTTTTGAGTTGCCTTAGGTTAGGATATATAACGTTATAGACGCATATAATATTCCCACCGAGAAGTAGGGTCCGACGCGCCTGGAATGTTGTAGAATATTGCATCCGAAATGTCAGGTTGCCTTAGGTTAGGATATATAATGTTAGAGACGTATATACTGTTCCCTCCGAGAAGTAGGGTTCGACACGCCTGGAATGTTGTCAAATGGTACATCCGAGATGTTAGGTTGCCTTAGGTTAGGACATATAATGTTAGAGACGTATATACTGTTCCCACCGAGAAGTAGTGTCCGACGCGCCTGGAATGTTGTCAAATATTACATCCGAGATGTTAGGTTGCCTTAGGTTAGGATATATAACGTTATAGACGCATATAATGTTACCACCGAGACGTAGGCACCGACACGCCTGGAATGTTGTCAAATGTAACATACGAGTTATTGAGTTGCCTTAGGTTAGGATATATAACGTTATAGACGCATATAATATTCCCACCGAGAAGTAGGGTCCGACGCGCCTGGAATGTTGTAGAATATTACATCCGAAATGTCAGGTTGCCTTAGGTTAGGATATATAATGTTACAGACGTATATACTGTTCCCACCGAGAAGTAGGGTCCGACACGCCAGGAATGTTGTCAAATGTTACATCCGAGATGTTAGGTTGCCTTAGGTTAGGATATATAATGTTAGAGACGTATATACTGTTCCCACCGAGAAGTAGGGTCCGGCACGCGAGCAATGATGTCAAATGTTACATCCGAGATGTTAGGTTGCCTTAGGTTAGGATATATAACGTTATAGACGCATATAATGTTACCACCGAGACGTAGGCACCGACAAGCCTGGAATGTTGTCAAATGTAACATCCGAGTTATTGAGTTGCCTTAGGTTAGGATATATAACGTTATAGACGCATATAATGTTACCACCGAGACGTAGGGTCCGACACGACTGGAATGTTGTCAAATGTTACATCTGATATGTTAGGTGGCCTTAGGTTAGGATATATAACGTTATAGACGTATATACTGTCCCCTCCGAGAAGTAGGGTTCGACACGCCTGGAATGTTGTCAAATGTTACATCCGAGATGTTAGGTTGCCTTAGGTTAGGATATATAATGTTACAGACGTATATACTGTTCCCACCGAGAAGTAGGGTCCGACACGCCAGGAATGTTGTCAAATGTCACATCCGAGTTGTTAGGTTGCCTTAGGTTAGGATATATAATGTTAGAGACGTATATACTGTTCCCACCGAGAAGTAGGGTCCGGCACGCGAGCAATGATGTCAAATATTACATCCGAGATGTTAGGTTGCCTTAGGTTAGGATATATAACGTTATAGACGCATATAATGTTACCACCGAGACGTAGGCACCGACAAGCCTGGAATGTTGTCAAATGTAACATCCGAGTTATTGAGTTGCCTTAGGTTAGGATATATAACGTTATAGATGCATATAATGTAACCACCGAGACGTAGGGACCGACACGACTGGAATGTTGTCAAATGTTACATCTGATATGTTAGGTGGCCTTAGGTTAGGATATATAACGTTATAGACGTATATACTGTTCCCTCCGAGAAGTAGGGTTCGACACGCCTGGAATGTTGACAAATGTTACATCCGAGATGTCAGGTTGCCTTAGGTTAGGATATTTAACGTTATAGACGCATATATTGTTACCACCGAGAAGTAGCGACCGACACGCCTCAAATGTTGTAGAATACTACATCCGAGATGTCAGGTTGCGTTAGGTTAGGATATATAACGTTATAGACGCATATAATGTTACCACCGAGACGTAGGGACCGACACGCCAGGAATGTTGTCAAATGGTACATCCGAGATGTTAGGTTGCCTTAGGTTAGGACATATAATGTTAGAGACGTATATACTGTTCCCACCGACAAGTAGGGTCCGACGCGCCTGGAATGTTGTCAAATATTACATCCGAGATGTTAGGTTGCCTTAGGTTAGGATATATAACGTTATAGACGCATATAATGTTACCACCGAGACGTAGGCACCGACACGCCTTTAATGTTGTCAAATGTAACATACGAGTTATTGAGTTGCCTTAGGTTAGGATATATAACGTTATAGACGCATATAATATTCCCACCGAGAAGTAGGGTCCGACGCGCCTGGAATGTTGTAGAATATTACATCCGAAATGTCAGGTTGCCTTAGGTTAGGATATATAATGTTACAGACGTATATACTGTTCCCACCGAGAAGTAGGGTCCGACACGCCAGGAATGTTGTCAAATGTTACATCCGAGATGTTAGGTTGCCTTAGGTTAGGATATATAATGTTAGAGACGTATATACTGTTCCCACCGAGAAGAAGGGTCCGGCACGCGAGCAATGATGTCAAATATTACATCCGAGATGTTAGGTTGCCTTAGGTTAGGATATATAACGTTATAGACGCATATAATGTTACCACCGAGACGTAGGCACCGACAAGCCTGGAATGTTGTCAAATGTAACATCTGATATGTTAGGTGGCCTTAGGTTAGGATATATAACGTTATAGACGTATATACTGTTCCCTCCGAGAAGTAGGGTTCGACACGCCTGGAATGTTGTCAAATGTTACATCCGAGATGTTAGGTTGCCTTAGGTTAGGATATATAATGTTACAGACGTATATACAGTTCCCACCGAGAAGTAGGGTCCGACACGCCAGGAATGTTGTCAAATGTCACATCCGAGATGTTAGGTTGCCTTAGGTTAGGATATATAATGTTAGAGACGTATATACTGTTCCCACCGAGAAGTAGGGTCCGGCACGCGAGCAATGATGTCAAATATTACATCCGAGATGTTAGGTTGCCTTAGGTTAGGATATATAACGTTATAGACGCATATAATGTTACCACCGAGACGTAGGCACCGACAAGCCTGGAATGTTGTCAAATGTAACATCCGAGTTATTGAGTTGCCTTAGGTTAGGATATATAACGTTATAGACGCATATAATGTTACCACCGAGACGTAGGGACCGACACGCCTGGAATGTTGTCAAATGTTACATCTGATATGTTAGGTGGCCTTAGGTTAGGATATATAACGTTATAGACGTATATACTGTTCCCTCCGAGAAGTAGGGTTCGACACGCCTGGAATGCTGTCAAATGTTACATCCGAGATGTTCGGTTGCCTTAGGTTAGGATATATAATGTTAGAGACGTATATACTGTTCCCATGGAGAAGTTGGATCCGACACACCAGGAATGTTGTCAAATGTTACATCCGAGATGTTAGGTTGCCTGTGGTTAGGATATATAACGTTATAGACGCATATAACGTTACCACCGAGAAGTAGGGTCCGACACGCCAGGAATGTTGTAGAATATTACATCCGAGTTGTTAGGTTGCCTTAGGTTAGGATATATAACGTGATAGACGCATGTAATGTTACTACCGAGACGTAGGGACCGACACGCCTGGAATGTTGTCAAATGTTACATCCGAGATGTTAGATTGCCTTAGGTTAGGATATATGACATTATAGACGTATATACTGTTCCCTCCGAGAAGTACGGTTCCACACGCCTGGAATGTTGTCAAATGTTACATTCGAGATGTTAGGTTGCCTTAGGTTAGGATATATAACGTTATAGACGCATATAATGTTACCACCGAGAAGTTTGCGCCGACATGGCAGGAATGTTGTCAAATATTACATCCGAGTTATTAAGTTGCCTTAGGTTGGGATATAGACCGTTACAGACGCATATAATATTCCCACCGAGAAGTAGGGTCCGACACGCCTGGAATGTTGTAGAATATTACATCCGAGATGTCAGGTTGCCTTAGGTTAGGATATATAACGTTATAGACGCATATAATGTTACCACCGAGAAGTAGGGACCGACACGCCTCAAATGTTGTAGAATACTACATCCGAGATGTCAGGTTGCGTTAGGTTAGGGTATATAACGTTATAGACGCATATAATGTTACCACCGAGACGTAGGGACCGACACGCCTCAAATGTTGTAGAATACTACATCCGAGATGTCATGTTGCGTTAGGTTAGGGTATATAACGTTATGGAAGCATATAATGTTACCACCGAGACGTAGGCACCGACACGCCTGGAATGTTGTCAAATGTAACATCCGAGTTATTGAGTTGCCTTAGGTTAGGATATATAACGTTATAGACGCATATAATATTCCCACCGAGAAGTAGGGTCCGACGCGCCTGGAATGTTGTAGAATATTACATCCGAAATGTCAGGTTGCCTTAGGTTAGGATATATAATGTTAGAGACGTATATACTGTTCCCACCGAGAAGTAGGGTCCGACACGCCAGGAATGTTGTCAAATGTTACATCCGAGATGTTAGGTTGGCTTAGGTTAGGATATATAATGTTAGAGACGTATATACTGTTCCCACCGAGAAGTAGGGTCCGGCACGCGAGCAATGATGTCAAATATTACATCCGAGATGTTAGGTTGCCTTAGGTTAGGATATATAACGTTATAGACGCATATAATTTTACCACCGAGACGTAGGGACCGACACGCCTGAAATGTTGTAGAATATTACATCCGAGATGTCAGGTTGCCTTAGGTTAGGATATATAACGTTATAGACGCATATAATGTTACCACCGAGAAGTAGGAACCGACACGCCTCAAATGTTGTAGAATACTACATCCGAGATGTCAGGTTGCGTTAGGTTAGGATATATAACGTTATAGACGCATATAATGTTACCACCGAGACGTAGGGACCGACACGCCTGGAATGTTGTCAAATGTAACATCCGAGTTTTTGAGTTGCCTCTGGTTAGGATACATAACGTTATAGACGCATATAATATTCCCACCGAGAAGTAGGGTCCGACACGCCAGGAATGTTGTCAAATATTACATCCGATTTGTTAGGTTGCCTTATGATAGGATATATAACGTTATAGACGCATATAATGTTACCACCGAGACGTAGGGACCGACACGCCTGGAATGTTGCCAAATATTACATCCGAGATGTTAGGTAGCCTTAGGTTAGGATATATAACGTTATAGACGTATATACTGTTCCCACCGAGAAGTACGATCCGACACACCAGCAATGTTGTCAAATGTTACATCCGAGATGTTAGGTTGCCTGTGGTTAGGATATATAACGTTATAGACGCATATAACGTTACCACCGAGAAGTAGGGTCAGACACGCCAGGAATGTTGTCGAATATTACATCCGAGTCGTTAGGTTGCCTTAGGTTAGGATATATAACGTTATAGACGCATGTAATGTTACTACCGAGGCGTAGGTACCGACACGCCTGGAATGTTGTCAAATGTTACATCCGAGATGTTAGATTGCCTTAGGTTAGGATATATGACATTATAGACGTATATACTGTTCCCTCCGAGAAGTAGGGTTC
The DNA here is from genome assembly GCA_963969225.1 of Xylocopa violacea. Taxonomy (NCBI): domain Eukaryota; kingdom Metazoa; phylum Arthropoda; class Insecta; order Hymenoptera; family Apidae; genus Xylocopa; species Xylocopa violacea. Next base: position 296,720 of record CAXAJV010000299.1, on the reverse strand, counting down.
GACACGCCTGGAATGTTGTCAAATGTTACATTCGAGATGTTAGGTTGCCTTAGGTTAGGATATATAACGTTATAGACGCATGTAATGTTACTACCGAGGCGTAGGGACCGACACGCCTGGAATGTTGTCAAATGTTACATCCGAGATGTTAGATTGCCTTAGGTTAGGATATATGACATTATAGACGTATATACTGTTCCCTCCGAGAAGTAGGGTTCGACACGCCTGGAATGTTGTCAAATGTTACATTCGAGATGTTAGGTTGCCTTAGGTTAGGATATATAACGTTATAGACGCATATAATGTTACCACCGAGAAGTTTGCGCCGACATGGCAGGAATGTTGTCAAATATTACATCCGAGTTATTAAGTTGCCTTAGGTTGGGATATAGACCGTTATAGACGCATATAATATTCCCACCGAGAAGTAGGGTCCGACACGCCTGGAATGTTGTAGAATATTACATCCGAGATGTCAGGTTGCCTTAGGTTAGGATATATAACGTTATAGACGCATATAATGTTACCACCGAGAAGTAGGGACCGACACGCCTCAAATGTTGTAGAATACTACATCCGAGAAGTCAGGTTGCGTTAGGTTAGGGTATATAACGTTATGGACGCATATAATGTTACCACCGAGACGTAGGCACCGACACGCCTGGAATGTTGTCAAATGTAACATCCGAGTTTTTGAGTTGCCTTAGGTTAGGATATATAACGTTATAGACGCATATAATATTCCCACCGATAAGTAGGGTCCGACGCGCCTGGAATGTTGTAGAATATTGCATCCGAAATGTCAGGTTGCCTTAGGTTAGGATATATAATGTTAGAGACGTATATACTGTTCCCTCCGAGAAGTAGGGTTCGACACGCCTGGAATGTTGTCAAATGTTACATCCGAGATGTTAGGTTGCCTTAGGTTAGGATATATAATGTTGGAGACGTATATAATGTTCCCATCGAGAAGTAGGGTCCGACACGCCAGGAATGTTGTCAAGTATTACATCCGAGTTGTTAGGTTGCCTTATGTTAGGGTATATAACGTTATAGACGCATATAATGTTACCACCGAGACGTAGGGACCGACACGCCTGAAATGTTGTAGAATATTACATCCGAGATGTCAGGTTGCCTTAGGTTAGGATATTTAACGTTATAGACGCATATATTGTTACCACCGAGAAGTAGCGACCGACACGCCTCAAATGTTGTAGAATACTACATCCGAGATGTCAGGTTGCGTTAGGTTAGGATATATAACGTTATAGACGCATATAATGTTACCACCGAGACGTAGGGACCGACACGCCAGGAATGTTGTCAAATGGTACATCCGAGATGTTAGGTTGCCTTAGGTTAGGATATATAACGTTATAGACGCATATAATGTTACCACCGAGACGCAGGCACCGACACGCCTTTAATGTTGTCAAATGTAACATACGAGTTATTGAGTTGCCTTAGGTTAGGATATATAACGTTATAGACGCATATAATATTCCCACCGAGAAGTAGGGTCCGACGCGCCTGGAATGTTGTAGAATATTACATCCGAAATGTCAGGTTGCCTTAGGTTAGGATATATAATGTTACAGACGTATATACTGTTCCCACCGAGAAGTAGGGTCCGACACGCCAGGAATGTTGTCAAATGTTACATCCGAGATGTTAGGTTGCCTTAGGTTAGGATATATAATGTTAGAGACGTATATACTGTTCCCACCGAGAAGTAGGGTCCGGCACGCGAGCAATGATGTCAAATATTACATCCGAGATGTTAGGTTGCCTTATGTTAGGATATATAACGTTATAGACGCATATAATGTTACCACCGAGACGTAGGCACCCACAAGCCTGGAATGTTGTCAAATGTAACATCCGAGTTATTGAGTTGCCTTAGGTTAGGATATATAACGTTATAGACGCATGTAATGTTACTACCGAGACGTAGGGACCGACACGCCTGGAATGTTGTCAAATGTTACATCCGAGATGTTAGATTGCCTTAGGTTAGGATATATGACATTATAGACGTATATACTGTTCCCTCCGAGAAGTACGGTTCGACACGCCTGGAATGTTGTCAAATGTTACATTCGAGATGTTAGGTTGCCTTAGGTTAGGATATATAACGTTATAGACGCATATAATGTTACCACCGAGAAGTTTGCGCCGACATGGCAGGAATGTTGTCAAATATTACATCCGAGTAATTAAGTTGCCTTAGGTTGGGATATAGACCGTTACAGACGCATATAATATTCCCACCGAGAAGTAGGGTCCGACACGCCTGGAATGTTGTAGAATATTACATCCGAGATGTCAGGTTGCCTTAGGTTAGGATATATAACGTTATAGACGCATATAATGTTACCACCGAGAAGTAGGGACCGACATGCCTGGAATGTTGTCAAATGTTACATCCGAGATGTTAGATTGCCTTAGGTTAGGATATATAATGTTAGAGACGTATATACTGTTCCCATCGAGAAGTAGGGTCCGACACGCCAGGAATGTTGTCAAGTATTACATCCGAGTTGTTAGGTTGCCTTATGTTAGGATATATAACGTTATAGACGCATATAGTTTTACCACCGAGACGTAGGGACCGACACGCCTGAAATGTTGTAGAATATTACATCCGAGATGTCAGGTTGCCTTAGGTTAGGATATATAACGTTATAGACGCATATAATGTTACCACCGAGAAGTAGGAACCGACACGCCTCAAATGTTGTAGAATACTACATCCGAGATGTCAGGTTGCGTTAGGTTAGGATATATAACGTTATAGACGCATATAATGTTACCACCGAGACGTAGGGACCGACACGCCTGGAATGTTGTCAAATGTAACATCCGAGTTTTTGAGTTGCCTTAGGTTAGGATACATAACGTTATAGACGCATATAATATTCCCACCGAGAAGTAGGGTCCGACACGCCAGGAATGTTGTCAAATATTACATCCGATTTGTTAGGTTGCCTTATGATAGGATATATAACGTTATAGACGCATATAATGTTACCATCGAGACGTAGGGACTGACACGCCTGAAATGTTGTAGAATATTACATCCGAGATGTCAGGTTGCCTTAGGTTAGGATATATAATGTTAGAGACGTATATACTGTTCCCACCGAGAAGTAGGGTCCGACAATCCTGGAATGTTGTCAAATATTACATCTGAGATGTTAGGTTGCCTTAGGTTAGGATATATAACGTTATAGACGCACATAATGTTACCACCGAGCCGTAGGGACCGACACGCCTGGAATGTTGCCAAATATTACATCCGAGATGTTAGGTAGCCTTAGGTTAGGATATATAACGTTATAGACGTGTATACTGTTCCCACCGAGAAGTAGGGTCCGACACGCCAGGAATGTTGTCAAATGTTACATCCGAGATGTTAGGTTGCCTTTGGTTAGGATATATAACGTTATAGACGCATATAACGTTACCACCGAGAAGTAGGGTCCGACACGCCAGGAATGTTGTCAAATGTTACATCCGAGATGTTAGGTTGCCTTAGGTTAGGATATATAATGTTAGAGACGTATATACTGTTCCCACCGAGACGTAGGCACCGACAAGCCTGGAATGTTGTCAAATGTAACATCCGAGTTATTGAGTTGCCTTAGGTTAGGATATATAACGTTATAGACGCATATAATGTTACCACCGAGACGTAGGCACCGACAAGCCTGGAATGTTGTCAAATGTAACATCCGAGTTATTGAGTTGCCATAGGTTAGGATATATAACGTTATAGACGCATATAATGTTACCACCGAGACGTAGGGACCGACACGACTGGAATGTTGTCAAATGTTACATCCGAGATGTTAGATTGCCTTAGGTTAGGATATATGACATTATAGACGTATATACTGTTCCCTCCGAGAAGTACGGTTCGACACGCCTGGAATGTTGTCAAATGTTACATTCGAGATGTTAGGTTGCCTTAGGTTAGGATATATAACGTTATAGACGCATATAATGTTACCACCGAGAAGTTTGCGCCGACATGGCAGGAATGTTGTCAAATATTACATCCGAGTTATTAAGTTGCCTTAGGTTGGGATATAGACCGTTACAGACGCATATAATATTCCCACCGAGAAGTAGGGTCCGACACGCCTGGAATGTTGTAGAATATTACATCCGAGATGTCAGGTTGCCTTAGGTTAGGATATATAACGTTATAGACGCATATAATGTTACCACCGAGAAGTAGGGACCGACACGCCTCAAATGTTGTAGAATACTACATCCGAGATGTCAGGTTGCGTTAGGTTAGGGTATATAACGTTATAGACGCATATAATGTTACCACCGAGACGTAGGGACCGACACGCCTCAAATGTTGTAGAATACTACATCCGAGATGTCAGGTTGCGTTAGGTTAGGGTATATAACGTTATGGAAGCATATAATGTTACCACCGAGACGTAGGCACCGACACGCCTGGAATGTTGTCAAATGTAACATCCGAATTATTGAGTTGCCTTAGGTTAGGATATATAACCTTATAGACGCATATAATATTCCCACCGAGAAGTAGGGTCCGACGCGCCTGGAATGTTGTAGAATATTACATCCGAAATGTCAGGTTGCCTTAGGTTAGGATATATAATGTTAGAGACGTATATACTCTTCCCACCGAGAAGTAGGGTCCGACACGCCAGGAATGTTGTCAAATGTTACATCCGAGATGTTAGGTTGCCTTAGGTTAGGATATATAATGTTAGAGACGTATATACTGTTCCCACCGAGAAGTAGGGTCCGGCACGCGAGCAATGATGTCAAATATTACATCCGAGATGTTAGGTTGCCTTAGGTTAGGATATATAACGTTATAGACGCATATAATGTTACCACCGAGACGTAGGCACCGACAAGCCTGGAATGTTGTCAAATGTAACATCCGAGTTATTGAGTTGCCTTAGGTTAGGATATATAACGTTATAGACGCATATAATGTTATCACCGAGACGTAGGGACCGACACGCCTGGAATGTTGTCAAATGTAACATCCGAGTTTTTGAGTTGCCTTAGGTTAGGATACATAACGTTATAGACGCATATAATATTCCCACCGAGAAGTAGGGTCCGACACGCCAGGAATGTTGTCAAATATTACATCCGATTTGTTAGGTTGCCTTATGATAGGATATATAACGTTATAGACGCATATAATGTTACCACCGAGACGTAGGCACCGACACGCCTGGAATGTTGTCAAATGTAACATCCGAGTTATTGAGTTGCCTTAGGTTAGGATATATAACGTTATAGACGCATATAATATTCCCACCGAGAAGTAGGGTCCGACGCGCCTGGAATGTTGTAGAATATTACATCCGAAATGTCAGGTTGCCTTAGGTTAGGATATATAATGTTAGAGACGTATATACTGTTCCCACCGAGAAGTAGGGTCCGACACGCCAGGAATGTTGTCAAATGTTACATCCGAGATGTTAGGTTGGCTTAGGTTAGGATATATAATGTTAGAGACGTATATACTGTTCCCACCGAGAAGTAGGGTCCGGCACGCGAGCAATGATGTCAAATATTACATCCGAGCTGTTAGGTTGCCTTAGGTTAGGATATATAACGTTATAGACGCATATAATGTTACCACCGAGACGTAGGCACCGACAAGCCTGGAATGTTGTCAAATGTAACATCCGAGTTATTGAGTTGCCTTAGGTTAGGATATATAACGTTATAGACGCATATATTGTTCCCACCGAGAAGTAGGGTCCAACACGCCAGGAATGTTGCCAAATATTACATCCGATATGTTAGGTGGCCTTAGGTTAGGATATATAACGTTATAGACGTATATACTGTTCCCACCGAGAAGTAGGGTCCGACACACCAGGAAGGTTGTCAAATGTTACATCCGAGATGTTAGGTTGCCTTTGGTTAGGATATATAACGTTATAGACGCATATAACGTTACCACCGAGAAGTAGGGTCCGACACGCCAGGAATGTTGTCAAATATTACATCCGAGTTGTTAGGTTGCCTTATGTTAGGATATATAACGTTATAGAGGCATATAATGTTACCACCGAGACGTAGGGACCGACACGCCTGAAATGTTGTAGAATATTACATCCGAGATGTTAGGTGGCCTTCGGTTAGGATATACAATGTTACAGACGTATATACTGTTCCCACCGAGAAGTAGGGTCCGACACGCCTGGAATGTTGTAGAATATTACATCCGAGATCCGGGCACGGAACGGTGATCGTGCACACCGTTGGGGAGTGGCGACCCCACCCTCCGAAGCTGAAGAGTGTTCGGTCTAGTCAGCCGTCAGACAGGAACGGTGAGTGATGGTGAAAAATTCAGTAGTAGTGGGCACTCAGTGACCTGATAAACTCATCCTGTCGACGTAAGCAGGCCACTTGCCCCTGGCATCGGTGCCTCGAGTGTCTAGTGAGACCTCGAGCACCAAGAACTCGAAAATTGCGTAGGGGATTCGTCTTGTCAGCTAGACGAGGCCCCACAAGAAACGTAATTAACGAGCTCGCCTAGATGCCAGTTAAGGGGCAGTTTGCCGACTTCCGACCGATCACTCCTCATGGTATTTGCACGACTATGGCCTGGCTCGTATTTGGCTAAGGCTGGGAGACCAGTCTCCCCTCGAGTCTCGAAAAGGGCAAAAATGCCCTAGTCTAAACAATCAGGTGGCCGACCCACGGATCGGTCATCGCATGGGTCCCAGTCGACCAACCGAGCGTATCGAACCCTCGGACGGTCGACCAGTGGATACCCCATTTCGAAGTCGAGACTCCGCACATCGTCCAAGGACGACTTATCTCTATTACCCGGAAACTCGTTCAGCTCACCAGCTGAACGAGTTCCCACCTACCGTGTACCGTCCGCAGTGCTCACTGCGGAACTCAGGTGCACCCCGGCAGGGCAGCGTCGGTGCGCGCTGTTGGGGAGTAACGACCCCACCTTCCCGATTCGTGAGAAAGCACCAAGAGGCAGAGCGGCGTGTGATGCGCGCCGATGGGGAGTGACGACCCCACCTTCACTCTACGTATGAAGCATCACCCTCGAATTTCATGGCTCTCGCGTGAGTCTCCCGGTGTTTTGCACCAGGAGACCGCGGCCCAGGCAGGGCAGCGTCGGTGCGCGCTGTTGGGGAGTAACGACCCCACCTTCCCGATTCGTGAGAAAGCACCAAGAGGCAGAGCGGCGTGTGATGCGCGCCGATGGGGAGTGACGACCCCACCTTCACTCTACGTATGAAGCATCACCCTCGAATCTCATGGCTCTCGCGTGAGTCTCCCGGTGTTTTGCACCAGGAGACCGCGGCCCAGGCAGGGCAGCGCCGGTGCGCGCTGTTGGGGAGTAACGACCCCACCTTCCCGATTCGTGAGAAAGCACCAAGAGGCAGAGCGGCGTGTGATGCGCGCCGATGGGGAGTGACGACCCCACCTTCACTCCATGTATGAAGCATCACCCCCCTAAATTCGCAAATTTCATGATGGCTTCACTCGATCCTAAGTATTCCGGAGGTAAAATAGCCCTCCATTCGGATCTCCGGGTGAGGGCAGGATCGGGAGGAGTCATTGTGGCGATGAATAGGTCAAGACGGGCGAACAACCTTCGGCCCGTGACCTCGCCCCTAGGTGATGGCCCCATTGTCGAGCAACGAAGCCGCCCGGTAACGCGCTCGATGACGGCCGCCCTTCGGCATCATCGCCAAGCCGCGACCGGGTGTGATTCTGCTCACACGACTCTGGCGCGGCCTCCAGGTATCAGCCTTCGCGCTGTCCAGATACGGATTACGAGGTGCGACGCTAGACTCAGGTCGGATCCGGTATCTCCGGCTGAGTCTGTGATAGGAACAGAAATAAAATCAAGCGATAGTTCCGCGAACCCTCCCTCCGCGACCGCGACCCCCCATAACCCCACCGCGCCCGCGCCCGCGTCCGCGACCGCACCGACGTCGTCGACGGCGTCACCGTCCGTAATCGAGACCACGGGTATTAGGATACTGCAGCTGAACATGCAACATTCAGCTACAGTTGCAGGCGAGGTGCGTCAGCTCGTAGCCTCGAAGCACTTAGACGTCCTGCTATTGCAGGAACCATACGTCAGTTCTTCGGGCACGAGCCACACCGTTAGTGGACTAGGGATCGGGGCGAGGGTGGCGGCCGTCAGTTCACAATTCCCGTGGGCTGCGGTTGCCGTGTGCAACCCTCGCTTCGAGATGATTTTTGTCTCGCAGCTAAGCACGGAACACTGTGTGTGTGCAGAAGTGCTGGCGCCCGGCTTCTCAGTATACGTCGCATCATGCTATTTTCAGTATAGCGACGAAATCGAGGAGCACCTCAGGCACCTCGAGATGGTGTTTCAGTCTCTGAGGGGGAAGAGACTCATAGTGTCGGTAGATGCCAACGCTCGGTCGTCACTCTGGGGTCCACAGAGTACAGACGAAAGAGGAGCGATGTTCGAGACGCTCATCCGATCGTTTGGCATGGAAGTTGTGAATGACGCTCGGCAGCCGCCCACCTATTGGTCGACGAGGGGTGAGTCTTTCATCGATGTAACCCTGGCGTCGCCATCCATGCTCCCTTTCGTCAGAGGCTGGAAGGTACGGTGCGGTTGGGCCAACAGCGACCACAACGCCATAGACATCGGGCTGAGGGTACCGAGAGCCAAAGCGGCGGATCGGGGTGGTGCGAGCACTCGGTTCGACACTCGCCGGGCCGATTGGGAGCGCTACTGCGGTTGCCTAGCCGATCTATCTAGATCGAGGCTCGAGGCCCTCCGGCTCGACTCTATGGAAGACGTCGAAAGGATGGCGGAAACGCTCACAGGCGTCATTATCGACGCCTGCGCCGCGTCGATGCCACGTAAAAGAGTGTTTAGAAAGTCCAACCCGTGGTGGACTCGCGAACTAACTAATAAGAAAAAGCACGTGTATCGTCTACGTCGTGCCTTCCAGAGGGAAAGAGACGAAGCCGCCCGCCGAACAAAACTACTAGAGTACCGTTCTTCTTTGCGGGAATACAGTAGGACGGTGAAGCGGACGAGGCTCGAAAGCTGGCGACGATTTGTTACGTCGAACGGGAACTCGGGGCCCTGGAGCTCCGTATATAAGTACCAGGCGAAGAAACTCCGAGTTGAGAGAGTTCTCAGCACTCTCCGGCGTGGTAGTGAAACCACATCCAATTGCCGCGAAACAGCCAGCTTGCTCTTGGAGGCACACGTCCCCGACGACCGGGAAGAAGAAGACACGCCGGATCAACGTGTTATTAGGGAAGGCGCACGCTTCGCGCCCGGTACTCCCGACGCTGCCCCCATCACGGAGGCAGAGGTCGTGAGTACCGTTCGATCATTCAAAAATAATAAAGCCCCAGGGCCGGACCACATCGAGGTCCGTGCGCTGAAAACCGCGGCTAGAATCATTCCCGGCCAAATTACACGGCTTTTTAATGGATGCCTTCAATGGGGCGTCTTTCCCTTCGTCTGGAAGGAGGGCTCTCTACGAGTACTTCTTAAGGAAGGGAAGGACGAGAAGGATCCAAAATCCTACCGTCCGATCTGCCTCCTCTCAGTGATAGGTAAACTCTTCGAAAAGCTGCTCAAGGAGCGCCTCTACCAGACGTCGTTGGCGCCTGGAAAAGTGTCCGACCGGCAATTCGGGTTCACGCCCGGAAAGTCGACGGAGGACGCTATCGTGAAGTTGCGCCGCCTGGTCGATTCCTCGGAGGATCGATACGTGGCGGCGATGCTCTTCGATATCTCCGGGGCCTTCGACAATGTCTGGTGGCCATTAGTTTTGAAGTCACTCAAAGAGCGAGACTGCCCTCGGAATGTTTTCGGAGTAATTTCTAATTACTTCGACGGCCGACGGGTTAAGATCTCGATAGCTTCCGAGCAAGTTTCGAAGCAGGCGACGAGGGGGTGTCCGCAAGGCTCCGTACTCGGTCCCGCCTGCTGGAACCTTATGTTCGACGATCTCCTGCGGTCACTTCAGACCACAGTTGAGAATAGGTTTATCGCTTACGCGGACGATCTCCTCGTCCTAGTAAGCGGGAATAGTAGGCGCGACCTCGAGACCCAAGGTCAACAGGTCGCGAATCAAATTCTTAGTTGGTGTAGTTCGGCCAAACTCGAAATCTCGGCCACAAAGACGGAGGCAATTGTCCTCAAGAGTGGCTGGATCGAGCGGCAACCCTTAGGTCGGAGAGGAGGCGCCCGTCCCGATAGAAAACGCAAGGCCGTTCGGCCTTCGAAAGCCGACCTTGCCGGTAGGCCACCGACCATCCGTATAGGGGACGCAAAAATAAAATTTAGACCCGCGGTCAAGTACCTTGGCGTCACGTTTGATAAAGGAATGCGCGTCCGAACGCATTGCCAAAAAATAAGCGACAAGGTCGGGTCGCTGTTCGCGAGATTAGGTAGGCTGGCGAGGTGTAGTTGGGGGCTTCGCTTCGACTCCCTGGCCGGGATATACGGGGGAGCATTCATCCCGAAAGTGGCATACGCCTCAGCGGGATGGGCCGACCTGTGCTCGGAGAGGGAGTGGAAGGTGCTTAGGTCCGCGCAGCGCCGCGCTTTGATCGCGGTTACCGGCGCGTATCGCCGGATATCGTGGGAAAGTGCGTGCGTGGTGGCCGGCGCGGCTCCTATCGACATCGTCGTCCAGCAAAATAGGGCCCCCTACAATCTTCGTAGAGGTAAGGACGCCAGGCTAGGGAACGCCGTCATCCCAACCGAAGCGGATGACGGAAAACAACGCGTTAAGGATGAGGCGACGAATATGTGGCAAGCCTTGTGGACATCTTCCCACAAGGGCCGCACAACATTCGCCTTCTTCAAGGCCGTCCGGGAGAGGTTGGCTGCCGGCTGGCTGAAGCCGAATCACTACACCACGCAGGTGCTGTCGGGTCACGGCAACTTCATGGCTCGTCTCTTGACGTATGCCGTTGCCGATGATGCGACGTGCGTCTGCGGTAGTGCGGTGGACACGGTAGGCCACTTCCTCCTGGAGTGCCCTATCTTCGAGCCGCAGAGGGAAGCTCTGCGGACTTTCGTTCCCGCGAGTGAGTGGAGATGGCCGGAGGCGGCACCGTACCTGGTGTCGTCACCAGAGGCCTTCTCCACGCTCGCCGACTTCAGCAGAGAATCGCTCTGGCTGAAAGCTTTCCTGGAGTAGGCTTGCTCCATCTAAATCCGTAAAAATCCCTCCATCGTTCTTGGGGACGGCTCACCCCGGCGTTGTCGGAGCGCCGGGGCAAGGCGGGGCAGCGCTGCACATCTTCGCAGCTAACTGTCTCCGTCGAGCCCTCCTCCTCCTCCGCGATTTGTATCTTATGTACTAATTATGTGTTTTTCTCCCTACAGGATCAGGGCGAGCATGCACGCGAGCATGCGGTGGGCCCGCCTCCCCGAGGTTCCCCGCGGATGCCCCTGCGGCCGAACGAGACTTAGTCTCGGTCGAGCGTCGGGGTAACTGAAGGGCCCACACCGCGGGAAAACGATCGCCGCGGCGCTGCTGGGTTTTTCCTCTCCCGTTCCGGAGGACAGGTTCGCGTTGGCAAGTCGATAGGAAAATGCTGCGTATGCCCTTAAGGCGAGGTAGCAGACTCGTGTCCCTTCCCGGGGCCGGGTTCAGAATATTACATCCGAGATATCAGGTTGCCTTCGGTTAGGATATATAATGTTAGAGACGTATATACTGCTCCCGCCGAGAAGTAGAGTCCGACACGCCTGGAATGTTGCCAAATATTACATCCGAGATGTCAGGTTGCCTTAGGTTAGGATATATAATGTTAGAGACGTATATACTGCTCCCACCGAGAAGTAGGGTCCGACACGCCTGGAATGTTGCCAAATATTACATCCGAGATGTTAGGTTGCCTTAGGTTAGGATATATAACGTTATAGACGCATATAATGTTACCACCGAGACGTAGGGACCGACACGCCCGGAAAGTTGTCAAATGTAACATCCGAGTTATTGAGTTGCCTTAGGTTAGGACATATAACGTTATAGACGCATGTAACGTTACCACCGAGACGTAGGGACCGACACGCCTGGAATGATGTCAAATATTACATCCGAGTTGTTAGGTTGCCTTAGGCTGGGATATAGACCGTTATAGACGCATATAATGTTACCACCGAGACGTATTGACCGACACGCCTGAAATGTTGTCAAATATTACATCCGAGTTGTTAGGTTGCCTTAGGTTGGGATATAGACCGTTATAGACGCATATTATATTCCCACCGAAAAGTGTGCTCCGACAGGCCAGGAATGTTGTAAAATATTACGTCTGAGATGATAGGTTGCCTTAGATTAGGACATACAACGTTATAGACGCATATAATGTTACCACCAAGACGTAGGGACCGACACTCCTGAAATGTTGTAGAATATTACATCCGAGATGTTAGGTGGCCTTCGGTTAGGATATACAATGTTACAGACGTATATACTGTTCCCACCGAGAAGTAGGGTCCGACACGCCTGGAATGTTGTCAAATATTACATCCGAGATGTTAGATCGCCTTAGTTTAGGATATATGACGTTATAGACGTATATACTGTTCCCACCGAACAGTATGCTCCGACAGGCCAGGAATGTTGTAAAATATTACGTCTGAGATGATAGGTTGCCTTAGATTAGGACATACAACGTTATAGACGCATATAATGTTCCCACCGAGAAGTAGGGTCCGACACGCCTGGAATGCTGCCAAATATTACATCCGAGATGTTAGGTGGCCTTAGGTTAGGATATTTAACTTTATAGACGTAAATACTGTTCCCACCGAGAAGTAGGGTCCAACACGCCAGGAATGTTGCCAAATATTACATCCGAGATGTTAGGTGGCCTTAGGTTAGGATATATAACGTTATAGACGTATATACTGTTCCCACCGAGAAGTAGGGTCCGACACGCCAGGAAAGTTGTCAAATGTTACATCCGAGATGTTAGGTTGCCTTAGGTTAGGATATATAATGTTAGAGACGTATATACTGTTCCCACCGAGAAGTAGGGTCCGACACGCCTGGAATGTTGTCAAATATTACATCCGAGATGTTAGATTGCCTTAGTTTAGGATGTATGACGTTATAGACGTATATACTGTTCCCACCGAGAAGTAGGGTCCGACACGCCTGGAATGTTGTAGAATATTACATCCGAGATGTCACGTTGCCTTAGGTTAGGATATATAATGTTAGAGACGTATATACTGTTCCCACCGATAAGTAGGGTCCGACACGCCTGGAATGTTGTCAAATATTACATCCGAGTTGTTAGGTTGCCTTAGGTTGGGATATAGACCGTTATAGACGCATATAATGTTACCACCGGGACGTAGGGACCGACACGCCTGGAATGTTGTCAAATGTTACATCCGATATGTTAGGTTGCCTTAGGTTGGGATATAGACCGTTATAGACGCATATTATATTTCCACCGAAAGGTATGCTCCGCCAGGACAGGAATGTTGCAAAATATTACGTCTGAGATAATAGGTTGCCTTAGATTAGGACATACAACGTTATAGACGGATATACTTTTCCCACCGAGAAGTAGGGTCCGACACGCCAGGAATGTTGGCAAATATTACATCCGAGTTGTTAGGTTGCCTTAGGTTAGGATATATAATGTTATAGACGCATATAATGTTACCACCGAGACGTAGGGACCGACGCGCCTGGAATGTTGCCAAATATTACATCCGAGATGTTAGGTGGCCTTAGGTTAGGATATATAACGTTATAGACGTATATACTATTCCCACCGAGAAGTAGGGTCCGACACGCCAGGAATGTTGTCAAATGTTACATCCGAGATGTTAGGTTGCCTTTGGTTAGGATATATAATGTTATAGACGCATATAATGTTACCACCGAGACGTAGGGACCGACGCGCCTGGAATGTTGCCAAATATTACATCCGAGATGTTAGGTGGCCTTAGGTTAGGATATATAACGTTATAGACGTATATACTCTTCCCACCGAGAAGTAGGGTCCGACACGCCAGGAATGTTGTCAAATGTTACATCCGAGATGTTAGGTTGCCTTTGGTTAGGATATATAACGTTATAGACGCATATAACGTTTCCACCGAGAAGTAGGGTCCGACACGCCAGGAATGTTGCCAAATATTACATCCGAGATGTTAGGTGGCCTTAGGTTAGGATATATAACGTTATAGACGTATATACTGTTCCCACCGAGAAGTAGGGTCCGACACGCCAGGAATGTTGTCAAATGTTACATCCGAGATGTTAGGTTGCCTTTGGTTAGGATATATAACTTTATAGACGCATATAACGTTACCACCGAGAAGTAGGGTCCGACACGCCAGGAATGTTGTAAAATATTACGTCTGAGATGATAGGTTGCCTTAGATTAGGACATACAACGTTATAGACGCATATAATGTTCCCACCGAGAAGTAGGGTCCGACACGCCTGGAATGCTGCCCAATATTACATCCGAGATGTTAGGTGGCCTTAGGTTAGGATATTTAACGTTATAGACGTATATATTGTTCCCACCGAGAAGTAGGGTCCAACACGCCAGGAATGTTGCCAAATGTAACATCAGAGTTATTGAATTGCCTTAGGTTAGGATATATAACGTTATAGACGTATATACTGTTCCCACCGAGAAGTAGGGTCCGACACACCAGGAAAGTTGTCAAGTGTTACATCCGAGATGTTAGGTTGCCTTTGGTTAGGATATATAACGTTATAGACGCATATAACGTTACCACCGAGAAGTAGGGTCCGACACGCCAGGAATGTTGTCAAATATTACATCCGAGTTGTTAGGTTGCCTTATGTTAGGATATATAACGATATAGACGCATATAATGTTACCAACGAGACGTAGGGACCGACACGCCTGAAATGTTGTCAAATATTACATCGGAGATGTTAGTTTGCCTTATGTTAGGATATATAACGTTATAGACGCATATAATGTTACCACCGAGACGTAGGGACCGACACGCCTGGAAAGTTGTCAAATGTAACATCGGAGTTATTGAGTTGCCTTAGGTTAGGATATATAACGTTATAGACGCATATAATATTCCCACCGAGAAGTAGGGTCCGACACGCCAGGAATGTTGTCAAGTATTACATCCGAGTTGTTAGGTTGCCTTATGTTAGGATATATAACGTTATAGACGCATGTAACGTTACCACCGAGACGTAGGGACCGACACGCCTGGAATGATGTCAAATGTTACATCCGAGTTGTTAGGTTGCCTTATGTTAGGATATATAACGTTATAGACGCATGTAACGTTACCACCGAGACGTAGGGACCGACACGCCTGGAATGATGTCAAATGTTACATCCGAGATGTTAGATTGCCTTAGGTTAGGATATATGACGTTATAGACGTATATGCTGGTCCCTCCGAGAAGTAGGGTTCGACACGCATGGAATGTTGTCAAATATTACATTCGAGATGTTAGGTTGCCTTAGGTTAGGATATATAACGTTATAGACGCATATAATGTTACCACCGGGACGTAGGGACCGACACGCCAGGAATGTTGTCAAATGTTACATCCGAGATGTTAGGTTGCCTTTGGTTAGGATATATAACGTTATAGGCGCATATAACGTTACCACCGAGAAGTAGGGTCCGACACGCCAGGAATGTTGTAAAATATTAAGTCTGAGATGATAGGTTGCCTTAGATTAGGACATACAACGTTATAGACGCATATAATGTTCCCACCGAGAAGTAGGGTCCGACACGCCTGCAATGTTGCCAAATATTACATCCGAGATGATAGGTGGCCTTAGGTTAGGATATATAACGTTATAGACGTATATACTGTTCCCACCGAGAAGTAGGGTCCGACACGCCAGGAAAGTTGTCAAATGTTACATCCGAGATGTTAGGTTGCCTTAGGTTAGGATATATAGTGTTAGAGACGTATATACTGTTCGCACCGAGAAGTAGGGTCCGACACGCCTGGAATGATGTCAAATATTACATCCGAGATGTTAGATTGCCTTAGTTTAGGATATATGACGTTATAGACGTATATACTGCTCCCACCGAGAAGTAGGGTCCGACACGCCTGGAATGTTGTAGAATATTACATCCGAGATGTCAGGTTGCCTTAGGTTAGGATATATAATGTTAGAGACGCATATAATGTTACCACCGAGACGTAGGGACCGACACGCCTGGAAAGTTGTCAAATGTAACATCCGTGTTATTGAGTTGCCTTAGGTTAGGACATATAACGTTATAGACGCATATAATATTCCCACCGAGAAGTAGGGTCCGATACGCCAGGAATGTTGTCAAGTATTACATCCGAGTTGTTAGGTTGCCTTAGGTTAGGATATATAATGTTATAGACGCATATAATGTTACCACCGAGACGTAGGGACCGACACGCCTGGAATGTTGCCAAATATTACATCCGAGATGTTAGGTGGCCTTAGGTTAGGATATATAACGTTATAGACGTATATACTGTTCCCACCGAGAAGTAGGATCCGTCACGCCAGGAATGTTGTCAAATGTTACATCCGGAATGTTAGGTTGCCTTTGGTTAGGATATATAACGTTATAGACGCATATAACATTTACCACCGAGAAGTAGGGTCCGACACGTCAGGAATGTTGTAAAATATTACGTCTGAGATGATAGGTTGCCTTAGATTAGGACATACAACGTTATAGACGCATATAATGTTCCCACCGAGAAGTAGGGTCCGACACGCCTGGAATGCTGCCAAATATTACATCCGAGATGTTAGGTGGCCTGAGGTTAGGATATTTAACGTTATAGACGTATATACTGTTCCCACCGAGAAGTGGGGTCCAACACGCCAGGAATGTTGCCAAATATTACATCCGAGATGTTAGGTGGCCTTAGGTTAGGATATATAACGTTATAGACGTATATACTGTTCCCACCGAGAAGTAGGGTCCGACACGCCAGGAAAGTTGTCAAATGTTACATCCGAGATGTTAGGTTGCCTTAGGTTAGGATATATAATGTTAGAGACGTATATACTGTTCCCACCGAGAAGTAGGGTCCGACACGCCTGGAATGTTGTCAAATATTACATCCGAGATGTTAGATTGCGTTAGTTTAGGATATATGACGTTATAGACGTATATACTGTTCCCACCGAGAAGTAGGGTCCGACACGCCTGGAATGTTGTAGAATATTACATCCGAGATGTCACGTTGCCTTAGGTTAGGATATATAATGTTAGAGACGTATATACTGTTCCCACCGATAAGTAGGGTCCGACACGCCTGGAATGTTGTCAAATATTACATCCGAGTTGTTAGGTTGCCTTAGGTTGGGATATCGACCGTTATAGACGCATATAATGTTACCACCGGGACGTAGGGACCGACACGCCTGGAATGTTGTCAAATGTTACATCCGATATGTTAGGTTGCCTTAGGTTGGGATATAGACCGTTATAGACGCATATTATATTTCCACCGAAAGGTATGCTCCGCCAGGACAGGAATGTTGCAAAACATTACGTCTGAGATGATAGGTTGCCTTAGATTAGGACATACAACGTTATAGACGCATATAATGTTCCCACCGAGAAGTAGGGTCCGACACGCCTGGAATGCTGCCAAATATTACATCCGAGATGTTAGGTGGCCTTAGGTTAGGATATTTAACTTTATAGACGTAAATACTGTTCCCACCGAGAAGTAGGGTCCAACACGCCAGGAATGTTGCCAAATATTACATCCGAGATGTTAGGTGGCCTTAGGTTAGGATATATAACGTTATAGACGTATATACTGTTCCCACCGAGAAGTAGGGTCCGACACGCCAGGAAAGTTGTCAAATGTTACATCCGAGATCTTAGGTTGCCTTAGGTTAGGATATATAATGTTAGAGACGTATATACTGTTCCCACCGAGAAGTAGGGTCCGACACGCCTGGAATGTTGTCAAATATTACATCCGAGATGTTAGATTGCCTTAGTTTAGGATGTATGACGTTATAGACGTATCTACTGTTCCCACCGAGAAGTAGGGTCCGACACGCCTGGAATGTTGTAGAATATTACATCCGAGATGTCACGTTGCCTTAGGTTAGGATATATAATGTTAGAGACGTATATACTGTTCCCACCGATAAGTAGGGTCCGACACGCCTGGAATGTTGTCAAATATTACATCCGAGTTGTTAGGTTGCCTTAGGTTGGGATATAGACCGTTATAGACGCATATAATGTTACCACCGGGACGTAGGGACCGACACGCCTGGAATGTTGTCAAATGTTACATCCGATATGTTAGGTTGCCTTAGGTTGGGATATAGACCGTTATAGACGCATATTATATTTCCACCGAAAGGTATGCTCCGCCAGGACAGGAATGTTGCAAAATATTACGTCTGAGATAATAGGTTGCCTTAGATTAGGACATACAACGTTATAGACGGATATACTTTTCCCACCGAGAAGTAGGGTCCGACACGCCAGGAATGTTGGCAAATATTACATCCGAGTTGTTAGGTTGCCTTAGGTTAGGATATATAATGTTATAGACGCATATAATGTTACCACCGAGACGTAGGGACCGACGCGCCTGGAATGTTGCCAAATATTACATCCGAGATGTTAGGTGGCCTTAGGTTAGGATATATAACGTTATAGACGTATATACTCTTCCCACCGAGAAGTAGGGTCCGACACGCCAGGAATGTTGTCAAATGTTACATCCGAGATGTTAGGTTGCCTTTGGTTAGGATATATAACGTTATAGACGCATATAACGTTTCCACCGAGAAGTAGGGTCCGACACGCCAGGAATGTTGCCAAATATTACATCCGAGATGTTAGGTGGCCTTAGGTTAGGATATATAACGTTATAGACGTATATACTGTTCCCACCGAGAAGTAGGGTCCGACACGCCAGGAATGTTGTCAAATGTTACATCCGAGATGTTAGGTTGCCTTTGGTTAGGATATATAACTTTATAGACGCATATAACGTTACCACCGAGAAGTAGGGTCCGACACGCCAGGAATGTTGTAAAATATTACGTCTGAGATGATAGGTTGCCTTAGATTAGGACATACAACGTTATAGACGCATATAATGTTCCCACCGAGAAGTAGGGTCCGACACGCCTGGAATGCTGCCCAATATTACATCCGAGATGTTAGGTGGCCTTAGGTTAGGATATTTAACGTTATAGACGTATATATTGTTCCCACCGAGAAGTAGGGTCCAACACGCCAGGAATGTTGCCAAATGTAACATCAGAGTTATTGAATTGCCTTAGGTTAGGATATATAACGTTATAGACGTATATACTGTTCCCACCGAGAAGTAGGGTCCGACACACCAGGAAAGTTGTCAAGTGTTACATCCGAGATGTTAGGTTGCCTTTGGTTAGGATATATAACGTTATAGACGCATATAACGTTACCACCGAGAAGTAGGGTCCGACACGCCAGGAATGTTGTCAAATATTACATCCGAGTTGTTAGGTTGCCTTATGTTAGGATATATAACGATATAGACGCATATAATGTTACCAACGAGACGTAGGGACCGACACGCCTGAAATGTTGTCAAATATTACATCGGAGATGTTAGTTTGCCTTAGGTTAGGATATATAACGTTATAGACGCATATAATGTTACCACCGAGACGTAGGGACCGACACGCCTGGAAAGTTGTCAAATGTAACATCGGAGTTATTGAGTTGCCTTAGGTTAGGATATATAACGTTATAGACGCATATAATATTCCCACCGAGAAGTAGGGTCCGACACGCCAGGAATGTTGTCAAGTATTACATCCGAGTTGTTAGGTTGCCTTATGTTAGGATATATAACGTTATAGACGCATGTAACGTTACCACCGAGACGTAGGGACCGACACGCCTGGAATGATGTCAAATGTTACATCCGAGTTGTTAGGTTGCCTTATGTTAGGATATATAACGTTATAGACGCATGTAACGTTACCACCGAGACGTAGGGACCGACACGCCTGGAATGATGTCAAATGTTACATCCGAGATGTTAGATTGCCTTAGGTTAGGATATATGACGTTATAGACGTATATGCTGGTCCCTCCGAGAAGTAGGGTTCGACACGCATGGAATGTTGTCAAATATTACATTCGAGATGTTAGGTTGCCTTAGGTTAGGATATATAACGTTATAGACGCATATAATGTTACCACCGGGACGTAGGGACCGACACGCCAGGAATGTTGTCAAATGTTACATCCGAGATGTTAGGTTGCCTTTGGTTAGGATATATAACGTTATAGGCGCATATAACGTTACCACCGAGAAGTAGGGTCCGACACGCCAGGAATGTTGTAAAATATTAAGTCTGAGATGATAGGTTGCCTTAGATTAGGACATACAACGTTATAGACGCATATAATGTTCCCACCGAGAAGTAGGGTCCGACACGCCTGCAATGTTGCCAAATATTACATCCGAGATGTTAGGTGGCCTTAGGTTAGGATATATAACGTTATAGACGTATATACTGTTCCCACCGAGAAGTAGGGTCCGACACGCCAGGAAAGTTGTCAAATGTTACATCCGAGATGTTAGGTTGCCTTAGGTTAGGATATATAGTGTTAGAGACGTATATACTGTTCGCACCGAGAAGTAGGGTCCGACACGCCTGGAATGATGTCAAATATTACATCCGAGATGTTAGATTGCCTTAGTTTAGGATATATGACGTTATAGACGTATATACTGCTCCCACCGAGAAGTAGGGTCCGACACGCCTGGAATGTTGTAGAATATTACATCCGAGATGTCAGGTTGCCTTAGGTTAGGATATATAATGTTAGAGACGCATATAATGTTACCACCGAGACGTAGGGACCGACACGCCTGGAAAGTTGTCAAATGTAACATCCGTGTTATTGAGTTGCCTTAGGTTAGGACATATAACGTTATAGACGCATATAATATTCCCACCGAGAAGTAGGGTCCGATACGCCAGGAATGTTGTCAAGTATTACATCCGAGTTGTTAGGTTGCCTTAGGTTAGGATATATAATGTTATAGACGCATATAATGTTACCACCGAGACGTAGGGACCGACACGCCTGGAATGTTGCCAAATATTACATCCGAGATGTTAGGTGGCCTTAGGTTAGGATATATAACGTTATAGACGTATATACTGTTCCCACCGAGAAGTAGGATCCGTCACGCCAGGAATGTTGTCAAATGTTACATCCGGAATGTTAGGTTGCCTTTGGTTAGGATATATAACGTTATAGACGCATATAACGTTACCACCGAGAAGTAGGGTCCGACACGCCAGGAATGTTGTAAAATATTACGTCTGAGATGATAGGTTGCCTTAGATTAGGACATACAACGTTATAGACGCATATAATGTTCCCACCGAGAAGTAGGGTCCGACACGCCTGGAATGCTGCCAAATATTACATCCGAGATGTTAGGTGGCCTGAGGTTAGGATATTTAACGTTATAGACGTATATACTGTTCCCACCGAGAAGTGGGGTCCAACACGCCAGGAATGTTGCCAAATATTACATCCGAGATGTTAGGTGGCCTTAGGTTAGGATATATAACGTTATAGACGTATATACTGTTCCCACCGAGAAGTAGGGTCCGACACGCCAGGAAAGTTGTCAAATGTTACATCCGAGATGTTAGGTTGCCTTAGGTTAGGATATATAATGTTAGAGACGTATATACTGTTCCCACCGAGAAGTAGGGTCCGACACGCCTGGAATGTTGTCAAATATTACATCCGAGATGTTAGATTGCGTTAGTTTAGGATATATGACGTTATAGACGTATATACTGTTCCCACCGAGAAGTAGGGTCCGACACGCCTGGAATGTTGTAGAATATTACATCCGAGATGTCACGTTGCCTTAGGTTAGGATATATAATGTTAGAGACGTATATACTGTTCCCACCGAGAAGTAGGGTCCGACACGCCTGGAATGTTGTCAAATATTACATCCGAGTTGTTAGGTTGCCTTAGGGTGGGATATAGACAGTTATAGACGCATATTATATTCCCACCGAAAAGTATGGTCCGACAGGCCAGGAATGTTGTAAAATATTACGTCTGAGATGATAGGTTGCCTTAGATTAGGACATACAACGTTATAGACGCATATAATGTTCCCACCGAGAAGTACGGACCGACACGCCTGGAATGTTGCCAAATATTACATCCGAGATGTTAGGTGGCCTTAGGTTAGGATATATAACGTTATAGACGCATATAATATTACCACCGAGAAGTAGGGTCCGACACGCCAGGAATGTTGGCAAATATTACATCCGAGATGTTAGGTGGCCTTAGGTTAGGATATATAACGTTATAGACGTATATACTGTTCCCACCGAGAAGTAGGGTCCGACACGACAGGAAAGTTGTCAAATGTTACATCCGAGATGTTAGGTTGCCTTAGGTTAGGATATATAATGTTAGAGACGTATATACTGTTCCCACCGAGAAGTAGGGTCCGACACGCCTGGAATGTTGTCAAATATTACATCCGAGATGTTAGATTGCCTTAGTTTAGGATATATGACGTTATAGACGTATATACTGTTCCCACCGAGAAGTAGGGTCCGACACGCCTGGAATGTTGTAGAATATTACATCCGAGATGTCACGTTGCCTTAGGTTAGGATATATAATGTTAGAGACGTATATACTGTTCCCACCGATAAGTAGGGTCCGACACGCCTGGAATGTTGTCAAATATTACATCCGAGTTGTTAGGTTGCCTTAGGTTGGGATATCGACCGTTATAGACGCATATAATGTTACCACCGGGACGTAGGGACCGACACGCCTGGAATGTTGTCAAATGTTACATCCGATATGTTAGGTTGCCTTAGGTTGGGATATAGACCGTTATAGACGCATATTATATTTCCACCGAAAGGTATGCTCCGCCAGGACAGGAATGTTGCAAAATATTACGTCTGAGATGATAGGTTGCCGTAGATTAGGACATACAACGTTATAGACGGATATACTTTTCCCACCGAGAAGTAGGGTCCGACACGCCAGGAATGTTGTCAAATATTACATCCGAGTTGTTAGGTTGCCTTAGGTTAGGATATATAATGTTATAGACGCATATAATGTCACCACCGAGACGTAGGGACCGACACGCCTGGAATGTTGCCAAATATTACATCCGAGATGTTGGGTGGCCTTAGGTTAGGATATATAACGTTATAGACGTATATACTGTTCCCACCGAGAAGTAGGATCCGTCACGCCAGGAATGTTTTCAAATGTTACATCCGGAATGTTAGGTTGCCTTTGGTTAGGATATATAACGTTATAGACGCATATAACGTTACCACCGAGAAGTAGGGTCCGACACGCCAGGAATGTTGTAAAATATTACGTCTGAGATGATAGGTTGCCTTAGATTAGGACATACAACGTTATAGACGCATATAATGTTCCCACCGAGAAATAGGGTCCGACACGCCTGGAATGCTGCCAAATATTACATCCGAGATGTTAGGTGGCCTGAGGTTAGGATATTTAACGTTATAGACGTATATACTGTTCCCACCGAGAAGTGGGGTCCGACACGCCTGGAATGTTGTAGAATATTACATCCGAGATGTCACGTTGCCTTAGGTTAGGATATATAATGTTAGAGACGTATATACTGTTCCCACCGAGAAGTAGGGTCCGACACGCCTGGAATGTTGTCAAATATTACATCCGAGTTGTTAGGTTGCCTTAGGGTGGGATATAGACAGTTGTAGACGCATATTATATTCCCACCGAAATGTATGGTCCGACAGGCCAGGAATGTTGTAAAATATTACGTCTGAGATGATAGGTTGCCTTAGATTAGGACATACAACGTTATAGACGCATATAATGTTCCCACCGAGAAGTACGGCCCGACACGCCTGGAATGTTGCCAAATATTACATCCGAGATGTTAGGTGGCCTTAGGTTAGGATATATAACGTTATAGACGCATATAATGTTACCACCGAGAAGTAGGGTCCGACACGCCAGGAATGTTGGCAAATATTACATCCGAGTTGTTAGGTTGCCTTAGGTTAGGATATATAATGTTATAGACGCATATAATGTTACCACCGAGACGTAGGGACCGACGCGCCTGGAATGTTGCCAAATATTACATCCGAGATGTTAGGTGGCCTTAGGTTAGGATATATAACGTTATAGACGTATATACTGTTCCCACCGAGAAGTAGGGTCCGACACGCCAGGAATGTTGTCAAATGTTACATCCGAGATGTTAGGTTGCCTTTTGGTTAGGATATATAACGTTATAGACGCATATAACGTTACCACCGAGAAGTAGGGTCCGACACGCCAGGAATGTTGCCAAATATTACATCCGAGATGTTAGGTGGCCTTAGGTTAGGATATATAACGTTATAGACGTATATACAGTTCCCACCGAGAAGTAGGGTCCGACACGCCAGGAATGTTGTCAAATGTTACATCCGAGATGTTAGGTTGCCTTTGGTTAGGATATATAACGTTATAGACGCATATAACGTTACCACCGAGAAGTAGGGTCCGACACGCCAGGAATGTTGTAAAATATTACGTCTGAGATGATAGGTTGCCTTAGATTAGGACATACAACGTTATAGACGCATATAATGTTCCCACCGAGAAGTAGGGTCCGACACGCCAGGAATGTTGTCAAATATTATATCCGAGTTGTTAGGTTGCCTTATGTTAGGATATATAACGATATAGACGCATATAATGTTACCAACGAGACGTAGGGACCGACACGCCTGAAATGTTGTCAAATATTACATCGGAGATGTTAGTTTGCCTTAGGTTAGGATATATAACGTTATAGACGCATATAATGTTACCACCGAGACGTAGGGACCGACACGCCTGGAAAGTTGTCAAATGTAACATCGGAGTTATTGAGTTGCCTTAGGTTAGGATATATAACGTTATAGACGCATATAATATTCCCACCGAGAAGTAGGGTCCGACACGCCAGGAATGTTGTCAAGTATTACATCCGAGTTGTTAGGTTGCCTTATGTTAGGATATATAACGTTATAGACGCATGTAACGTTACCACCGAGACGTAGGGACCGACACGCCTGGAATGATGTCAAATGTTACATCCGAGATGTTAGATTGCCTTAGGTTAGGATATATGACGTTATAGACGTATATGCTGGTCCCTCCGAGAAGTAGGGTTCGACACGCATGGAATGTTGTCAAATATTACATTCGAGATGTTAGGTTGCCTTAGGTTAGGATATATAACGTTATAGACGCATATAATGTTACCACCGGGACGTAGGGACCGACACGCCAGGAATGTTGTCAAATGTTACATCCGAGATGTTAGGTTGCCTTAGGTTAGGATATATAATGTTAGAGACGTATATACTGTTCCCACCGAGAAGTAGGGTCCGACACGCCTGGAATGTTGTCAAATATTACATCCGAGATGTTAGATTGCCTTAGTTTAGGATATATGACGTTATAGACGTATATACTGTTCCCACCGAGAAGTAGGGTCCGACACGCCTGGAATGTTGTAGAATATTACATCCGAGATGTCACGTTGCCTTAGGTTAGGATATATAATGTTAGAGACGTATATACTGTTCCCACCGATAAGTAGGGTCCGACACGCCAGGAATGTTGTCAAATATTACATCCGAGTTGTTAGGTTGCCTTAGGTTAGGATATATAATGTTATAGACGCATATAATGTCACCACCGAGACGTAGGGACCGACACGCCTGGAATGTTGTCAAATGTTACATCCGAGATGTTAGATTGCCTTAGGTTAGGATATATGACGTTATAGACGTATATACAGTTCCCTCCGAGACGTAGGGACCGACACGCCTGAAATGTTGTCAAATGTTACATCCGAGATGTTAGGTTGCCTTTGGTTAGGATATATAACGTTATACACGCATATAATGTTACAACCGAGACGTAGGGACCGACACGCCTGGAATGTTGTCAAATGTTACATCCTAGATGTTAGGTTGCCTTAGGTTAGGATATATAATGTTAGAGACGTGTATACTGTTCCCACCGAGAAGTAGGTTCCGACACGCGAGCAATGATGTCAAATATTACATCCAAGACGTTACGTTGCCTTACATTATGATATATACCGTTATAGACGTATATAATGTTTCCACCGAGAAGTTTGCGCCGACATGGCAGGAATGTTGTCAAATATTACATCCGAGTTATTACGTTGCCTTAGGTTAGGATAAATAACGTTATAGACGCGTATAATATTCCCACCGAGAAGTAGGGTCCGACACGCCTGGAATGTTTTAGAATATTACATCCGAGATGTCAGGTTGCCTTAGGTTAGGATATATAACGTTATAGACGCATGTAATGTTACCACCGAGACGTAGGGACCGATACGCCTGGAATGTTGTAAAATGTTACATCCGTGATGTTAGATTGACTTAGGTTAGGATATATGACGTTATAGACGTATATACTGTTCCCTCCGAGAAGTAGGGTTCGACACGCCTGGAATGTTGTCAAATGTTACATCCGAGATGTTAGGTTGCCTTTGGTTAGGATATATAACGTTATAGACGCATATAACGTTACCACCGAGAAGTAGGGTCCGACACGCTAGGAATGTTGTCAAATATTACATCCGAGTTGTTAGGTTGCCTTGGGTTAGGATATATAACGTTATAGACGTATATACTGTTCCCTCCGAGAAGTAGGGTTCGACACGCCTGGAATGTTGACAAATGTTACATCCGAGTTGTTAGGTTGCCTTATGTTAGGATAAATAACGTTATAGACGCGTATAGTATTCCCACCGAGAAGTAGGGTCCGACACGCCTGGAATGTTGTAGAATATTACATCCGAGATGTCAGGTTGCCTTAGGTTAGGATATATAACGTTACAGACGCATGTAATGTTACCACCGAGACGTAGGGACCGATACGCCTGGATTGTTGTCAAATGTTAGAACCGAGATGTTAGATTGCCTTAGGTTAGGATATATAACGTTATAGACGCATATAATGTTACCACCGAGACGTAGGGACCGACACGCCTGGAATGTTGTCAAATGTTACATCCGAGATGTTAGATTGCCTTAGGTTAGGATATATGACGTTATAGACGTATATACAGTTCCCTCCGAGAAGTAGGGACCGACACGCCTGAAATGTTGTCAAATGTTACATCCGAGATGTTAGGTTGCCTTTGGTTAGGATATATAACGTTATAGGCGCATATAACGTTACCACCGAGAAGTAGGGTCCGACACGCCAGGAATGTTGTCACATATTACATCCGAGTTGTTAGGTTGCCTTAGGTTAGGATATATAACGTTATAGACGCATATAATGCTACCACCGAGAAGTTTGCGCCGACATAGCAGGAATGTTGTCAAATATTACATCCGAGTTATTACGTTGCCTTATGTTAGGATAAATGACGTTATAGACGCGTATAATATTCCCACCGAGAAGTAGGGTCCGACACGCCTGGAATGTTGTAGAATATTACATCCGAGATGTCAGGTTGCCTTAGGTTAGGATATATAACGTTACAGACGCATGTAATGTTACCTCCGAGACGTGGGGACCGATACGCCTGGAATGTTGTCAAATGTTACAACCGAGATGTTAGATTGCCTTAGGTTAGGATATATGACGTTATAGACGCATATAACATTACCACCCAGAAGTAGGGTCCGACACGCCAGGAATGTTGCCAAATATTACATCCGAGTTGTTGGGTTGCCTTAGGTTAGGATATATAACGTTATAGACGAATATAATGTTCCCTCCGAGAAGTAGGGATCGACACGCCTGGAATGTTGTCAAATGTTACATCCGAGATGATAGGCTGCCTTAGGTTAGGATATATAATGTTAGAGACGTATATACTGTTCCCACCGTGAAGTAGGGTCCGACACGCCAGGAATGTTGTCAAATATTACATCCGAGTTGCTAGGTTGCCTTAGGTTAGGACTAATGACGTTATAGACGTATATACTGTTCCCTCCGAGAAGTAGGGTTCGACACGCCTGGAATGTTGTCAAATGTTACATCCGAGTTGTTAGGTTGCCTTAGGTTAGGATATCTAATGTTATAGACGCATATAATGTTACCACCGAGACGTAGGGACCGACACGCCTGGAATGTTGCCAAATATTACATCCGAGATGTTAGGTGGCCTTAGGTTAGGATATATAACGTTATACACGCATATAATGTTACAACCGAGACGTAGGGACCGACACGCCTGGAATGTTGTCAAATGTTACATCCTAGATGTTAGGTTGCCTTAGGTTAGGATATATAATGATAGAGACGTGTA
The DNA here is from genome assembly GCA_963969225.1 of Xylocopa violacea. Classification (NCBI taxonomy): domain Eukaryota; kingdom Metazoa; phylum Arthropoda; class Insecta; order Hymenoptera; family Apidae; genus Xylocopa; species Xylocopa violacea. The sequence continues at coordinate 268,317 of CAXAJV010000299.1, read as the reverse complement.
TACTGTTCCCACCGAGAAGTAGGTTCCGACACGCGAGCAATGATGTCAAATATTACATCCAAGACTTTACGTTGCCTTACATTATGATATATACCGTTATAGACGTATATAATGTTCCCACCGAGAAGTTTGCGCCGACATGGCAGAAATGTTGTCAAATATTACATCCGAGTTATTACGTTGCCTTAGGTTAGGATAAATAACATTATAGACGCATATAATATTCCCACCGAGATGTAGGGTCCGACACGAATGGAATGTTGTCAAATGTTACATCCGAGATGTTAGATTGCCTTACGTTAGGATATATGACGTTATAGACGTATATACTGTTCCCTCCGAGAAGTAGGGTTCGACACGCCTGGAATGCTGTCAAATGTTACAACCGAGATGTTAGGTTGCCTTTGGTTAGGATATATAACGTTATAGACGCATATAACGTTACCACCGAGAAGTAGGGTCCGACACGCCAGGAATGTTGTCAAATATTACATCCGAGTTATTAGGTTGCCTTAGGTTAGGATGTATAACGTTATAGACGCATATAATGTTACCACCGAAACGTAGGGACCGACACGCCTGAAATGTTGTAGAATATTACATCCGAGCTGTCAGGTTGCCTTAGGTTAGGATATATAACGTTATAGACGTATATACTGTTCCCTGCGAGAAGTAGGTTTCGACACGCCTGGAATGTTGTCAAATGTTACATCCTAGATGTTAGGTTGCCTTAGGTTAGGATATATAATGTTAGAGACGTGTATACTGTTCCCACCGAGAAGTAGGTTCCGACACGCGAGCAATGATGTCAAATATTACATCCGAGACGTTACGTTGCCTTACATTATGATATATACCGTTATAGACGTATATAATGTTCCCACCGAGAAGTATGCGCCGACATGGCAGGAATGTTGTCAAATGTTACATCCGAGATGTTAGATTGCCTTTGGTTAGGATATATAACGTTATAGACGCATATAACGTTACCACCGAGAAGTAGGGTCCGACACGCCAGGAATGTTGTCAAATATTACATCCGAGTTGTTAGGTTGCCTTAGGTTAGGATATATAACGTTATAGACGTATATACTGTTCCCTCCGAGAAGTAGGGTTCGACACGCCTGGAATGTTGACAAATGTTACATCCGAGTTGTTAGGTTGCCTTATGTTAGGATAAATAACGTTATAGACGCGTATAATATTCCCACCGAGAAGTAGGGTCCGACACGCCTGGAATGATGTAGAATATTACATCCGAGATGTTAGGTGGCCTGAGGTTAGGATATTTAACGTTATAGACGTATATACTGTTCCCACCGAGAAGTGGGGTCCAACACGCCAGGAATGTTGCCAAATATTACATCCGAGATGTTAGGTGGCCTTAGGTTAGGATATATAACGTTATAGACGTATATACTGTTCCCACCGAGAAGTAGGGTCCGACACGCCAGGAAAGTTGTCAAATGTTACATCCGAGATGTTAGGTTGCCTTAGGTTAGGATATATAATGTTAGAGACGTATATACTGTTCCCACCGAGAAGTAGGGTCCGACACGCCTGGAATGTTGTCAAATATTACATCCGAGATGTTAGATTGCGTTAGTTTAGGATATATGACGTTATAGACGTATATACTGTTCCCACCGAGAAGTAGGGTCCGACACGCCTGGAATGTTGTAGAATATTACATCCGAGATGTCACGTTGCCTTAGGTTAGGATATATAATGTTAGAGACGTATATACTGTTCCCACCGAGAAGTAGGGTCCGACACGCCTGGAATGTTGTCAAATATTACATCCGAGTTGTTAGGTTGCCTTAGGGTGGGATATAGACAGTTGTAGACGCATATTATATTCCCACCGAAAAGTATGGTCCGACAGGCCAGGAATGTTGTAAAATATTACGTCTGAGATGATAGGTTGCCTTAGATTAGGACATACAACGTTATAGACGCATATAATGTTCCCACCGAGAAGTACGGCCCGACACGCCTGGAATGTTGCCAAATATTACATCCGAGATGTTAGGTGGCCTTAGGTTAGGATATATAACGTTATAGACGCATATAATGTTACCACCGAGAAGTAGGGTCCGACACGCCAGGAATGTTGGCAAATATTACATCCGAGTTGTTAGGTTGCCTTAGGTTAGGATATATAATGTTATAGACGCATATAATGTTACCACCGAGACGTAGGGACCGACGCGCCTGGAATGTTGCCAAATATTACATCCGAGATGTTAGGTGGCCTTAGGTTAGGATATATAACGTTATAGACGTATATACTGTTCCCACCGAGAAGTAGGGTCCGACACGCCAGGAATGTTGTCAAATGTTACATCCGAGATGTTAGGTTGCCTTTTGGTTAGGATATATAACGTTATAGACGCATATAACGTTACCACCGAGAAGTAGGGTCCGACACGCCAGGAATGTTGCCAAATATTACATCCGAGATGTTAGGTGGCCTTAGGTTAGGATATATAACGTTATAGACGTATATACTGTTCCCACCGAGAAGTAGGGTCCGACACGCCAGGAATGTTGTCAAATGTTACATCCGAGATGTTAGGTTGCCTTTGGTTAGGATATATAACGTTATAGACGCATATAACGTTACCACCGAGAAGTAGGGTCCGACACGCCAGGAATGTTGTAAAATATTACGTCTGAGATGATAGGTTGCCTTAGATTAGGACATACAACGTTATAGACGCATATAATGTTCCCACCGAGAAGTAGGGTCCGACACGCCAGGAATGTTGTCAAATATTATATCCGAGTTGTTAGGTTGCCTTATGTTAGGATATATAACGATATAGACGCATATAATGTTACCAACGAGACGTAGGGACCGACACGCCTGAAATGTTGTCAAATATTACATCGGAGATGTTAGTTTGCCTTAGGTTAGGATATATAACGTTATAGACGCATATAATGTTACCACCGAGACGTAGGGACCGACACGCCTGGAAAGTTGTCAAATGTAACATCGGAGTTATTGAGTTGCCTTAGGTTAGGATATATAACGTTATAGACGCATATAATATTCCCACCGAGAAGTAGGGTCCGACACGCCAGGAATGTTGTCAAGTATTACATCCGAGTTGTTAGGTTGCCTTATGTTAGGATATATAACGTTATAGACGCATGTAACGTTACCACCGAGACGTAGGGACCGACACGCCTGGAATGATGTCAAATGTTACATCCGAGATGTTAGATTGCCTTAGGTTAGGATATATGACGTTATAGACGTATATGCTGGTCCCTCCGAGAAGTAGGGTTCGACACGCATGGAATGTTGTCAAATATTACATTCGAGATGTTAGGTTGCCTTAGGTTAGGATATATAACGTTATAGACGCATATAATGTTACCACCGGGACGTAGGGACCGACACGCCAGGAATGTTGTCAAATGTTACATCCGAGATGTTAGGTTGCCTTTGGTTAGGATATATAACGTTATAGACGCATATAACGTTACCACCGAGAAGTAGGGTCCGACACGCCAGGAATGTTGTAAAATATTACGTCTGAGATGATAGGTTGCCTTAGATTAGGACATACAACGTTATAGACGCATATAATGTTCCCACCGAGAAGTAGGGTCCGACACGCCTGGAATGCTGCCAAATATTACATCCGAGATGTTAGGTGGCCTTAGGTTAGGATATTTAACGTTATAGACGTATATACTGTTCCCACCGAGAAGTAGGGTCCAACACGCCAGCAATGTTGCCAAATATTACATCCGAGATGTTAGGTGGCCTTAGGTTAGGATATATAACGTTATAGACGTATATACTGTTCCCACCGAGAAGTAGGGTCCGACACGCCAGGAAAGTTGTCAAATGTTACATCCGAGATGTTAGGTTGCCTTAGGTTAGGATATATAGTGTTAGAGACGTATATACTGTTCGCACCGAGAAGTAGGGTCCGACACGCCTGGAATGATGTCAAATATTACATCCGAGATGTTAGATTGCCTTAGTTTAGGATATATGACGTTATAGACGTATATACTGTTCCCACCGAGAAGTAGGGTCCGACACGCCTGGAATGTTGTCAAATATTACATCCGAGTTGTTAGGTTGCCTTAGGTTGGGATATAGACCGTTATAGACGCATATTATATTTCCACCGAAAGGTATGCTCCGACAGGCCAGGAATGTTGCAAAATATTACGTCTGAGATAATAGGTTGCCTTAGATTAGGACATACAACGTTATAGACGGATATACCTTTCCCACCGAGACGTAGGGACCGACACGCCTGGAATGTTGTCAAATATTACATCCGAGATGTTAGGTGGCCTTAGGTTAGGATATATAACGTTATAGACGTATATACTGTTCCCACCGAGAAGTAGGGTCCGACACGCCAGGAATGTTGTCAAATATTACATCCGAGTTGTTAGGTTGCCTTAGGTTAGGATATATAATGTTATAGACGCATATAATGTTACCACCGAGACGTTGGGCCCGACACGCCTGGAATGTTGCCAAATATTACATCCGAGATGTTAGGTGGCCTTAGGTTAGGATATATAACGTTATAGACGTATATACTGTTCCCACCGAGAAGTAGGGTCCGACACGCCAGGAATGTTGTCAAATGTTACATCCGAGATGTTAGGTTGCCTTTGGTTAGGATATATAACGTTACCACCGAGAAGTAGGGTCCGACACGCCAGGAATGTTGTAAAATATTACGTCTGAGATGATAGGTTGCCTTAGATTAGGACATACAACGTTATAGACGCATATAATGTTCCCACCGAGAAGTAGGGTCCGACACGCCTGGAATGCTGCCAAATATTACATCCGAGATGTTAGGTGGCCTTAGGTTACGATATATAACGTTATAGACGTATATACTGTTCCCACCGAGAAGTAGGATCCGTCACGCCAGGAATGCTGTCAAATGTTACATCCGAGATGTTAGGTTGCCTTTTGTTAGGATATATAACGTTCTAGACGCATATAACGTTACCACCGAGAAGTAGGGTCCGACACGCCAGGAATGTTGTAAAATATCACGTCTGAGATGATAGGTTGCCTTAGATTAGGACATACAACGTTATAGACGCATATAATGTTCCCACCGAGAAGTAGGGCCCGACACGCCTGGAATGTTGCCAAATATTACATCCGAGATGTTAGGTGGCCTTAGGTTAGGATATATAACGTTATAGACGTATATACTGTTCCCATCGAGAAGTAGGGTCCGACACACCAGGAAAGTTGTCAAATGTTACATCCGAGATTTTAGGTTGCCTTTGGTTAGGATATATAACGTTATAGACGCATATAACGTTACCACCGAGAAGTAAGGTCCGACACGCCAGGAATGTTGTCAAATGTTACATCCGAGATGTTAGGTTGCCTTTGGTTAGGATATATAACGTTATAGACGCATATAACATTACCACCGAGAAGTAGGGTCCAACACGCCAGGAATGTTGCCAAATATTACATCCGAGATGTTAGGTGGCCTTAGGTTAGGATATATAACGTTATAGACGTATATACTGTTCCCACCGAGAAGTAGGGTCCGACACGCCTGGAATGTTGTCAAATATTACATCGGAGATGTTAGTTTGCCTTAGGTTGGGATATATAACGTTATAGACGCATATAATGTTACCACCGAGACGTAGGGACCGACACGCCTGGAAAGTTGTCAAATGTAACATCCGAGTTATTGAGTTGCCTTAGGTAAGGACATATAACGTTATAGACGCATGTAATATTCCCACCGAGAAGTAGGGTCCGACACGCCTTGAATGTTGTAGAATATTACATCCGAGATGTCAGGTTGCCTTAGGTTAGGATATATAATGTTAGAGACGCATATAATGTTACCACCGAGACGTAGGGACCGACACGCCTGGAAAGTTGTCAAATGTAACATCCGTGTTATTGAGTTGCCTTAGGTTAGGACATATAACGTTATAGACGCATATAATATTCCCACCGAGAAGTAGGGTCCGACACGCCAGGAATGTTGTCAAGTATTACATCCGAGTTGTTAGGTTGCCTTAGGTTAGGATATATAATGTTATAGACGCATATAATGTTACCACCGAGAAGTAGGGACCGACACGCCTGGAATGTTGCCAAATATTACATCCGAGATGTTAGGTGGCCTTAGGTTAGGATATATAACGTTATAGACGTATATATTGTTCCCACCGAGAAGTAGGGTCCGACACGCCAGGAATGTTGTCAAATGTTACATCCGAGATGTTAGGTTGCCTTTGGTTAGGATATATAACGTTATAGACGCATATAACATTACCTCCGAGAAGTAGGGTCCGACACGCCAGGAATGTTGTCAAGTATTACATCCGAGTTGTTAGGTTGCCTTATGTTAGGATATATAACGTTATAGACGCATGTAACGTTACCACCGAGACGTAGGGACCGACACGCCTGGAATGATGTCAAATGTTACATCAGAGATGTTAGATTGCCTTAGGTTAGGATATATGACGTTATAGACGTATATGCTGGTCCCTCCGAGAAGTAGGATCCGTCACGCCAGGAATGTTGTCAAATGTTACATCCGAGATGTTAGGTTGCCTTTGGTTAGGATATATAACGTTATAGACGCATATAACGTTACCACCGAGAAGTAGGGTCCGACACGCCAGGAATGTTGTAAAATATCACGTCTGAGATGATAGGTTGCCTTAGATTAGGACATACAACGTTATAGACGCATATAATGTTCCCACCGAGAAGTAGGGTCCGACACGCCTGGAATGTTGTCAAATATTACATCGGAGATGTTAGTTTGCCTTAGGTTGGGATATATAACGTTATAGACGCATATAATGTTACCACCGAGACGTAGGGACCGACACTCCTGGAAAGTTGTCAAATGTAACATCCGAGTTATTGAGTTGCCTTAAGTTAGGACATATAACGTTATAGACGCATGTAATATTCCCACCGAGAAGTAGGCTCCGACACGCCAGGAATGTTGTCAAGTATTACATCCGAGTTGTTAGGTTGCCTTATGTTAGGATATATAACGTTATAGACGCATGTAACGTTACCACCGAGACGTAGGGACCGACACGCCTGGAATGATGTCAAATGTTACATCCGAGATGTTAGATTGCCTTAGGTTAGGATATATGACGTTATAGACGTATATGCTGGTCCCTCCGAGAAGTAGGATCCGTCACGCCAGGAATGTTGTCAAATGTTACATCCGAGATGTTAGGTTGCCTATGGTCAGGATATATAACGTTATAGACGCATATAACGTTACCACCGAGAAGTAGGGTCCGACACGCCAGGAATGTTGTAAAATATCACGTCTGAGATGATAGGTTGCCTTAGATTAGGACATACAACGTTATAGACGCATATAATGTTCCCACCGAGAAGTAGGGCCCGACACGCCTGGAATGTTGCCAAATATTACATCCGAGATGTTAGGTGGCCTTAGGTTAGGATATATAACGTTATAGACGTATATACTGTTCCCACCGAGAAGTAGGGTCCGACACACCAGGAAAGTTGTCAAATGTTACATCCGAGATTTTGGGTTGCCTTTGGTTAGGATATATAACGTTATAGACGCATATAACGTTACCACCGAGAAGTAGGGTCCGACACGCCAGGAATGTTGTCAAATATTACATCCGAGTTGTTAGGTTGCCTTATGTTAGGATATATAACGTTATAGAGGCATATAATGTTACCACCGAGACGTAGGGACCGACACGCCTGAAATGTTGTAGAATATTACATCCGAGATGTTAGGTGGCCTTCGGTTAGGATATACAATGCTAGAGACGTATATACTGTTCCCACCGAGAAGTAGGGTCCGACACGCCTTGAATGTTGTAGAATATTACATCCGAGATGTCAGGTTGCCTTAGGTTAGGATATATAATGTTAGAGACGCATATAATGTTACCACCGAGACGTAGGGACCGACACGCCTGGAAAGTTGTCAAATGTAACATCCGTGTTATTGAGTTGCCTTAGGTTAGGACATATAACGTTATAGACGCATATAATATTCCCACCGAGAAGTAGGGTTCGACACGCCAGGAATGTTGTCAAGTATTACATCCGAGTTGTTAGGTTGCCTTATGTTAGGATATATAACGTTATAGACGCATGTAACGTTACCACCGAGACGTATTGACCGACACGCCTGAAATGTTGTCAAATATTACATCCGAGTTGTTAGGTTGCCTTAGGTTGGGATATAGACCGTTATAGACGCATATAATGTTACCACCGAGACGTATTGACCGACACGCCTGAAATGTTGTCAAATATTACATCCGAGTTGTTAGGTTGCCTTAGGTTGGGATATAGACCGTTATAGACGCATATTATATTCCCACCGAAAAGTATGCTCCGACAGGCCAGGAATGTTGTAAAATATTACGTCTGAGATGATAGGTTGCCTTAGATTAGGACATACAACGTTATAGACGCATATAATGTTCCCACCGAGAAGTAGGGCCCGACACGCCTGGAATGTTGCCAAATATTACATCCGAGATGTTAGGTGGCCTTAGGTTAGGATATATAACGTTATAGACGCATATAATGTTACCACCGAGAAGTAGGGTCGGACACGCCAGGAATGTTGTCAAATATTACATCCGAGTTGTTAGGTTGCCTTTGGTTAGGATATATAACGTTATAGACGCATATAACGTTACCACCGAGAAGTACGGTCCGACACGCCAGGAATGTTGTAAAATATTACGTCTGAGATGATAGGTTGCCTTAGATTAGGACATACAACGTTATAGACGCATATAATGTTCCCACCGAGAAGTAGGGCCCGACACGCCTGGAATGTTGCCAAATATTACATCCGAGATGTTAGGTGGCCTTAGGTTAGGATATATAATGTTATAGACACATATAATGTTACCACCGAGACGTAGGGACCGACACGCCTGGAATGTTGCCAAATATTACATCCGAGATGTTAGGTAGCCTTAGGTTAGGACATATAACGTTATAGACGCATATAATATTCCCACCGAGAAGTAGGGTCCGACACGCCAGGAATGTTGTCAAGTATTACATCCGAGTTGTTAGGTTGCCTTATGTTAGGATATATAACGTTATAGACGCATGTAACGTTAGCACCGAGACGTAGGCACCGACACGCCTGGAATGTTGTCAAATGTCACATCCGAGTTATTGAGTTGCCTTAGGTTAGGATATATAACGTTATAGACGCATATAATGTTACCACCGAGACGTATTGACCGACACGCCTGAAATGTTGTCAAATATTACATCCGAGTTGTTAGGTTGCCTTAGGTTGGGATATAGACCGTTATAGACGCATATAATGTTACCACCGAGACGTATTGACCGACACGCCTGAAATGTTGTCAAATATTACATCCGAGTTGTTAGGTTGCCTTAGGTTGGGATATAGACCGTTATAGACGCATATTATATTCCCACCGAAAAGTATGCTCCGACAGGCCAGGAATGTTGTAAAATATTACGTCTGAGATGATAGGTTGCCTTAGATTAGGACATACAACGTTATAGACGCATATAATGTTCCCAACGAGAAGTAGGGCCCGACACGCCTGGAATGTTGCCAAATATTACTTCCGAGATGTTAGGTGGCCTTAGGTTAGGATATATAACGTTATAGACGCATATAATGTTACCACCGAGACGTAGGGACCGACACGCCTGGAATGTTGCCAAATATTACATCCGAGATGTTAGGTGGCCTTAGGTTAGGATATATAACGTTATAGACGTATATACTGTTCCCACCGAGAAGTAGGGTCCGACACGCCAGGAATGTTGTCAAATGTTACATCCTAGATGTTAGGTTGCCTTTGGTTAGGATATATAACGTTATAGACGCATATAATGTTACCACCGAGAAGTAGGGTCCGACACGCCAGGAATGTTGTCAAGTATTACATCCGAGTTGTTAGGTTGCCTTATGTTAGGATATATAACGTTATAGACGCATGTAACGTTACCACCGAGACGTAGGGACCGACACGCCTGGAATGATGTCAAATGTTACATCCGAGATGTTAGATTGCCTTAGGTTAGGATATATGACGTTATAGACGTATATGCTGGTCCCTCCGAGAAGTAGGATCCGTCACGCCAGGAATGTTGTCAAATGTTACATCCGAGATGTTAGGTTGCCTATGGTCAGGATATATAACGTTATAGACGCATATAACGTTACCACCGAGAAGTAGGGTCCGACACGCCAGGAATGTTGTAAAATATCACGTCTGAGATGATAGGTTGCCTTAGATTAGGACATACAACGTTATAGACGCATATAATGTTCCCACCGAGAAGTAGGGCCCGACACGCCTAGAATGTTGCCAAATATTACATCCGAGATGTTAGGTGGCCTTAGGTTAGTATATATAACGTTATAGACGTATATACTGTTCCCACCGAGAAGTAGGGTCCGACACACCAGGAAAGTTGTCAAATGTTACATCCGAGATTTTAGGTTGCCTTTGGTTAGGATATATAACGTTATAGACGCATATAACGTTACCACCGAGAAGTAGGGTCCGACACGCCAGGAATGTTGTCAAATATTACATCCGAGTTGTTAGGTTGCCTTATGTTAGGATATATAACGTTATAGAGGCATATAATGTTACCACCGAGACGTAGGGACCGACACGCCTGAAATGTTGTAGAATATTACATCCGAGATGTTAGGTGGCCTTCTGTTAGGATATACAATGCTAGAGACGTATATACTGTTCCCACCGAGAAGTAGGGTCCGACACGCCTTGAATGTTGTAGAATATTACATCCGAGATGTCAGGTTGCCTTAGGTTAGGATATATAATGTTAGAGACGCATATAATGTTACCACCGAGACGTAGGGACCGACACGCCTGGAAAGTTGTCAAATGTAACATCCGTGTTATTGAGTTGCCTTAGGTTAGGACATATAACGTTATAGACGCATATAATATTCCCACCGAGAAGTAGGGTTCGACACGCCAGGAATGTTGTCAAGTATTACATCCGAGTTGTTAGGTTGCCTTATGTTAGGATATATAACGTTATAGACGCATGTAACGTTACCACCGAGACGTATTGACCGACACGCCTGAAATGTTGTCAAATATTACATCCGAGTTGTTAGGTTGCCTTAGGTTGGGATATAGACCGTTATAGACGCATATAATGTTACCACCGAGACGTATTGACCGACACGCCTGAAATGTTGTCAAATATTACATCCGAGTTGTTAGGTTGCCTTAGGTTGGGATATAGACCGTTATAGACGCATATTATATTCCCACCGAAAAGTATGCTCCGACAGGCCAGGAATGTTGTCAAATATTACATCCGAGATGTTAGGTTGCCTTAGGTTAGGATATATAACGTTATAGACGTATATACTGTTACCACCGAGACGTAGGGACCGACACGCCTGGAATGTTGTCAAATGTTACATCCGAGATGTTAGGTTGCCTTAGGTTAGGATACATAAAGTTAGAGACGTATATACTGTTCCCACCGAGAAGTAGGGTCCGACACGCCTGGAATGTTGTCAAATATTACATCCGAGTTGTTAGGTTGCCTTAGGTTAGGATATATAATGTTATAGACGCATATAATGTTACCACCGAGACGTAGGGACCGACACGCCTGGAATGTTGCCAAATATTACATCCGAGATGTTAGGTGGCCTTAGGTTAGGATATATAACGTTATAGACGTATATATTGTTCCCACCGAGAAGTAGGGTCCGACACGCCAGGAATGTTGTCAAATGTTACATCCGAGATGTTAGGTTGCCTTTGGTTAGGATATATAACGTTATAGACGCATATAACGTTACCACCGAGAAGTACGGTCCGACACGCCAGGAATGTTGTAAAATATTACGTCTGAGATGATAGGTTGCCTTAGATTAGGACATACAACGTTATAGACGCATATAATGTTCCCACCGAGAAGTAGGGCCCGACACGCCTGGAATGTTGCCAAATATTACATCCGAGATGTTAGGTGGCCTTAGGTTAGGATATATAATGTTATAGACACATATAATGTTACCACCGAGACGTAGGGACCGACACGCCTGGAATGTTGCCAAATATTACATCCGAGATGTTAGGTAGCCTTAGGTTAGGACATATAACGTTATAGACGCATATAATATTCCCACCGAGAAGTAGGGTCCGACACGCCAGGAATGTTGTCAAGTATTACATCCGAGTTGTTAGGTTGCCTTATGTTAGGATATATAACGTTATAGACGCATGTAACGTTAGCACCGAGACGTAGGCACCGACACGCCTGGAATGTTGTCAAATGTCACATCCGAGTTATTGAGTTGCCTTAGGTTAGGATATATAACGTTATAGACGCATATAATGTTACCACCGAGACGTAGGGACCGACACGCCTGGAATGTTGCCAAATATTACATCCGAGATGTTAGGTGGCCTTAGGTTAGGATATATAACGTTATAGACGTATATATTGTTCCCACCGAGAAGTAGGGTCCGACACGCCAGGAATGTTGTCAAATGTTACATCCGAGATGTTAGGTTGCCTTTGGTTAGGATATATAACGTTATAGACGCATATAACGTTACCACCGAGAAGTAGGGTCCGACACGCCAGGAATGTTGTAAAATATTACGACTGAGATGATAGGTTGCCTTAGATTAGGACATACAACGTTATAGACGCATATAATGTTCCCACCGAGAAGTAGGTTCCGACACGCCTGGAATGCTGCCAAATATTACATCCGAGATGTTAGGTGGCCTTAGGTTAGGATATTTAATGTTATAGACGTATATATTGTTCCCACCGAGAAGTAGGGTCCGACACGCCCGGAATGCTGCCAAATATTACATCCGAGATGTTAGGTGGCCTTAGGTTAGGATATTTAACGTTATATACGTATATATTGTTCCCACCGAGAAGTAGGGTCTAACACGCCAGGAATGTTGCCAAATGTAACATCCGAGTTATTGAATTGCCTTAGGTTAGGATATATAACGTTATAGACGTATATACTGCTCCCACCGAGAAGTAGGGTCCGACACACCAGGAAAGTTGTCAAGTGTTACATCCGAGATGTTAGGTTGCCTTTGGTTAGGATATATAACGTTATAGACGCATATAACGTTACCACCGAGAAGTAGGGTCCGACACGCCAGGAATGTTGTCAAATATTACATCCGAGTTGTTAGGTTGCCTTAGGTTGGGATATAGACCGTTATGACGCATATTATATTCCCACCGAAAAGTATGCTCCGACAGGCCAGGAATGTTGTAAAATATTACGTCTGAGATGATAGGTTGCCTTAGATTAGGACATACAACGTTATAGACGCATATAATGTTCCCACCGAGAAGTAGGGCCCGACACGCCTGGAATGTTGCCAAATATTACTTCCGAGATGTTAGGTGGCCTTAGGTTAGGATATATAACGTTATAGACGCATATAATGTTACCACCGAGAAGTAGGGTCCGACACGCCAGGAATGTTGTCAAATATTACATCCGAGTTGTTAGGTTGCCTTAGGTTAGGATATATAATGTTATAGACGCATATAATGTTACCACCGAGACGTAGGGACCGACACGCCTGGAATGTTGCCAAATATTACGTCTGAGATGATAGGTTGCCTTAGACTAGGACATACAACGTTATAGACGCATATAATGTTCCCACCGAGAAGTAGGGCCCGACACGCCTGGAATGTTGCCAAATATTACATCCGAGATGTTAGGTGGCCTTAGGTTAGGATATATAACGTTATAGACGCATATAATGTTACCACCGAGAAGTAGGGTCGGACACGCCAGGAATGTTGTCAAATATTACATCCGAGTTGTTAGGTTGCCTTAGGTTAGGATATATAATGTTATAGACGCATATAATGTTACCACCGAGACGTAGGGACCGACACGCCTGGAATGTTGCCAAATATTACATCCGAGATGTTAGGTGGCCTTAGGTTAGGATATATAACGTTATAGACGTATATATTGTTCCCACCGAGAAGTAGGGTCCGACACGCCAGGAATGTTGTCAAATGTTACATCCGAGATGTTAGGTTGCCTTTGGTTAGGATATATAACGTTATAGACGCATATAACGTTACCACCGAGAAGTAGGGTCCGACACGCCAGGAATGTTGTAAAATATTACGACTGAGATGATAGGTTGCCTTAGATTAGGACATACAACTTTATAGACGCATATAATGTTCCCACCGAGAAGTAGGTTCCGACACGCCTGGAATGCTGCCAAATATTACATCCGAGATGTTAGGTGGCCTTAGGTTAGGATATTTAATGTTATAGACGTATATATTGTTCCCACCGAGACGTAGGGTCCGACACGCCCGGAATGCTGCCAAATATTACATCCGAGATGTTAGGTGGCCTTAGGTTAGGATATTTAACGTTATATACGTATATATTGTTCCCACCGAGAAGTAGGGTCCGACACACCAGGAAAGTTGTCAAGTGTTACATCCGAGATGTTAGGTTGCCTTTGGTTAGGATATATAACGTTATAGACGCATATAACGTTACCACCGAGAAGTAGGGTCCGACACGCTAGGAATGTTGTCAAATATTACATCCGAGTTGTTAGGTTGCCTTAGGTTGGGATATAGACCGTTATGACGCATATTATATTCCCACCGAAAAGTATGCTCCGACAGGCCAGGAATGTTGTAAAATATTACGTCTGAGATGATAGGTTGCCTTAGATTAGGACATACAACGTTATAGACGCATATAATGTTCCCACCGAGAAGTAGGGCCCGACACGCCTGGAATGTTGCCAAATATTACTTCCGAGATGTTAGGTGGCCTTAGGTTAGGATATATAACGTTATAGACGCATATAATGTTACCACCGAGAAGTAGGGTCCGACACGCCAGGAATGTTGTCAAATATTACATCCGAGTTGTTAGGTTGCCTTAGGTTAGGATATATAATGTTATAGACGCATATAATGTTACCACCGAGACGTAGGGACCGACACGCCTGGAATGTTGCCAAATATTACATCCGAGATGTTAGGTGGCCTTAGGTTAGGATATATAACGTTATAGACGTATATACTGTTCCCACCGAGAAGTAGGGTCCGACACGCCAGGAATGTTGTCAAATGTTACATCCGAGATGTTAGGTTGCCTTTGGTTAGGATATATAACGTTATAGACGCATATAATGTTACCACCGAGAAGTAGGGTCCGACACGCCAGGAATGTTGTCAAATATTACATCCGAGTTGTTAGGTTGCCTTAGGTTAGGATATATAATGTTATAGACGCATATAATGTTACCACCGAGAAGTAGGGTCCGACACGCCTGGAATGCTGGCAAATATTACATCCGAGATGTTAGGTAGCCTTAGGTTAGAATATATAACGTTATAGACGTATATACTGTTCCCACCGAGAAGTAGGGTCCGACACGCCAGGAATGTTGTCAAATGTTACATCCGAGATGTTAGGTTGCCTTTGGTTAGGATATATAACGTTATAGACGCATATAACGTTACCACCGAGAAGTAGGGTCCGACACGCCAGGAATGTTGTAAAATATTACGTCTGTAATGATAGGTTGCCTTAGATTAGGACATACAACGTTATAGACGCATATAATGTTCCCACCGAGAAGTAGGGTCCGACACGCCTGGAATGCTGCCAAATATTACATCCGAGATGTTAGGTGGCCTTAGGTTAGGATATTTAATGTTATAGAAGTATATATTGTTCCCACCGAGAAGTAGGCTCCAACACGCCAGGAATGTTGCCAAATATTACATCCGAGATGTTAGGGGGCCTTAGGTTAGGATATATAACGTTATAGACGTATATACTGTTCCCACCGAGAAGTAGGGTCCGACACACCAGGAAAGTTGTCAAATGTTACATCCGAGATGTTAGGTTGCCTTATGTTAGGATATATAACGTTAAAGAGGCATATAATGTTACCACCGAGACGTAGGGACCGACACGCCTGAAATGTTGTAGAATATTACATCCGAGATGTTAGGTGGCCTTCGGTTAGGATATACAATGTTACAGACGTATATACTGTTCCCACCGAGAAGTAGGGTCCGACACGCCTGGAATGTTGTAGAATATTACATCCGAGATGTCAGGTTGCCTTAGGTTAGGATATATAATGTTAGAGACGTATATACTGCTCCCACCGAGAAGTAGGGTCCGACACGCCTGGAATGTTGCCAAATATTACATCCGAGATGTTAGGTTGCCTTAGGTTAGGATATATAACGTTATAGACGCATATAATGTTACCACCGAGACGTAGGCACCGACACGCCTGGAATGTTGTCAAATGTAACATCCGAGTTACTGAGTTGCCTTAGGTTAGGATATATAACGTTATAGACGCATATAATGTTACCACCGAGACGTATTGACCGACACGCCTGAAATGTTGTCAAATATTACATCCGAGTTGTTAGGTTGCCTTAGGTTGGGATATAGACCGTTATAGACGCATATAATGTTACCACCGAGACGTATTGACCGACACGCCTGAAATGTTGTCAAATATTACATCCGAGTGGTTAGGTTGCCTTAGGTTGGGATATAGACCGTTATAGACGCATATTATATTCCCACCGAAAAGTATGCTCCGACAGGCCAGGAATGTTGTAAAATATTACGTCTGAGATGATAGGTTGCCTTAGATTAGGACATACAACGTTATAGACGCATATAATGTTCCCACCGAGAAGTAGGGCCCGACACGCCTGGAATGTTGCCAAATATTACTTCCGAGATGTTAGGTGGCCTTAGGTTAGGATATATAACGTTATAGACGCATATAATGTTACCACCGAGAAGTAGGGTCCGACACGCCAGGAATGTTGTCAAATATTACATCCGAGTTGTTAGGTTGCCTTAGGTTAGGATATATAATTTTATAGACGCATATAATGTTACCACCGAGACGTAGGGACCGACACGCCTGGAATGTTGCCAAATATTACGTCTGAGATGATAGGTTGCCTTAGACTAGGACATACAACGTTATAGACGCATATAATGTTCCCACCGAGAAGTAGGGTCGGACACGCCAGGAATGTTGTCAAATATTACATCCGAGTTGTTAGGTTGCCTTAGGTTAGGATATATAATGTTATAGACGCATATAATGTTACCACCGAGACGTAGGGACCGACACGCCTGGAATGTTGCCAAATATTACATCCGAGATGTTAGGTGGCCTTAGGTTAGGATATATAACGTTATAGACGCATATAATATCCCCACCGAGAAGTAGGGTCCGACACGCCTGGAATGATGTAGAATATTACATCCGAGATGTGAGGTTGCCTTAGGTTAGGATATATAACGTTAGAGACGTATATACTGTTCCCACCGAGAAGTAGGGTCCGACACGCCTGGAATGTTGTCAAATATTACATCGGAGATGTTAGTTTGCCTTAGGTTAGGATATATAACGTTATAGACGCATATAATGTTACCACCGAGACGTAGGGACCGACACGCCTGGAAAGTTGTCAAATGTAACATCCGAGTTATTGAGTTGCCTTAGGTTAGGACATATAACGTTATAGACGCATATACTGTTCCCACCGAGAAGTAGGGTCCGACACGCCAGGAATGTTGTCAAATGTTACATCCGAGATGTTAGGTTGCCTTTGGTTAGGATATATAACGTTACCACCGAGAAGTAGGGTCCGACACGCCAGGAATGTTGTAAAATATTACGTCTGAGACAATAGGTTGCCTTAGATTAGGACATACAACGTTATAGACGCATATAATGTTCCCACCGAGAAGTAGGGTCCGACACGCCTGGAATGCTGCCAAATATTACATCCGAGATGTTAGGTGGCCTTAGGTTAGGATATTTAATGTTATAGACGTATATATTGTTCCCACCGAGAAGTAGGGTCCAACACGCCAGGAATGTTGCCAAATATTACATCCGAGATGTTAGGTGGCCTTAGGTTAGGATATATAACGTTATAGACGTATATACTGTTCCCACCGAGAAGTAGGGTCCGACACACCAGGAAAGTTGTCAAATGTTACATCCGAGATGTTAGGTTGCCTTTGGTTAGGATATATAACGTTATAGACGCATATAACGTTACCACCGAGAAGTAGGTTCCGACACGCCAGGAATGTTGTCAAATATTACATCCGAGTTGTTAGGTTGCCTTATGTTAGGATATATAACGTTATAGAGGCATATAATGTTACCACCGAGACGTAGGGACCGACACGCCAGGAATGTTGTAAAATATTACGTCTGAGACAATAGGTTGCCTTAGATTAGGACATACAACGTTATAGACGCATATAATGTTCCCACCGAGAAGTAGGGTCCGACACGCCTGGAATGCTGCCAAATATTACATCCGAGATGTTAGGTGGCCTTAGGTTAGGATATTTAATGTTATAGACGTATATATTGTTCCCACCGAGAAGTAGGGTCCAACACGCCAGGAATGTTGCCAAATATTACATCCGAGATGTTAGGTGGCCTTAGGTTAGGATATATAACGTTATAGACGTATATACTGTTCCCACCGAGAAGTAGGGTCCGACACACCAGGAAAGTTGTCAAATGTTACATCCGAGATGTTAGGTTGCCTTTGGTTAGGATATATAACGTTATAGACGCATATAACGTTACCACCGAGAAGTAGGTTCCGACACGCCAGGAATGTTGTCAAATATTACATCCGAGTTGTTAGGTTGCCTTATGTTAGGATATATAACGTTATAGAGGCATATAATGTTACCACCGAGACGTAGGGACCGACACGCCTGAAATGTTGTAGAATATTACATCCGAGATGTTAGGTGGCCTTCGGTTAGGATATACAATGTTAGAGACGTATATACTGTTCCCACCGAGAAGTAGGGTCCGACACGCCTGGAATGTTGTAGAATATTACATCCGAGATGTCAGGTTGCCTTAGGTTAGGATATATAATGTTAGAGACGTATATACTGCTCCCACCGAGAAGTAGGGTCCGACACGCCTGGAATGTTGCCAAATGTAACATCCGAGTTATTGAATTGCCTTAGGTTAGGTTATATAACGTTATAGACGTATATACTGGTCCCTCCGAGAAGTAGGGTTCGACACGCCAGGAATGTTGTCAAATGTTACATCCGAGATGTTAGGTTGCCTTTGGTTAGGATATATAACGTTATAGACGCATATAACGTTACCACCGAGAAGTAGGGTCCGACACGCCAGGAATGTTGTAAAATATTACGTCTGAGATGATAGGTTGCCTTAGATTAGGACATACAACGTTATAGACGCATATAATATTCCCACCGAGAAGTAGGGTCCGACACGCCCGGAATGCTGCCAAATATTACATCCGAGATGTTAGGTGGCCTTAGGTTAGGATATTTAACGTTATATACGTATATATTGTTCCCACCGAGAAGTAGGGTCTAACACGCCAGGAATGTTGCCAAATGTAACATCCGAGTTATTGAATTGCCTTAGGTTAGGTTATATAACGTTATAGACGTATATACTGTTCCCACCGAGAAGTAGGGTCCGACACACCAGGAAAGTTGTCAAGTGTTACATCCGAGATGTTAGGTTGCCTTTGGTTAGGATATATAACGTTATAGACGCATATAACGTTACCACCGAGAAGTAGGGTCCGACACGCCAGGAATGTTGTCAAATATTACATCCGAGTTTTTAGGTTGCCTTATGTTAGGATATATAACGTTATAGACGCATATAATGTTACCACCGATACGTAGGGACCGACACGCCTGAAATGTTGTCAAATATTACATCGGAGATGTTAGTTTGCCTTAGGTTAGGATATATAACATTATAGACGCATATAATGTTACCACCGAGACGTAGGGACCGACACGCCTGGAAAGTTGTCAAATGTAACATCCGAGTTATTGAGTTGCCTTAGGTTAGGACATATAACGTTATAGACGCATATAATATTCCCACCGAGAAGTAGGGTCCGACACGCCAGGAATGTTGTCAAGTATTACATCCGAGTTGTTACGTTGCCTTATGTTAGGATATATAACGTTATAGACGCATGTAACGTTACCACCGGGACGTAGGGACCGACACGCCTGGAATGATGTCAAATGTTACATCCGAGATGTTAGATTGCCTTAGGTTAGGATATATGACGTTATAGACGTATATGCTGGTCCCTCCGAGAAGTAGGGTTCGACACGCATGGAATGTTGTCAAATATTACATCCGAGATGTTAGGTTGCCTTAGGTTAGGATATATAACGTTATAGACGCATATAATGTTACCACCGGGACGTAGGGACCGACACGCCAGGAATGTTGTCAAATGTTACATCCGAAATGTTAGGTTGCCTTTGGTTAGGATATATAACGTTATAGACGCATATAACGTTACCACCGAGAAGTAGGGTCCGACACGCCAGGAATGTTGTAAAATATTACGTCTGAGATGATAGGTTGCCTTAGATTACGACATACAACGTTATAGACGCATATAACGTTACCACCGAGAAATAGGGTCCGACACGCCAGGAATGTTGTAAAATATTACGTCTGAGATGATAGGTTGCCTTAGATTAGGACATACAACGTTATCGACGCATATACTATTCCCACCGAGAAGTAGGGTCCGACACGCCCGGAATGCTGCCAAATATTACATCCGAGATGTTAGGTGGCCTTAGGTTAGGATATTTAACGTTATATACGTATATATTGTTCCCACCGAGAAGTAGGGTCTAACACGCCAGGAATGTTGCCAAATGTAACATCCGAGTTATTGAATTGCCTTAGGTTAGGTTATATAACGTTATAGACGTATATACTGGTCCCTCCGAGAAGTAGGGTTCGACACGCCAGGAATGTTGTCAAATGTTACATCCGAGATGTTAGGTTGCCTTTGGTTAGGATATATAACGTTATAGACGCATATAACGTTACCACCGAGAAGTAGGGTCCGACACGCCAGGAATGTTGTAAAATATTACGTCTGAGATGATAGGTTGCCTTAGATTAGGACATACAACGTTATAGACGCATATAATATTCCCACCGAGAAGTAGGGTCCGACACGCCCGGAATGCTGCCAAATATTACATCCGAGATGTTAGGTGGCCTTAGGTTAGGATATTTAACGTTATATACGTATATATTGTTCCCACCGAGAAGTAGGGTCTAACACGCCAGGAATGTTGCCAAATGTAACATCCGAGTTATTGAATTGCCTTAGGTTAGGTTATATAACGTTATAGACGTATATACTGTTCCCACCGAGAAGTAGGGTCCGACACACCAGGAAAGTTGTCAAGTGTTACATCCGAGATGTTAGGTTGCCTTTGGTTAGGATATATAACGTTATAGACGCATATAACGTTACCACCGAGAAGTAGGGTCCGACACGCCAGGAATGTTGTCAAATATTACATCCGAGTTGTTAGGTTGCCTTATGTTAGGATATATAACGTTATAGACGCATATAATGTTACCACCGATACGTAGGGACCGACACGCCTGAAATGTTGTCAAATATTACATCGGAGATGTTAGTTTGCCTTAGGTTAGGATATATAACATTATAGACGCATATAATGTTACCACCGAGACGTAGGGACCGACACGCCTGGAAAGTTGTCAAATGTAACATCCGAGTTATTGAGTTGCCTTAGGTTAGGACATATAACGTTATAGACGCATATAATATTCCCACCGAGAAGTAGGGTCCGACACGCCAGGAATGTTGTCAAGTATTACATCCGAGTTGTTACGTTGCCTTATGTTAGGATATATAACGTTATAGACGCATGTAACGTTACCACCGAGACGTAGGGACCGACACGCCTGGAATGATGTCAAATGTTACATCCGAGATGTTAGATTGCCTTAGGTTAGGATATATGACGTTATAGACGTATATACTGGTCCCTCCGAGAAGTAGGGTTCGACACGCCAGGAATGTTGTCAAATGTTACATCCGAGATGTTAGGTTGCCTTTGGTTAGGATATATAACGTTATAGACGCATATAACGTTACCACCGAGAAGTAGGGTCCGACACGCCAGGAATGTTGTAAAATATTACGTCTGAGATGATAGGTTGCCTTAGATTAGGACATACAACGTTATAGACGCATATAATATTCCCACCGAGAAGTAGGGTCCGACACGCCCGGAATGCTGCCAAATATTACATCCGAGATGTTAGGTGGCCTTAGGTTAGGATATTTAACGTTATATACGTATATATTGTTCCCACCGAGAAGTAGGGTCTAACACGCCAGGAATGTTGCCAAATGTAACATCCGAGTTATTGAATTGCCTTAGGTTAGGATATATAACGTTATAGACGTATATACTGTTCCCACCGAGAAGTAGGGTCCGACACACCAGGAAAGTTGTCAAGTGTTACATCCGAGATGTTAGGTTGCCTTTGGTTAGGATATATAACGTTATAGACGCATATAACGTTACCACCGAGAAGTAGGGTCCGACACGCCAGGAATGTTGTAAAATATTACGTCTGTAATGATAGGTTGCCTTAGATTAGGACATACAACGTTATAGACGCATATAATGTTCCCACCGAGAAGTAGGGTCCGACACGCCTGGAATGCTGCCAAATATTACATCCGAGATGTTAGGTGGCCTTAGGTTAGGATATTTAATGTTATAGACGTATATATTGTTCCCACCGAGAAGTAGGGTCCAACACGCCAGGAATGTTGCCAAATATTACATCCGAGATGTTAGGTGGCCTTACGTTAGGATATATAACGTTATAGACGTATATACTGTTCCCACCGAGAAGTAGGGTCCGACACACCAGGAAAGTTGTCAAATGTTACATCCGAGATGTTAGATTGCCTTATGTTAGGATATATAACGTTATAGAGGCATATAATGTTACCACCGAGACGTAGGGACCGACACGCCTGAAATGTTGTAGAATATTACATCCGAGATGTTAGGTGGCCTTCGGTTAGGATATACAATGTTACAGACGTATATACTGTTCCCACCGAGAAGTAGGGTCCGACACGCCTGGAATGTTGTAGAATATTACATCCGAGATGTCAGGTTGCCTTAGGTTAGGATATATAATGTTAGAGACGTATATACTGCTCCCACCGAGAAGTAGGGTCCGACACGCCTGGAATGTTGCCAAATATTACATCCGAGATGTCAGGTTGCCTTAGGTTAGGATATATAACGTTATAGACGCATATAATGTTACCACCGGGACGTAGGCACCGACACGCCTGGAATGTTGTCAAATGTAACATCCGAGTTATTGATTTGCCTTAGGTTAGGATATATAACGTTATAGACGCATATAATATCCCCACCGAGAAGTAGGGTCCGACACGCCTGGAATGATGTAGAATATTACATCCGAGATGTGAGGTTGCCTTAGGTTAGGATATATAACGTTAGAGACGTATATACTGTTCCCACCGAGAAGTAGGGTCCGACACGCCTGGAATGTTGTCAAATATTACATCGGAGATGTTAGTTTGCCTTAGGTTAGGATATATAACGTTATAGACGCATATAATGTTACCACCGAGACGTAGGGACCGACACGCCTGGAAAGTTGTCAAATGTAACATCCGAGTTATTGAGTTGCCTTAGGTTAGGACATATAACGTTATAGACGCATATACTGTTCCCACCGAGAAGTAGGGTCCGACACGCCAGGAATGTTGTCAAATGTTACATCCGAGATGTTAGGTTGCCTTTGGTTAGGATATATAACGTTACCACCGAGAAGTAGGGTCCGACACGCCAGGAATGTTGTAAAATATTACGTCTGAGGCAATAGGTTGCCTTAGATTAGGACATACAACGTTATAGACGCATATAATGTTCCCACCGAGAAGTAGGGTCCGACACGCCTGGAATGCTGCCAAATATTACATCCGAGATGTTAGGTGGCCTTAGGTTAGGATATTTAATGTTATAGACGTATATATTGTTCCCACCGAGAAGTAGGGTCCAACACGCCAGGAATGTTGCCAAATATTACATCCGAGATGTTAGGTGGCCTTAGGTTAGGATATATAACGTTATAGACGTATATACTGTTCCCACCGAGAAGTAGGGTCCGACACACCAGGAAAGTTGTCAAATGTTACATCCGAGATGGTAGGTTGCCTTTGGTTAGGATATATAACGTTATAGACGCATATAACGTTACCACCGAGAAGTAGGTTCCGACACGCCAGGAATGTTGTCAAATATTACATCCGAGTTGTTAGGTTGCCTTATGTTAGGATATATAACGTTATAGAGGCATATAATGTTACCACCGAGACGTAGGGACCGACACGCCAGGAATGTTGTAAAATATTACGTCTGAGACAATAGGTTGCCTTAGATTAGGACATACAACGTTATAGACGCATATAATGTTCCCACCGAGAAGTAGGGTCCGACACGCCTGGAATGCTGCCAAATATTACATCCGAGATGTTAGGTGGCCTTAGGTTAGGATATTTAATGTTATAGACGTATATATTGTTCCCACCGAGAAGTAGGGTCCAACACGCCAGGAATGTTGCCAAATATTACATCCGAGATGTTAGGTGGCCTTAGGTTAGGATATATAACGTTATAGACGTATATACTGTTCCCACCGAGAAGTAGGGTCCGACACACCAGGAAAGTTGTCAAATGTTACATCCGAGATGTTAGGTTGCCTTTGGTTAGGATATATAACGTTATAGACGCATATAACGTTACCACCGAGAAGTAGGTTCCGACACGCCAGGAATGTTGTCAAATATTACATCCGAGTTGTTAGGTTGCCTTATGTTAGGATATATAACGTTATAGAGGCATATAATGTTACCACCGAGACGTAGGGACCGACACGCCTGAAATGTTGTAGAATATTACATCCGAGATGTTAGGTGGCCTTCGGTTAGGATATACAATGTTAGAGACGTATATACTGTTCCCACCGAGAAGTAGGGTCCGACACGCCTGGAATGTTGTAGAATATTACATCCGAGATGTCAGGTTGCCTTAGGTTAGGATATATAATGTTAGAGACGTATATACTGCTCCCACCGAGAAGTAGGGTCCGACACGCCTGGAATGTTGCCAAATATTACATCCGAGATGTTAGGTTGCCTTAGGTTAGGATATATAACGTTATAGACGCATATAATGTTACCACCGAGACGTAGGGACCGACACGCCTGGAAAGTTGTCAAATGTAACATCCGAGTTATTGAGTTGCCTTAGGTTAGGACATATAACGTTATAGACGCATATAATATTCCCACCGAGAAGTAGGGTCCGACACGCCAGGAATGTTGTCAAGTATTACATCCGAGTTGTTATGTTGCCTTATGTTAGGATATATAACGTTATAGACGCATGTAACGTTACCACCGAGACGTAGGGACCGACACGCCTGGAATGATGTCAAATGTTACATCCGAGATGTTAGATTGCCTTAGGTTAGGATATATGACGTTATAGACGTATATACTGGTCCCTCCGAGAAGTAGGGTTCGACACGCCAGGAATGTTGTCAAATGTTACATCCGAGATGTTAGGTTGCCTTTGGTTAGGATATATAACGTTATAGACGCATATAACGTTACCACCGAGAAGTAGGGTCCGACACGCCAGGAATGTTGTAAAATATTACGTCTGAGATGATAGGTTGCCTTAGATTAGGACATACAACGTTATAGACGCATATAATATTCCCACCGAGAAGTAGGGTCCGACACGCCCGGAATGCTGCCAAATATTACATCCGAGATGTTAGGTGGCCTTAGGTTAGGATATTTAACGTTATATACGTATATATTGTTCCCACCGAGAAGTAGGGTCTAACACGCCAGGAATGTTGCCAAATGTAACATCCGAGTTATTGAATTGCCTTAGGTTAGGTTATATAACGTTATAGACGTATATACTGTTCCCACCGAGAAGTAGGGTCCGACACACCAGGAAAGTTGTCAAGTGTTACATCCGAGATGTTAGGTTGCCTTTGGTTAGGATATATAACGTTATAGACGCATATAACGTTACCACCGAGAAGTAGGGTCCGACACGCCAGGAATGTTGTCAAATATTACATCCGAGTTGTTAGGTTGCCTTATGTTAGGATATATAACGTTATAGACGCATATAATGTTACCACCGATACGTAGGGACCGACACGCCTGAAATGTTGTCAAATATTACATCGGAGATGTTAGTTTGCCTTAGGTTAGGATATATAACATTATAGACGCATATAATGTTACCACCGAGACGTAGGGACCGACACGCCTGGAAAGTTGTCAAATGTAACATCCGAGTTATTGAGTTGCCTTAGGTTAGGACATATAACGTTATAGACGCATATAATATTCCCACCGAGAAGTAGGGTCCGACACGCCAGGAATGTTGTCAAGTATTACATCCGAGTTGTTACGTTGCCTTATGTTAGGATATATAACGTTATAGACGCATGTAACGTTACCACCGAGACGTAGGGACCGACACGCCTGGAATGATGTCAAATGTTACATCCGAGATGTTAGATTGCCTTAGGTTAGGATATATGACGTTATAGACGTATATGCTGGTCCCTCCGAGAAGTAGGGTTCGACACGCATGGAATGTTGTCAAATATTACATCCGAGATGTTAGGTTGCCTTAGGTTAGGATATATAACGTTATAGACGCATATAATGTTACCACCGGGACGTAGGGACCGACACGCCAGGAATGTTGTCAAATGTTACATCCGAAATGTTAGGTTGCCTTTGGTTAGGATATATAACGTTATAGACGCATATAACGTTACCACCGAGAAGTAGGGTCCGACACGCCAGGAATGTTGTAAAATATTACGTCTGAGATGATAGGTTGCCTTAGATTACGACATACAACGTTATAGACGCATATAACGTTACCACCGAGAAGTAGGGTCCGACACGCCAGGAATGTTGTAAAATATTACGTCTGAGATGATAGGTTGCCTTAGATTAGGACATACAACGTTATCGACGCATATACTATTCCCACCGAGAAGTAGGGTCCGACACGCCCGGAATGCTGCCAAATATTACATCCGAGATGTTAGGTGGCCTTAGGTTAGGATATTTAACGTTATATACGTATATATTGTTCCCACCGAGAAGTAGGGTCTAACACGCCAGGAATGTTGCCAAATGTAACATCCGAGTTATTGAATTGCCTTAGGTTAGGTTATATAACGTTATAGACGTATATACTGGTCCCTCCGAGAAGTAGGGTTCGACACGCCAGAAATGTTGTCAAATGTTACATCCGAGATGTTAGGTTGCCTTTGGTTAGGATATATAACGTTATAGACGCATATAACGTTACCACCGAGAAGTAGGGTCCGACACGCCAGGAATGTTGTAAAATATTACGTCTGAGATGATAGGTTGCCTTAGATTAGGACATACAACGTTATAGACGCATATAATATTCCCACCGAGAAGTAGGGTCCGACACGCCCGGAATGCTGCCAAATATTACATCCGAGATGTTAGGTGGCCTTAGGTTAGGATATTTAACGTTATATACGTATATATTGTTCCCACCGAGAAGTAGGGTCTAACACGCCAGGAATGTTGCCAAATGTAACATCCGAGTTATTGAATTGCCTTAGGTTAGGTTATATAACGTTATAGACGTATATACTGTTCCCACCGAGAAGTAGGGTCCGACACACCAGGAAAGTTGTCAAGTGTTACATCCGAGATGTTAGGTTGCCTTTGGTTAGGATATATAACGTTATAGACGCATATAATGTTACCACCGATACGTAGGGACCGACACGCCTGAAATGTTGTCAAATATTACATCGGAGATGTTAGTTTGCCTTAGGTTAGGATATATAACATTATAGACGCATATAATGTTACCACCGAGACGTAGGGACCGACACGCCAGGAATGTTG
This sequence comes from Xylocopa violacea, assembly GCA_963969225.1. Classification (NCBI taxonomy): domain Eukaryota; kingdom Metazoa; phylum Arthropoda; class Insecta; order Hymenoptera; family Apidae; genus Xylocopa; species Xylocopa violacea. The sequence continues at coordinate 240,314 of CAXAJV010000299.1, read as the reverse complement.
TCAAATGTTACATCCGAAATGTTAGGTTGCCTTTGGTTAGGATATATAACGTTATAGACGCATATAACGTTACCACCGAGAAGTAGGGTCCGACACGCCAGGAATGTTGTAAAATATTACGTCTGAGATGATAGGTTGCCTTAGATTACGACATACAACGTTATAGACGCATATAATGTTCCCACCGAGAAGTAGGGTCCGACACGCCTGGAATGCTGCCAAATATTACATCCGAGATGTTAGGTGGCCTTAGGTTAGGATATTTAACGTTATAGACGTATATACTGTTCCCACCGAGAAGTAGGGTCCAACACGCCAGGAAAGTTGCCAAATGTTACATCCGAGATGTTAGGTTGCCTTAGGTTAGGATATATAACGTTATAGACGCATATAATGTTACCACCGAGACGTAGAGACCGACACGCCTGGAATGTTGTCAAATGTAACATCCGAGTTATTGAGTTGCCTTAGGTTAGGATATATAACGTTATAGACGCATATAATATTCCCACCGAGAAGTAGGGTCCGACACGCCAGGAATGTTGTCAAGTATTACATCCGAGTTGTTAGGTTGCCTTATGTTAGGATATATAACGTTATAGTCGCATGTAACGTTACCACCGAGACGTAGGGACCGACACGCCTGGAATGATGTCAAATGTTAGATCCGAGATGTTAGATAGCCTTAGGTTAGGATATATGACGTTATAGACGTATATACAGTTCCCTCCGAGAAGTAGGGTTCGACACGCCTGGAATGTTGTCAAATGTTACATCCGAAATGTTAGGTTGCCTTAGGTTACGATATATGACGTTATAGAGGCATATAATGTTACCACCGAGACGTAGGGACCGACCCGCCTGGAATGTTGTCAAATGTTACATCCGAGATGTTAGATTGCCTTAGGTTAGGATATATAACGTTATAGACGCATATAATATTCCCACCGAGAAGTAGGGTCCGACACGCCTGGAATGTTGTAGAATATTACATCCGAGATGTCAGGTTGCCTTAGGTTAGGATATATAATGTTAGAGACGTATATACTGTTCCCACCGAGAAGTAGGGTCCGACACGCCTGGAATGTTGTCAAATATTACATCGGAGATGTTAGTTTGCCTTAGGTTAGGATATATAACATTATAGACGCATATAATGTTACCACCGAGACGTAGGGACCGACACGCCTGGAAAGTTGTCAAATGTAACATCCGAGATATTGAGTTGCCTTAGGTTAGGATATATAACGTTATAGACGCATATAATATTCCCACCGAGAAGTAGGGTCCGACACGCCAGGAATGTTGTCAAGTATTACATCCGAGTTGTTAGGTTGCCTTATGTTAGGATATATAACGTTATCGACGCATGTAACGTTACCACCGAGACGTAGGGACCGACACGCCTGGAATGATGTCAAATGTTACATCCGAGATGTTAGATTGCCTTAAGTTAGGATATATGACGTTATAGACGTATATGCTGGTCCCTCCGAGAAGTATGGTTCGACACGCATGGAATGTTGTCAAATATTACATCCGAGATGTTAGGTTGCCTTAGGTTAGGATATATAACGTTATAGACGCATATAATGTTACCACCGGGACGTAGGGACCGACACGCCAGGAATGTTGTCAAATGTTACATCCGAGATGTTAGGTTGCCTTTGGTTAGGATATATAACGTTATAGACGCATATAACGTTACCACCGAGAAGTAGGGCCCGACACGCCAGGAATGTTGTAAAATATTACGTCTGAGATGATAGGTTGCCTTAGATTAGGACATACAACGTTATAGACGCATATAATGTTCCCACCGAGAAGTAGGGTCCGACACGCCTGGAATGCTGCCAAATATTACATCCGAGATGTTAGGTGGCCTTAGGTTAGGATATATAACGTTATAGACGTATATACTGTTCCCACCGAGAAGTAGGGTCCGACACGCCAGGAAAGTTGCCAAATGTTACATCCGAGATGTTAGGTTGCCTTAGGTTAGGATATATAACGTTATAGACGCATATAATGTTCCCACCGAGAAGTAGGGTCCGACACGCCTGGAATGTTGTCAAATATTACATCCGAGATGTTAGATTGCCTTAGTTTAGGATATATGACGTTATAGACGTATATACTGTTCGCACCGAGAAGTAGGGTCCGACAGGCCTGGAATGTTGTAGAATATTACATCCGAGATGTCAGGTTGCCTTAGGTTAGGATATATAATGTTAGAGACGTATATACTGTTCCCACCGAGAAGTAGGGTCCGACACGCCTGGAATGTTGTCAAATATTACATCCGAGATGTTAGTTTGCCTTAGGTTAGGATATATAACGTTATAGACGCATATAATGTTACCACCGAGACGTAGAGACCGACACGCCTGGAATGTTGTCAAATGTAACATCCGAGTTATTGAGTTGCCTTAGGTTAGGATATATAACGTTATAGACGCATATAATATTCCCACCGAGAAGTAGGGTCCGACACGCCAGGAATGTTGTCAAGTATTACATCCGAGTTGTTAGGTTGCCTTATGTTAGGATATATAACGTTATAGTCGCATGTAACGTTACCACCGAGACGTAGGGACCGACACGCCTGGAATGATGTCAAATGTTACATCCGAGATGTTAGATAGCCTTAGGTTAGGATATATAACGTTATAGACGCATATAATGTTCCCACCGAGAAATAGGGTTCGACACGCCTGGAATGTTGTAGAATATTACATCCGAGATGTTAGATTGCCTTGGTTTAGGATATATGACGTTATAGACGTATATACTGTTCCCACCGAGAAGTAGGGTCCGACACGCCTGGAATGTTGTCAAATATTACATCCGAGATGTTAGATTGCCTTAGTTTAGGATATATGACGTTATAGACGTATATACTGTTCCCACCGAGAAGTAGGGTCCGACAGGCCTGGAATGTTGTAGAATATTACATCCGAGATGTCACGTTGCCTTAGGTTAGGATATATAATGTTAGAGACGTACATACTGTTCCCACCGAGAAGTAAGATCCGACACGCCTGGAATGTTGTCAAATATTACATCCGAGTTTTTAGGTTGCCTTAGGTTAGGATATGTAATGTTATAGACGCATATAATGTTACCACCGAGACGTAGGGACCGACACGCCTGGAATGTTGTCAAATGCTACATCCGAGATGTTAGATTGCCTTAGGTTAGGATATATAACGTTATAGACGCATATAATATTCCCACCGAGAAGTAGGGTCCAACACGCCTGGAATGTTGTAGAATATTACATCCGAGATGTCAGGTTGCCTTAGGTTAGGATATATAATGTTAGAGACGTATATACTGTTCGCACCGAGAAGTAGGGTCCGACACGACTGGAATGTTGTCAAATATTACATCCGAGATGATAGTTTGCCTTAGGTTAGGATATATAACGTTATAGACGCATATAATGTTACCACCGAGACGTAGGGACCGACACGCCTGGAATGTTGTCAAATGTAACATCCGAGTTATTGAGTTGCCTTAGGTTAGGATATATAACGTTATAGACGCATATAATATTCCCACCGAGAAGTAGGGTCCGACACGCCAGGAATGTTGTCAAGTGTTACATCCGAGTTGTTAGGTTGCCTTATGTTAGGATATATAACGTTATAGACGCATGTAACGTTACCACCGAGACGAATGGACCGACACGCCTGGAATGTTGTCAAATGTTACATCCGAGATGTTAGATTGCCTTAGGTTAGGATATATGACGTTATAGACGCATATAATATTCCCACCGAGAAGTAGGGTCCGACACGCCTGGAATGTTGTAGAATATTACATCCGAGATGTCAGGTTGCCTTAGGGTAGGATATATAATGTTAGAGACGTATATACTGTTCCCACCGAGAAGTAGGGTCCGACACGCCTGGAATGATGTCAAATGTTACATCCGAGATGTTAGATAGCCTTAGGTTAGGATATATGACGTTATAGACGTATATACAGTTCCCTCCGAGAAATAGGGTTCGACACGCCTGGAATGTTGTCAAATGTTACATCCGATATGTTAGGTTGCCTTAGGTTGGGATATAGACCGTTATAGACGCATATTATATTTCCACCGAAAGGTATGCTCCGACAGGCCAGGAATGTTGCAAAATATTACGTCTGAGATGATAGGTAGCCTTAGATTAGGACATACAACGTTATAGACGGATATACTGTTCCCACCGAGAAGTAGGGTATGACACGCCAGGAATGTTGTCAAATATTACGTCTGAGATGATAGGTTGCCTTAGATTAGGACATACAACGTTATAGACGCATATAATGTTCCCACCGAGAAGTAGTGTCCGACACGCCTGGAATGCTGCCATATATTACATCCGAGATGTCAGGTGGCCTTAGGTTAGGATATATAATGTTAGAGACGTATATACTGTTCCCACCGAGAAGTAGGGTCCGACACGCCTGGAATGTTGTCAAATATTACATCCGAGATGTCAGGTTGCCTTAGCTTAGGATATATGACGTTATAGACGTATATACTGTTCCCACCGAGAAGTAGGGTCCGACACGCCTGGAATGTTGTAGAATATTACATCCGAGATGTCAGGTTGCCTTAGGTTAGGATATATAATGTTAGAGACGTATATACTGTTCCCACCGAGAAGTAGGGTCCGACACGCCTGGAATGTTGTCAAATATTACATCCGCGATGTTAGGTTGCCTTAGGTTAGGATATATAACGTTATAGACGCATGTAATGTTACCACCGAGACGTAGGGACCGACACGCCTGGAATGTTGTCAAATGTTACATCCGAGATGTTAGATTGCCTTAGGTTAGGATATATAACGTTATGGACGCATATAATATTCCCACCGAGAAGTAGGGTCCGACACGCCTGGAATGTTGTAGAATATTACATCCGAGATGTCAGGTTGCCTTAGGTTAGGATATATAATGTTAGAGACGTATATACTGTTCCCACCGAGAAGTAGGGTCCGACACGCCTGGAATGTTGTCAAATATTACATCCGAGATGTTAGTTTGCCTTAGGTTAGGATATATAACGTTATAGACGCATATAATGTTACCACCTAGAAGTAGGGTCCGACAGGCCAGGAATGTTGTCAAGTATTACATCCGAGTTGTTAGGTTGCCTTATGTTAGGATATATAACGTTATAGACGCATGTAACGTTACCACCGAGACGTAGGTTCCGACACGCCTGGAATGATGTCAAATATTACATCCGAGATGTTAGATAGCCTTAGGTTAGGATATATGACGTTATAGACGTATATACAGTTCCCTCCGAGAAGTAGGGTTCGACACGCCTGGAATGTTGTCAAATGTTACATCCGAGATGTTAGGTTGCCTTAGGTTAGGATATATGACGTTATAGACGCATATAATATTCCCACCGAGAAGTAGGGTCCGACACGCCTGGAATGTTGTAGAATATTACATCCGATATGTTAGGTTGCCTTAGGTTGGGATATAGACCGTTATAGACGCATATTATATTTCCACCGAAAGGTATGCTCCGACAGGCCAGGAATGTTGCAAAATATTACGTCTGAGATGATAGGTTGCCTTAGATTAGGACATACAACGTTATAGACGGATATACTGTTCCCACCGAGAAGTAGGGTCCGATCCGCCAGGAATGTTGTCAAATCTTACATCCGAGATGTTAGGTTGCCTTTGGTTAGGATATATAACGTTATAGACGCATATAACGTTACCAACGAGAAGTAGGATCCGACACGCCAGGAATGTTGTAAAATATTACGTCTGAGATGATAGGTTGCCTTAGATTAGGACATACAACGTTATAGACGCATATAATGTTCCCACCGAGAAGTAGGGTCCGTCACGCCTGGAGTGCTGCCAAAGATTACATCCGAGATGTCAGGTGGCCTTAGGTTAGGATATTTAACGTTATAGACGTATATATTGTTCCCACCGAGAAGTAGGGTCCGACACGCCAGGAATGCTGTCAAATGTTACATCCGAGATGTTAATTTGCCTTAGGTTAGGATATATGAGGTTATAGACGTATATACTGTTACCACCGGGACGTAGGGACCGACACGCCTGGAATGTTGTCAAATGTTACATCCGAGATTTTAGGTTGCCTTAGGTTGGGATATAGACCGTTATAGACGCATATTATATTTCCACCGAAAGGTATGCTCCGACAGGCCAGGAATGTTGCAAAATTATTACGTCTGAGATGATAGGTTGCCTTAGATTAGGACATACAACGTTATAGACGGATATACTGTTCCCACCGAGAAGTAGGGTCCGACACGCCAGGAATGTTGTCAAATATTACATCCGAGATGTTAGGTTGCCTTTGGTTAGGATATATAACGTTATAGACGCATATAACGTTACCACCGAGAAGTAGGGTCCGACACGCCAGGAATGTTGTAAAATATTACGTCTGAGATGATAGGTTGCCTTAGATTAGGACATGCAACGTTATAGACGCATATAACGTTACCACCAGGAAGTAGGGTCCGACACGCCAGGAATGTTGTAAAATATTACGTCTGAGATGATAGGTTGTCTTAGACTAGGACATACAACGTTATAGACGCATATAATGTTCCCACCGAGAAGTAGGGTCCGACACGCCTGGAATGCTGCCAAATCTTACATCCGAGATGTCAGGTGGCCTTAGGTTAAGATATATAACGTTATGGACGCATATAATGTTACCACCGAGACGTAGGGACCGACACGCCTGGAATGTTGTCAAATGTAACATCCGAGTTATTGAGTTGCCTTAGGTTAGGATATATAACGTTATAGACGCATATAATATTCCCACCGAGAAGTAGGGTCCGACACGCCAGGAATGTTGTCAAGTATTACATCCGAGTTGTTAGGTTGCCTTATGTTAGGATATATAACGTTATAGACGCATGTAACGTTACCACCGAGACGTAGGGACCGACACGCCTGGAATGATGTCAAATGTTACATCCGAGATGTTAGATAGCCTTAGGTTAGGATATATGACGTTATAGACAGTATATACAGTTCCCTCCGAGAAGTAGGTTTCGACACGCCTGGAATGTTGTCAAATGTTACATCCGAGATGTTAGGTTGCCTTAGGTTAGGATATATGACGTTATAGACGTATATACTGTTACCACCGGGACGTAGGGACCGACACGCCTGGAATGTTGTCAAATGTTACATCCGATATGTTAGGTTGCCTTAGGTTGGGATATAGACCGTTATAGACGCATATTATATTCCCACCGAAAAGTATGCTCCGACAGGCCAGGAATGTTGTAAAATATTACGTCTGAGATGATAGGTTGCCTTAGATTAGGACATACAACGTTATAGACGCATATAATGTTCCCACCGAGAAGTAGGGCCCGACACGCCTGGAATGTTGCCAAATATTACATCCGAGATGTTAGGAGGCCTTAGGTTAGGATATATAACGTTATAGACGCATATAATGTTACCAGCGAGAAGTTGGGTCCGACACGCCAGGAATGTTGTCGAATATTACATCCCAGTTGTTAGGTTGCCTTAGGTTAGGATATATAACGTTATAGACGCATATAATGTTACCACCGAGACGTAGGGACCGACACGCCTGAAATGATGTTGAATATTACATCCGAGATGTTAGGTTGCCTTAGGTTAGGATATATAACGTTATAAACGCATATAATGTTACCACCGAGAAGTTTGCGCCGACATCGCAGGAATGTTGTCAAATATTACATCCGAGTTATTCAGTTTCCTTAGGTTGGGATATAGACCGTTATAGACGCATATAATATTCCCACCGAGGAGTAGGGTCCGACACGCCTGAAATGTTGTAGAATATTACATCCGAGATGTCAGGTTGCCTTAGGTTAGGATATATAATGTTAGAGACGTATATACTGTTCCCACCGAGAAGTAGGGTCCGACACGCCTGGAATGTTGTCAAATATTACATCCGAGATGTCAGGTTGCCTTAGCTTAGGATATATGACGTTATAGACGTATATACTGTTCCCACCGAGAAGTAGGGTCCGACACGCCTGGAATGTTGTAGAATATTACATCCGAGATGTTAGGTTGCCTTTGGTTAGGATATATAATGTTAGAGACGTATATACTGTTCCCACCGAGAAGTAGGGTCCGACACGCCTGGAATGTTGTCAAATATTACATCCGCGATGTTAGGTTGTCTTAGGTTAGGATATATAACGTTATAGACGCATGTAATGTTACCACCGAGACGTAGGGACCGACACGCCTGGAATGTTGTCAAATGTTACATCCGAGTTATTGAGTTGCCTTAGGTTAGGATATATAACGTTATAGACGCATATAATATTCCCACCGAGAAGTAGGGTCCGACACGCCAGGAATGTTGTCAAGTATTACATCCGAGTTGTTAGGTTGCCTTATGTTAGGATATATAACGTTATAGACGCATGTAACGTTACCACCGAGACGTAGGGACCGACACGCCTGGAATGATGTCAAATGTTACATCCGAGATGTTAGATAGCCTTAGGTTAGGATATATGACGTTATAGACAGTATATACAGTTCCCTCCGAGAAGTAGGTTTCGACACGCCTGGAATGTTGTCAAATGTTACATCCGAGATGTTAGGTTGCCTTAGGTTAGGATATATGACGTTATAGACGTATATACTGTTACCACCGGGACGTAGGGACCGACACGCCTGGAATGTTGTCAAATGTTACATCCGATATGTTAGGTTGCCTTAGGTTGGGATATAGACCGTTATAGACGCATATTATATTTCCACCGAAAGGTATGCTCCGACAGGCCCGGAATGTTGCAAAATATTACGTCTGAGATGATAGGTAGCCTTAGATTAGGACATACAACGTTATAGACGGATATACTGTTCCCACCGAGAAGTAGGGTCCGACACGCCAGGAATGTTGTCAAATATTACGTCTGAGATGATAGGTTGCCTTAGATTAGGACATACAACGTTATAGACGCATATAATGTTCCCACCGAGAAGTAGGGTCCGACACGCCTGGAATGCTGCCATATATTACATCCGAGATGTCAGGTGGCCTTAGGTTAGGATATTTAACGTTATAGACGTATATATTGTTCCCACCGAGAAGTAGGGTCCGACACGCCAGGAAAGTTGTCAAATGTTACATCCGAGATGTTAGGTTGCCTTAGGTTAGGATATATGACGTTATAGACGTATATACTCTTACCACCGGGACGTAGGGACCGACACGCCTGGAATGTTGTCAAATGTTACATCCGATATGTTAGGTTGCCTTAGGTTGGGATATAGACCGTTATAGACGCATATTATATTCCCACCGAAAAGTATGCTCCGACAGGCCAGGAATGTTGTAAAATATTACGTCTGAGATGATAGGTTGCCTTAGATTAGGACATACAACGTTATAGACGCATATAATGTTCCCACCGAGAAGTAGGGCCCGACACGCCTGGAATGTTGCCAAATATTACATCCGAGATGTTAGGAGGCCTTAGGTTAGGATATATAACGTTATAGACGCATATAATGTTACCAGCGAGAAGTTGGGTCCGACACGCCAGGAATGTTGTCGAATATTACATCCCAGTTGTTAGGTTGCCTTAGGTTAGGATATATAACGTTATAGACGCATATAATATTCCCACCGAGAAGTAGGGTCCGACACGCCAGGAATGTTGTCAAGTATTACATCCGAGTTGTTAGGTTGCCTTATGTTAGGATATATAACGTTATAGACGCATGTAACTTTACCACCGAGACGTAGGGACCGACACGCCTGGAATGATGTCAAATGTTACATCCGAGATGTTAGATTGCCTTAGGTTAGGATATATAACGTTATAGACGCATATAATATTCCCACCGAGAAGTAGGGTCCGACACGCCTGGAATGTTGTAGAATATTACATCCGAGATGTCAGGTTGCCTTAGGTTAGGATATATAATGTTAGAGACGTATATACTGTTCCCACCGAGAAGTAGGGTCCGACACGCCTGGAATGTTGTCAAATATTACATCCGAGGTGTTAGTTTGCCTTAGGTTAGGATATATAACGTTATAGACGCATATAATGTTACCACCTAGAAGTAGGGTCCGACAGGCCAGGAATGTTGTCAAGTATTACATCCGAGTTGTTAGGTTGCCTTATGTTAGGATATATAACGTTATAGACGCATGTAACGTTACCACCGAGACGTAGGTTCCGACACGCCTGGAATGATGTCAAATATTACATCCGAGATGTTAGATAGCCTTAGGTTAGGATATATGACGTTATAGACGTATATACAGTTCCCTCCGAGAAGTAGGGTTCGACACGCCTGGAATGTTGTCAAATGTTACATCCGAGATGTTAGGTTGCCTTAGGTTAGGATATATGACGTTATAGACGCATATAATATTCCCACCGAGAAGTAGGGTCCGACACGCCTGGAATGTTGTAGAATATTACATCCGATATGTTAGGTTGCCTTAGGTTGGGATATAGACCGTTATAGACGCATATTATATTTCCACCGAAAGGTATGCTCCGACAGGCCAGGAATGTTGCAAAATATTACGTCTGAGATGATAGGTTGCCTTAGATTAGGACATACAACGTTATAGACGGATATACTGTTCCCACCGAGAAGTAGGGTCCGATCCGCCAGGAATGTTGTCAAATCTTACATCCGAGATGTTAGGTTGCCTTTGGTTAGGATATATAACGTTATAGACGCATATAACGTTACCACCGAGAAGTAGGGTCCGACACGCCAGGAATGTTGTAAAATATTACGTCTGAGATGATAGGTTGCCTTAGATTAGGACATACAACGTTATAGACGCATATAATGTTCCCACCGAGAAGTAGGGTCCGTCACGCCTGGAATGCTGCCAAATATTACATCCGAGATGTCAGGTGGCCTTAGGTTAGGATATTTAACGTTATAGACGTATATATTGTTCCCACCGAGAAGTAGGGTCCGACACGCCAGGAATGTTGTCAAATGTTACATCCGAGATGTTAATTTGCCTTAGGTTAGGATATATGAGGTTATAGACGTATATACTGTTACCACCGGGACGTAGGGACCGACACGCCTGGAATGTTGTCAAATGTTACATCCGAGATGTTAGGTTGCCTTAGGTTGGGATATAGACCGTTATAGACGCATATTATATTTCCACCGAAAGGTATGCTCCGACAGGCCAGGAATGTTGCAAAATTATTACGTCTGAGATGATAGGTTGCCTTAGATTAGGACATACAACGTTATAGACGGATATACTGTTCCCACCGAGAAGTAGGGTCCGACACGCCAGGAATGTTGTCAAATATTACATCCGAGATGTTAGGTTGCCTTTGGTTAGGATATATAACGTTATAGACGCATATAACGTTACCACCGAGAAGTAGGGTCCGACACGCCAGGAATGTTGTAAAATATTACGTCTGAGATGATAGGTTCCCTTAGATTAGGACATGCAACGTTATAGACGCATATAACGTTACCACCAGGAAGTAGGGTCCGACACGCCAGGAATGTTGTAAAATATTACGTCTGAGATGATAGGTTGTCTTAGATTAGGACATACAACCTTATAGACGCATATAATGTTCCCACCGAGAAGTAGGGTCCGACACGCCTGGAATGCTGCCAAATCTTACATCCGAGATGTCAGGTGGCCTTAGGTTAGGATATTTAACGTTATAGACGTATATATTGTTCCCACCGAGAAGTAGGGTCCGACACGCCTGGAATGTTGTCAAATATTACATCCGAGATGTTAGTTTGCCTTAGGTTAAGATATATAACGTTATGGACGCATATAATGTTACCACCGAGACGTAGGGACCGACACGCCTGGAATGTTGTCAAATGTAACATCCGAGTTATTGAGTTGCCTTAGGTTAGGATATATAACGTTATAGACGCATATAATATTCCCACCGAGAAGTAGGGTCCGACAGGCCAGGAATGTTGTCAAGTATTACATCCGAGTTGTTAGGTTGCCTTATGTTAGGATATATAACGTTATAGACGCATGTAACGTTACCACCGAGACGTAGGGTCCGACACGCCTGGAATGATGTCAAATATTACATCCGAGATGTTAGATAGCCTTAGGTTAGGATATATGACGTTATAGACGTATATACAGTTCCCTCCGAGAAGTAGGGTTCGACACGCCTGGAATGTTGTCAAATGTTACATCCGAGATGTTAGGTTGCCTTAGGTTAGGATATATGGCGTTATAGACGCATATAATATTCCCACCGAGAAGTAGGGTCCGACACGCCTGGAATGTTGTAGAATATTACATCCGATATGTTGGGTTGCCTTAGGTTGGGATATAGACCGTTATAGACGCATATTATATTTCCACCGAAAGGTATGCTCCGACAGGCCAGGAATGTTGCAAAATATTACGTCTGAGATGATAGGTTGCCTTAGATTAGGACATACAACGTTATAGACGGATATACTGTTCCCACCGAGAAGTAGGGTCCGACACGCCAGGAATGTTGTCAAATCTTACATCCGAGATGTTAGGTTGCCTTTGGTTAGGATATATAACGTTATAGACGCATATAACGTTACCACCGAGAAGTAGGGTCCGACACGCCAGGAATGTTGTAAAATATTACGTCTGAGATGATAGGTTGCCTTAGATTAGGACATACAACGTTATAGACGGATATACTGTTCCCACCGAGAAGTAGGGTCCGATCCGCCAGGAATGTTGTCAAATCTTACATCCGAGATGTTAGGTTGCCTTTGGTTAGGATATATAACGTTATAGACGCATATAACGTTACCACCGAGAAGTAGGGTCCGACACGCCAGGAATGTTGTAGAATATTACATCCGATATGTTAGGTTGCCTGAGGTTGGGATATAGACCGTTATAGACGCATATTATATTTCCACCGAAAGGTATGCTCCGACAGGCCAGGAATGTTGCAAAATATTACGTCTGAGATGATAGGTTGCCTTAGATTAGGACATACAACGTTATAGACGGATATACTGTTCCCACCGAGAAGTAGGGTCCGACACGCCAGGAATGTTGTCAAATCTTACATCCGAGATGTTAGGTTGCCTTTGGTTAGGATATATAACGTTATAGACGCATATAACGTTACCACCGAGAAGTAGGGTCCGACACGCCTGGAATGTTGTAGAATATTACATCCGAGATGTCAGGTTGCCTTAGGTTAGGATATATAATGTTAGAGACGTATATACTGTTCCCACCGAGAAGTAGGGTCCGACACGCCTGGAATGTTGTCAAATATTACATCCGAGATGTTAGTTTGCCTTAGGTTAGGATATATAACGTTATAGACGCATATAATGTTACCACCGAGAAGTAGGGTCCGACAGGCCAGGAATGTTGTCAAGTATTACATCCGAGTTGTTAGGTTGCCTTATGTTAGGATATATAACGTTATAGACGCATGTAACGTTACCACCGAGACGTAGGTTCCGACACGCCTGGAATGATGTCAAATATTACATCCGAGATGTTAGATAGCCTTAGGTTAGGATATATGACGTTATAGACGTATATACAGTTCCCTCCGAGAAGTAGGGTTCGACACGCCTGGAATGTTGTCAAATGTTACATCCGAGATGTTAGGTTGCCTTAGGTTAGGATATATGACGTTATAGACGCATATAATATTCCCACCGAGAAGTAGGGTCCGACACGCCTGGAATGTTGTAGAATATTACATCCGATATGTTAGGTTGCCTTAGGTTGGGATATAGACCGTTATAGACGCATGTTATATTTCCACCGAAAGGTATGCTCCGACAGGCCAGGAATGTTGCAAAATATTACGTCTGAGATGATAGGTTGCCTTAGATTAGGACATACAACGTTATAGACGGATATACTGTTCCCACCGAGAAGTAGGGTCCGACACGCCAGGAATGTTGTCAAATCTTACATCCGAGATGTTAGGTTGCCTTTGGTTAGGATATATAACGTTATAGACGCATATAATATTCCCACCGAGAAGTAGGGTCCGACACGCCTGGAATGTTGTAGAATATTACATCCGATATGTTAGGTTGCCTTAGGTTGGGATATAGACCGTTATAGACGCATATTATATTTCCACCGAAAGGTATGCTCCGACAGGCCAGGAATGTTGTAAAATATTACGTCTGAGATGATAGGTTGCCTTAGATTAGGACATACAACGTTATAGACGGATATACTGTTCCCACCGAGAAGTAGGGTCCGACACGCCAGGAATGTTGTCAAATCTTACATCCGAGATGTTAGGTTGCCTTTGGTTAGGATATATAACGTTATAGACGCATATAACGTTACCACCGAGAAGTAGGGTCCGACACGCCAGGAATGTTGTAGAATATTACATCCGATATGTTAGGTTGCCTTAGGTTGGGATATAGACCGTTATAGACGCATATTATATTTCCACCGAAAGGTATGCTCCGACAGGCCAGGAATGTTGCAAAATATTACATCCGAGATGTTAGTTTGCCTTAGGTTAGGATATATAACGTTATAGACGCATATAATGTTACCACCGAGAAGTAGGGTCCGACAGGCCAGGAATGTTGTCAAGTATTACATCCGAGTTGTTAGGTTGCCTTATGCTAGGATATATAACGTTATTGACGCATGTAACGTTACCACCGAGACGTAGGTTCCGACACGCCTGGAATGATGTCAAATATTACATCCGAGATGTTAGATAGCCTTAGGTTAGGATATATGACGTTATAGACGTATATACAGTTCCCTCCGAGAAGTAGGGTTCGACACGCCTGGAATGTTGTCAAATGTTACATCCGAGATGTTAGGTTGCCTTAGGTTAGGATATATGACGTTATAGACGCATATAATATTCCCACCGAGAAGTAGGGTCCGACACGCCTGGAATGTTGTAGAATATTACATCCGATATGTTAGGTTGCCTTAGGTTGGGATATAGACCGTTATAGACGCATATTATATTTCCACCGAAAGGTATGCTCCGACAGGCCAGGAATGTTGCAAAATATTACGTCTGAGATGATAGGTTGCCTTAGATTAGGACATACAACGTTATAGACGGATATACTGTTCCCACCGAGAAGTAGGGTCCGACACGCTAGGAATGTTGTCAAATCTTACATCCGAGATGTTAGGTTGCCTTTGGTTAGGATATATAACGTTATAGACGCATATAATATTCCCACCGAGAAGTAGGGTCCGACACGCCTGGAATGTTGTAGAATATTACATCCGATATGTTAGGTTGCCTTAGGTTGGGATATAGACCGTTATAGACGCATATTATATTTCCACCGAAAGGTATGCTCCGACAGGCCAGGAATGTTGCAAAATATTACGTCTGAGATGATAGGTTGCCTTAGATTAGGACATACAACGTTATAGACGGATATACTGTTCCCACCGAGAAGTAGGGTCCGATCCGCCAGGAATGTTGTCAAATCTTACATCCGAGATGTTAGGTTGCCTTTGGTTAGGATATATAACGTTATAGACGCATATAACGTTACCACCGAGAAGTAGGGTCCGACACGCCAGGAATGTTGTAAAATATTACGTCTGAGATGATAGGTTGCCTTAGATTAGGACATACAACGTTATAGACGCATATAATGTTCCCACCGAGAAGTAGGGTCCGTCACGCCTGGAATGCTGCCAAATATTACATCCGAGATGTCAGGTGGCCTTAGGTTAGGATATTTAACGTTATAGACGTATATATTGTTCCCACCGAGAAGTAGGGTCCGACACGCCAGGAATGTTGTCAAATGTTACATCCGAGATGTTAATTTGCCTTAGGTTAGGATATATGAGGTTATAGACGTACATACTGTTACCACCGGGACGTAGGGACCGACACGCCTGGAATGTTGTCAAATGTTACATCCGAGATGTTAGGTTGCCTTAGGTTGGGATATAGACCGTTATAGACGCATATTATATTTCCACCGAAAGGTATGCTCCGACAGGCCAGGAATGTTGCAAAATTATTACGTCTGAGATGATAGGTTGCCTTAGATTAGGACATACAACGTTATAGACGGATATACTGTTCCCACCGAGAAGTAGGGTCCGACACGCCAGGAATGTTGTCAAATATTACATCCGAGATGTTAGGTTGCCTTTGGTTAGGATATATAACGTTATAGACGCATATAACGTTACCACCGAGAAGTAGGGTCCGACACGCCAGGAATGTTGTAAAATATTACGTCTGAGATGATAGGTTCCCTTAGATTAGGACATGCAACGTTATAGACGCATATAACGTTACCACCAGGAAGTAGGGTCCGACACGCCAGGAATGTTGTAAAATATTACGTCTGAGATGATAGGTTGTCTTAGATTAGGACATACAACCTTATAGACGCATATAATGTTCCCACCGAGAAGTAGGGTCCGACACGCCTGGAATGCTGCCAAATCTTACATCCGAGATGTCAGGTGGCCTTAGGTTAGGATATTTAACGTTATAGACGTATATATTGTTCCCACCGAGAAGTAGGGTCCGACACGCCTGGAATGTTGTCAAATATTACATCCGAGATGTTAGTTTGCCTTAGGTTAAGATATATAACGTTATGGACGCATATAATGTTACCACCGAGACGTAGGGACCGACACGCCTGGAATGTTGTCAAATGTAACATCCGAGTTATTGAGTTGCCTTAGGTTAGGATATATAACGTTATAGACGCATATAATATTCCCACCGAGAAGTAGGGTCCGACAGGCCAGGAATGTTGTCAAGTATTACATCCGAGTTGTTAGGTTGCCTTATGTTAGGATATATAACGTTATAGACGCATGTAACGTTACCACCGAGACGTAGGGTCCGACACGCCTGGAATGATGTCAAATATTACATCCGAGATGTTAGATAGCCTTAGGTTAGGATATATGACGTTATAGACGTATATACAGTTCCCTCCGAGAAGTAGGGTTCGACACGCCTGGAATGTTGTCAAATGTTACATCCGAGATGTTAGGTTGCCTTAGGTTAGGATATATGGCGTTATAGACGCATATAATATTCCCACCGAGAAGTAGGGTCCGACACGCCTGGAATGTTGTAGAATATTACATCCGATATGTTGGGTTGCCTTAGGTTGGGATATAGACCGTTATAGACGCATATTATATTTCCACCGAAAGGTATGCTCCGACAGGCCAGGAATGTTGCAAAATATTACGTCTGAGATGATAGGTTGCCTTAGATTAGGACATACAACGTTATAGACGGATATACTGTTCCCACCGAGAAGTAGGGTCCGACACGCCAGGAATGTTGTCAAATCTTACATCCGAGATGTTAGGTTGCCTTTGGTTAGGATATATAACGTTATAGACGCATATAACGTTACCACCGAGAAGTAGGGTCCGACACGCCAGGAATGTTGTAAAATATTACGTCTGAGATGATAGGTTGCCTTAGATTAGGACATACAACGTTATAGACGGATATACTGTTCCCACCGAGAAGTAGGGTCCGATCCGCCAGGAATGTTGTCAAATCTTACATCCGAGATGTTAGGTTGCCTTTGGTTAGGATATATAACGTTATAGACGCATATAACGTTACCACCGAGAAGTAGGGTCCGACACGCCAGGAATGTTGTAGAATATTACATCCGATATGTTAGGTTGCCTGAGGTTGGGATATAGACCGTTATAGACGCATATTATATTTCCACCGAAAGGTATGCTCCGACAGGCCAGGAATGTTGCAAAATATTACGTCTGAGATGATAGGTTGCCTTAGATTAGGACATACAACGTTATAGACGGATATACTGTTCCCACCGAGAAGTAGGGTCCGACACGCCAGGAATGTTGTCAAATCTTACATCCGAGATGTTAGGTTGCCTTTGGTTAGGATATATAACGTTATAGACGCATATAACGTTACCACCGAGAAGTAGGGTCCGACACGCCTGGAATGTTGTAGAATATTACATCCGAGATGTCAGGTTGCCTTAGGTTAGGATATATAATGTTAGAGACGTATATACTGTTCCCACCGAGAAGTAGGGTCCGACACGCCTGGAATGTTGTCAAATATTACATCCGAGATGTTAGTTTGCCTTAGGTTAGGATATATAACGTTATAGACGCATATAATGTTACCACCGAGAAGTAGGGTCCGACAGGCCAGGAATGTTGTCAAGTATTACATCCGAGTTGTTAGGTTGCCTTATGTTAGGATATATAACGTTATAGACGCATGTAACGTTACCACCGAGACGTAGGTTCCGACACGCCTGGAATGATGTCAAATATTACATCCGAGATGTTAGATAGCCTTAGGTTAGGATATATGACGTTATAGACGTATATACAGTTCCCTCCGAGAAGTAGGGTTCGACACGCCTGGAATGTTGTCAAATGTTACATCCGAGATGTTAGGTTGCCTTAGGTTAGGATATATGACGTTATAGACGCATATAATATTCCCACCGAGAAGTAGGGTCCGACACGCCTGGAATGTTGTAGAATATTACATCCGATATGTTAGGTTGCCTTAGGTTGGGATATAGACCGTTATAGACGCATGTTATATTTCCACCGAAAGGTATGCTCCGACAGGCCAGGAATGTTGCAAAATATTACGTCTGAGATGATAGGTTGCCTTAGATTAGGACATACAACGTTATAGACGGATATACTGTTCCCACCGAGAAGTAGGGTCCGACACGCCAGGAATGTTGTCAAATCTTACATCCGAGATGTTAGGTTGCCTTTGGTTAGGATATATAACGTTATAGACGCATATAACGTTACCACCGAGAAGTAGGGTCCGACACGCCAGGAATGTTGTAAAATATTACGTCTGAGATGATAGGTTGCCTTAGATTAGGACATACAACGTTATAGACGGATATACTGTTCCCACCGAGAAGTAGGGTCCGATCCGCCAGGAATGTTGTCAAATCTTACATCCGAGATGTTAGGTTGCCTTTGGTTAGGATATATAACGTTATAGACGCATATAACGTTACCACCGAGAAGTAGGGTCCGACACGCCAGGAATGTTGTAGAATATTACATCCGATATGTTAGGTTGCCTGAGGTTGGGATATAGACCGTTATAGACGCATATTATATTTCCACCGAAAGGTATGCTCCGACAGGCCAGGAATGTTGCAAAATATTACGTCTGAGATGATAGGTTGCCTTAGATTAGGACATACAACGTTATAGACGGATATACTGTTCCCACCGAGAAGTAGGGTCCGACACGCCAGGAATGTTGTCAAATCTTACATCCGAGATGTTAGGTTGCCTTTGGTTAGGATATATAACGTTATAGACGCATATAACGTTACCACCGAGAAGTAGGGTCCGACACGCCTGGAATGTTGTAGAATATTACATCCGAGATGTCAGGTTGCCTTAGGTTAGGATATATAATGTTAGAGACGTATATACTGTTCCCACCGAGAAGTAGGGTCCGACACGCCTGGAATGTTGTCAAATATTACATCCGAGATGTTAGTTTGCCTTAGGTTAGGATATATAACGTTATAGACGCATATAATGTTACCACCGAGAAGTAGGGTCCGACAGGCCAGGAATGTTGTCAAGTATTACATCCGAGTTGTTAGGTTGCCTTATGTTAGGATATATAACGTTATAGACGCATGTAACGTTACCACCGAGACGTAGGTTCCGACACGCCTGGAATGATGTCAAATATTACATCCGAGATGTTAGATAGCCTTAGGTTAGGATATATGACGTTATAGACGTATATACAGTTCCCTCCGAGAAGTAGGGTTCGACACGCCTGGAATGTTGTCAAATGTTACATCCGAGATGTTAGGTTGCCTTAGGTTAGGATATATGACGTTATAGACGCATATAATATTCCCACCGAGAAGTAGGGTCCGACACGCCTGGAATGTTGTAGAATATTACATCCGATATGTTAGGTTGCCTTAGGTTGGGATATAGACCGTTATAGACGCATGTTATATTTCCACCGAAAGGTATGCTCCGACAGGCCAGGAATGTTGCAAAATATTACGTCTGAGATGATAGGTTGCCTTAGATTAGGACATACAACGTTATAGACGGATATACTGTTCCCACCGAGAAGTAGGGTCCGACACGCCAGGAATGTTGTCAAATCTTACATCCGAGATGTTAGGTTGCCTTTGGTTAGGATATATAACGTTATAGACGCATATAATATTCCCACCGAGAAGTAGGGTCCGACACGCCTGGAATGTTGTAGAATATTACATCCGATATGTTAGGTTGCCTTAGGTTGGGATATAGACCGTTATAGACGCATATTATATTTCCACCGAAAGGTATGCTCCGACAGGCCAGGAATGTTGTAAAATATTACGTCTGAGATGATAGGTTGCCTTAGATTAGGACATACAACGTTATAGACGGATATACTGTTCCCACCGAGAAGTAGGGTCCGACACGCCAGGAATGTTGTCAAATCTTACATCCGAGATGTTAGGTTGCCTTTGGTTAGGATATATAACGTTATAGACGCATATAACGTTACCACCGAGAAGTAGGGTCCGACACGCCAGGAATGTTGTAGAATATTACATCCGATATGTTAGGTTGCCTTAGGTTGGGATATAGACCGTTATAGACGCATATTATATTTCCACCGAAAGGTATGCTCCGACAGGCCAGGAATGTTGCAAAATATTACATCCGAGATGTTAGTTTGCCTTAGGTTAGGATATATAACGTTATAGACGCATATAATGTTACCACCGAGAAGTAGGGTCCGACAGGCCAGGAATGTTGTCAAGTATTACATCCGAGTTGTTAGGTTGCCTTATGCTAGGATATATAACGTTATTGACGCATGTAACGTTACCACCGAGACGTAGGTTCCGACACGCCTGGAATGATGTCAAATATTACATCCGAGATGTTAGATAGCCTTAGGTTAGGATATATGACGTTATAGACGTATATACAGTTCCCTCCGAGAAGTAGGGTTCGACACGCCTGGAATGTTGTCAAATGTTACATCCGAGATGTTAGGTTGCCTTAGGTTAGGATATATGACGTTATAGACGCATATAATATTCCCACCGAGAAGTAGGGTCCGACACGCCTGGAATGTTGTAGAATATTACATCCGATATGTTAGGTTGCCTTAGGTTGGGATATAGACCGTTATAGACGCATATTATATTTCCACCGAAAGGTATGCTCCGACAGGCCAGGAATGTTGCAAAATATTACGTCTGAGATGATAGGTTGCCTTAGATTAGGACATACAACGTTATAGACGGATATACTGTTCCCACCGAGAAGTAGGGTCCGACACGCTAGGAATGTTGTCAAATCTTACATCCGAGATGTTAGGTTGCCTTTGGTTAGGATATATAACGTTATAGACGCATATAATATTCCCACCGAGAAGTAGGGTCCGACACGCCTGGAATGTTGTAGAATATTACATCCGATATGTTAGGTTGCCTTAGGTTGGGATATAGACCGTTATAGACGCATATTATATTTCCACCGAAAGGTATGCTCCGACAGGCCAGGAATGTTGCAAAATATTACGTCTGAGATGATAGGTTGCCTTAGATTAGGACATACAACGTTATAGACGGATATACTGTTCCCACCGAGAAGTAGGGTCCGATCCGCCAGGAATGTTGTCAAATCTTACATCCGAGATGTTAGGTTGCCTTTGGTTAGGATATATAACGTTATAGACGCATATAACGTTACCACCGAGAAGTAGGGTCCGACACGCCAGGAATGTTGTAAAATATTACGTCTGAGATGATAGGTTGCCTTAGATTAGGACATACAACGTTATAGACGCATATAATGTTCCCACCGAGAAGTAGGGTCCGTCACGCCTGGAATGCTGCCAAATATTACATCCGAGATGTCAGGTGGCCTTAGGTTAGGATATTTAACGTTATAGACGTATATATTGTTCCCACCGAGAAGTAGGGTCCGACACGCCAGGAATGTTGTCAAATGTTACATCCGAGATGTTAATTTGCCTTAGGTTAGGATATATGAGGTTATAGACGTACATACTGTTACCACCGGGACGTAGGGACCGACACGCCTGGAATGTTGTCAAATGTTACATCCGAGATGTTAGGTTGCCTTAGGTTGGGATATAGACCGTTATAGACGCATATTATATTTCCACCGAAAGGTATGCTCCGACAGGCCAGGAATGTTGCAAAATTATTACGTCTGAGATGATAGGTTGCCTTAGATTAGGACATACAACGTTATAGACGGATATACTGTTCCCACCGAGAAGTAGGGTCCGACACGCCAGGAATGTTGTCAAATATTACATCCGAGATGTTAGGTTGCCTTTGGTTAGGATATATAACGTTATAGACGCATATAACGTTACCACCGAGAAGTAGGGTCCGACACGCCAGGAATGTTGTAAAATATTACGTCTGAGATGATAGGTTCCCTTAGATTAGGACATGCAACGTTATAGACGCATATAACGTTACCACCAGGAAGTAGGGTCCGACACGCCAGGAATGTTGTAAAATATTACGTCTGAGATGATAGGTTGTCTTAGATTAGGACATACAACCTTATAGACGCATATAATGTTCCCACCGAGAAGTAGGGTCCGACACGCCTGGAATGCTGCCAAATCTTACATCCGAGATGTCAGGTGGCCTTAGGTTAGGATATTTAACGTTATAGACGTATATATTGTTCCCACCGAGAAGTAGGGTCCGACACGCCTGGAATGTTGTCAAATATTACATCCGAGATGTTAGTTTGCCTTAGGTTAAGATATATAACGTTATGGACGCATATAATGTTACCACCGAGACGTAGGGACCGACACGCCTGGAATGTTGTCAAATGTAACATCCGAGTTATTGAGTTGCCTTAGGTTAGGATATATAACGTTATAGACGCATATAATATTCCCACCGAGAAGTAGGGTCCGACAGGCCAGGAATGTTGTCAAGTATTACATCCGAGTTGTTAGGTTGCCTTATGTTAGGATATATAACGTTATAGACGCATGTAACGTTACCACCGAGACGTAGGGTCCGACACGCCTGGAATGATGTCAAATATTACATCCGAGATGTTAGATAGCCTTAGGTTAGGATATATGACGTTATAGACGTATATACAGTTCCCTCCGAGAAGTAGGGTTCGACACGCCTGGAATGTTGTCAAATGTTACATCCGAGATGTTAGGTTGCCTTAGGTTAGGATATATGGCGTTATAGACGCATATAATATTCCCACCGAGAAGTAGGGTCCGACACGCCTGGAATGTTGTAGAATATTACATCCGATATGTTGGGTTGCCTTAGGTTGGGATATAGACCGTTATAGACGCATATTATATTTCCACCGAAAGGTATGCTCCGACAGGCCAGGAATGTTGCAAAATATTACGTCTGAGATGATAGGTTGCCTTAGATTAGGACATACAACGTTATAGACGGATATACTGTTCCCACCGAGAAGTAGGGTCCGACACGCCAGGAATGTTGTCAAATCTTACATCCGAGATGTTAGGTTGCCTTTGGTTAGGATATATAACGTTATAGACGCATATAACGTTACCACCGAGAAGTAGGGTCCGACACGCCAGGAATGTTGTAAAATATTACGTCTGAGATGATAGGTTGCCTTAGATTAGGACATACAACGTTATAGACGGATATACTGTTCCCACCGAGAAGTAGGGTCCGATCCGCCAGGAATGTTGTCAAATCTTACATCCGAGATGTTAGGTTGCCTTTGGTTAGGATATATAACGTTATAGACGCATATAACGTTACCACCGAGAAGTAGGGTCCGACACGCCAGGAATGTTGTAGAATATTACATCCGATATGTTAGGTTGCCTGAGGTTGGGATATAGACCGTTATAGACGCATATTATATTTCCACCGAAAGGTATGCTCCGACAGGCCAGGAATGTTGCAAAATATTACGTCTGAGATGATAGGTTGCCTTAGATTAGGACATACAACGTTATAGACGGATATACTGTTCCCACCGAGAAGTAGGGTCCGACACGCCAGGAATGTTGTCAAATCTTACATCCGAGATGTTAGGTTGCCTTTGGTTAGGATATATAACGTTATAGACGCATATAACGTTACCACCGAGAAGTAGGGTCCGACACGCCTGGAATGTTGTAGAATATTACATCCGAGATGTCAGGTTGCCTTAGGTTAGGATATATAATGTTAGAGACGTATATACTGTTCCCACCGAGAAGTAGGGTCCGACACGCCTGGAATGTTGTCAAATATTACATCCGAGATGTTAGTTTGCCTTAGGTTAGGATATATAACGTTATAGACGCATATAATGTTACCACCGAGAAGTAGGGTCCGACAGGCCAGGAATGTTGTCAAGTATTACATCCGAGTTGTTAGGTTGCCTTATGTTAGGATATATAACGTTATAGACGCATGTAACGTTACCACCGAGACGTAGGTTCCGACACGCCTGGAATGATGTCAAATATTACATCCGAGATGTTAGATAGCCTTAGGTTAGGATATATGACGTTATAGACGTATATACAGTTCCCTCCGAGAAGTAGGGTTCGACACGCCTGGAATGTTGTCAAATGTTACATCCGAGATGTTAGGTTGCCTTAGGTTAGGATATATGACGTTATAGACGCATATAATATTCCCACCGAGAAGTAGGGTCCGACACGCCTGGAATGTTGTAGAATATTACATCCGATATGTTAGGTTGCCTTAGGTTGGGATATAGACCGTTATAGACGCATGTTATATTTCCACCGAAAGGTATGCTCCGACAGGCCAGGAATGTTGCAAAATATTACGTCTGAGATGATAGGTTGCCTTAGATTAGGACATACAACGTTATAGACGGATATACTGTTCCCACCGAGAAGTAGGGTCCGACACGCCAGGAATGTTGTCAAATCTTACATCCGAGATGTTAGGTTGCCTTTGGTTAGGATATATAACGTTATAGACGCATATAATATTCCCACCGAGAAGTAGGGTCCGACACGCCTGGAATGTTGTAGAATATTACATCCGATATGTTAGGTTGCCTTAGGTTGGGATATAGACCGTTATAGACGCATATTATATTTCCACCGAAAGGTATGCTCCGACAGGCCAGGAATGTTGTAAAATATTACGTCTGAGATGATAGGTTGCCTTAGATTAGGACATACAACGTTATAGACGGATATACTGTTCCCACCGAGAAGTAGGGTCCGACACGCCAGGAATGTTGTCAAATCTTACATCCGAGATGTTAGGTTGCCTTTGGTTAGGATATATAACGTTATAGACGCATATAACGTTACCACCGAGAAGTAGGGTCCGACACGCCAGGAATGTTGTAGAATATTACATCCGATATGTTAGGTTGCCTTAGGTTGGGATATAGACCGTTATAGACGCATATTATATTTCCACCGAAAGGTATGCTCCGACAGGCCAGGAATGTTGCAAAATATTACATCCGAGATGTTAGTTTGCCTTAGGTTAGGATATATAACGTTATAGACGCATATAATGTTACCACCGAGAAGTAGGGTCCGACAGGCCAGGAATGTTGTCAAGTATTACATCCGAGTTGTTAGGTTGCCTTATGCTAGGATATATAACGTTATTGACGCATGTAACGTTACCACCGAGACGTAGGTTCCGACACGCCTGGAATGATGTCAAATATTACATCCGAGATGTTAGATAGCCTTAGGTTAGGATATATGACGTTATAGACGTATATACAGTTCCCTCCGAGAAGTAGGGTTCGACACGCCTGGAATGTTGTCAAATGTTACATCCGAGATGTTAGGTTGCCTTAGGTTAGGATATATGACGTTATAGACGCATATAATATTCCCACCGAGAAGTAGGGTCCGACACGCCTGGAATGTTGTAGAATATTACATCCGATATGTTAGGTTGCCTTAGGTTGGGATATAGACCGTTATAGACGCATATTATATTTCCACCGAAAGGTATGCTCCGACAGGCCAGGAATGTTGCAAAATATTACGTCTGAGATGATAGGTTGCCTTAGATTAGGACATACAACGTTATAGACGGATATACTGTTCCCACCGAGAAGTAGGGTCCGACACGCTAGGAATGTTGTCAAATCTTACATCCGAGATGTTAGGTTGCCTTTGGTTAGGATATATAACGTTATAGACGCATATAATATTCCCACCGAGAAGTAGGGTCCGACACGCCTGGAATGTTGTAGAATATTACATCCGATATGTTAGGTTGCCTTAGGTTGGGATATAGACCGTTATAGACGCATATTATATTTCCACCGAAAGGTATGCTCCGACAGGCCAGGAATGTTGCAAAATATTACGTCTGAGATGATAGGTTGCCTTAGATTAGGACATACAACGTTATAGACGGATATACTGTTCCCACCGAGAAGTAGGGTCCGACACGCCAGGAATGTTGTCAAATCTTACATCCGAGATGTTAGGTTGCCTTTGGTTAGGATATATAACGTTATAGACGCATATAACGTTACCACCGAGAAGTAGGGTCCGACACGCCAGGAATGTTGTAGAATATTACATCCGATATGTTAGGTTGCCTTAGGTTGGGATATAGACCGTTATAGACGCATATTATATTTCCACCGAAAGGTATGCTCCGACAGGCCAGGAATGTTGCAAAATTATTACGTCTGAGATGATAGGTTGCCTTAGATTAGGACATACAACGTTATAGACGGATATACTGTTCCCACCGGGAAGTAGGGTCCGACACGCCAGGAATGTTGTCAAATATTACATCCGAGATGTTAGGTTGCCTTTGGTTAGGATATATAACGTTATAGACGCATATAACGTTACCACCGCGAAGTGGGGTCCGACACGCCAGGAATGTTGTAAAATATTACGTCTGAGATGATAGGTTGCCTTAGATTAGGACATGCAACGTTATAGACGCATATAATGTTCCCACCGAGAAGTAGGGTCCGACACGCCTGGAATGCTGCCATATATTACATCCGAGATGTCAGGTGGCCTTAGGTTAGGATATTTAACGTTATAGACGTATACATTGTTCCCACCGAGAAGTAGGGTCCGACACGCCAGGAAAGTTGTCAAATGTTACATCCGAGATGTTAGGTTGCCTTAGGTTAGGATATATGACGTTATAGACGTATATACTGTTACCACCGGGACGTAGGGACCGACACGCCTGGAATGTTGTCAAATGTTACATCCGATATGTTAGGTTGCCTTAGGTTGGGATATAGACCGTTATAGACGCATATTATATTCCCACCGAAAAGTATGCTCCGACAGGCCAGGAATGTTGTAAAATATTACGTCTGAGATGATAGGTTGCCTTAGATTAGGACATACAACGTTATAGACGCATATAATGTTCCCACCGAGAAGTAGGGCCCGACACGCCTGGAATGTTGCCAAATATTACATCCGAGATGTTAGGAGGCCTTAGGTTAGGATATATAACGTTATAGACGCATATAATGTTACCAGCGAGAAGTTGGGTCCGACACGCCAGGAATGTTGTCGAATATTACATCCCAGTTGTTAGGTTGCCTTAGGTTAGGATATATAACGTTATAGACGCATATAATGTTACCACCGAGACGTAGGGACCGACACGCCTGAAATGTTGTTGAATATTACATCCGAGATGTTAGGTTGCCTTAGGTTAGGATATATAATGTTAGAGACGTATATACTGTTCCCACCGAGAAGTAGGGTCCGACACGCCTGGAATGTTGTCAAATATTACATCCGAGATGTCAGGTTGCCTTAGCTTAGGATATATGACGTTATAGACGTATATACTGTTCCCACCGAGATGTAGGGTCCGACACGCCTGGAATGTTGTAGAATATTACATCCGAGATGTCAGGTTGCCTTAGGTTAGGATATATAATGTTAGAGACGTATATACTGTTCCCACCGAGACGTAGGGTCCGACACGCCTGGAATGATGTCAAATATTACATCCGAGATGTTAGATAGCCTTAGGTTAGGATATATGACGTTATAGACGTATATACAGTTCCCTCCGAGAAGTAGGGTTCGACACGCCTGGAATGTTGTCAAATGTTACATCCGAGATGTTAGGTTGCCTTAGGTTAGGATATATGGCGTTATAGACGCATATAATATTCCCACCGAGAAGTAGGGTCCGACACGCCTGGAATGTTGTAGAATATTACATCCGATATGTTAGGTTGTCTTAGGTTGGGATATAGACCGTTATAGACGCATATTATATTTCCACCGAAAGGTATGCTCCGACAGGCCAGGAATGTTGCAAAATATTACGTCTGAGATGATAGGTTGCCTTAGATTAGGACATACAACGTTATAGACGGATATACTGTTCCCACCGAGAAGTAGGGTCCGACACGCCAGGAATGTTGTCAAATCTTACATCCGAGATGTTAGGTTGCCTTTGGTTAGGATATATAACGTTATAGACGCATATAACGTTACCACCGAGAAGTAGGGTCCGACACGCCAGGAATGTTGTAACATATTACGTCTGAGATGATAGGTTGCCTTAGATTAGGACATACAACGTTATAGACGGATATACTGTTCCCACCGAGAAGTAGGGTCCGACACGCCAGGAATGTTGTCAAATCTTACATCCGAGATGTTAGGTTGCCTTTGGTTAGGATATATAACGTTATAGACGCATATAACGTTACCACCGAGAAGTAGGGTCCGACACACCAGGAATGTTGTAGAATATTACATCCGATATGTTAGGTTGCCTTAGGTTGGGATATAGACCGTTATAGACGCATATTATATTTCCACCGAAAGGTATGCTCCGACAGGCCAGGAATGTTGCAAAATATTACGTCTGAGATGATAGGTTGCCTTAGATTAGGACATACAACGTTATAGACGGATATACTGTTCCCACCGAGAAGTAGGGTCCGACACGCCAGGAATGTTGTCAAATCTTACATCCGAGATGTTAGGTTGCCTTTGGTTAGGATATATAACGTTATAGACGCATATAACGTTACCACCGAGAAGTAGGGTCCGACACGCCAGGAATGTTGTAGAATATTACATCCGATATGTTAGGTTGCCTTAGGTTGGGATATAGACCGTTATAGACGCATATTATATTTCCACCGAAAGGTATGCTCCGACAGGCCAGGAATGTTGCAAAATATTACGTCTGAGATGATAGGTTGCCTTAGATTAGGACATACAACGTTATAGACGGATATACTGTTCCCACCGAGAAGTAGGGTCCGACACGCCAGGAATGTTGTCAAATCTTACATCCGAGATGTTAGGTTGCCTTTGGTTAGGATATATAACGTTATAGACGCATATAACGTTACCACCGAGAAGTAGGGTCCGACACGCCTGGAATGTTGTAGAATATTACATCCGAGATGTCAGGTTGCCTTAGGTTAGGATATATAATGTTAGAGACGTATATACTGTTCCC
Source organism: Xylocopa violacea (assembly GCA_963969225.1). NCBI lineage: Eukaryota > Metazoa > Arthropoda > Insecta > Hymenoptera > Apidae > Xylocopa > Xylocopa violacea. The sequence continues at coordinate 210,803 of CAXAJV010000299.1, read as the reverse complement.
ACCGAGAAGTAGGGTCCGACACGCCTGGAATGTTGTCAAATATTACATCCGAGATGTTAGTTTGCCTTAGGTTAGGATATATAACGTTATAGACGCATATAATGTTACCACCGAGAAGTAGGGTCCGACAGGCCAGGAATGTTGTCAAGTATTACATCCGAGATGTTAGGTTGCCTTATGTTAGGATATATAACGTTATAGAAGCATGTAAGGTTACCACCGAGACGTAGGTTCCGACACGCCTGGAATGATGTCAAATATTACATCCGAGATGTCAGATAGCCTTAGGTTAGGATATATGACGTTATAGGCGTATATACAGTTCCCTCCGAGAAGTAGGGTTCGACACGCCTGGAATGTTGTCAAATGTTACATCCGAGATGTTAGGTTGCCTTAGGTTAGGATATATGACGTTATAGACGCATATAATATTCCCACCGAGAAGTAGGGTCCGACACGCCTGGAATGTTGTAGAATATTACATCCGATATGTTAGGTTGCCTTAGGTTGGGATATAGACCGTTATAGACGCATATTATATTTCCACCGAAAGGTATGCTCCGACAGGCCAGGAATGTTGCAAAATATTACGTCTGAAATGATAGGTTGCCTTAGATTAGGACATACAACGTTATAGACGGATATACTGTTCCCACCGAGAAGTAGGGTCCGACACGCCAGGAATGTTGTCAAATCATACATCCGAGATGTTAGGTTGCCTTTGGTTAGGATATATAACGTTATAGACGCATATAACGTTACCACCGAGAAGTAGGGTCCGACACGCCAGGAATGTTGTAAAATATTACGTCTGAGATGATAGGTTGCCTTAGATTAGGACATACAACGTTATAGACGCATATAATGTTCCCACCGAGACGTAGGGACCGACACGCCTGGAATGTTGTCAAATGTAACATCCGAGTTATTGAGTTGCCTTAGGTTAGGATATATAACGTTATAGACGCATATAATATTCCCACCGAGAAGTAGAGTCCGACACGCCAGGAATGTTGTCAAGTATTACATCCGAGTTGTTAGGTTGCCTTATGTTAGGATATATAACGTTATAGACGCATGTAACGTTACCACCGAGACGAAGGGACCGACACGCCTGGAATGTTGTCAAATGTTACATCCGAGATGTTAGATAGCCTTAGGTTAGGATATATGACGTTATAGACGTATATACAGTTCCCTCCGAGAAGTAGGTTTCGACACGCCTGGAATGTTGTCAAATGTTACATCCGCGATGTTAGGTTGCCTTAGGTTAGGATATATGACGTTATAGACGTATATACTGTTACCACCGGGACGTAGGGACCGACACGCCTGGAATGTTGTCAAATGTTACACCCGATATGTTAGGTTGCCTTAGGTTGGGATATAGACCGTTATAGACGCATATTATATTTCCACCGAAAGGTATGCTCCGACAGGCCAGGAATGTTGCAAAATATTACGTCTGAGATGATAGGTTGCCTTAGATTAGGACATACAACGTTATAGACGGATATACTGTTCCCACCGAGAAGTAGGGTCCGACACGCCAGGAATGTTGTCAAATATTACATCCGAGATGTTAGGTTGCCTTTGGTTAGGATATATAACGTTATAGACGCATATAACGTTACCACCGAGAAGTAGGGTCCGACACGCCAGGAATGTTGTAAAATATTACGTCTGAGATAATAGGTGGCCTTAGGTTAGGATATATAACGTTATAGACGCATATAATGTTACCACCGAGAAGTTGGGTCCGACACGCCAGGAATGTTGTCGAATATTACATCCCAGTTGTTAGGTTGCCTTAGGTTAGGATATATAACGTTATAGACGCATATAATGTTACCACCGAGACGTAGGGACCGACACGCCTGAAATGTTGTTGAATATTACATCCGAGATATTAGGTTGCCTTAGGTTAGGATATATAACGTTATAAACGCATATAATGTTACCACCGAGAAGTTTGCGCCGACATCGCAGGAATGTTGTCAAATATTACATCCGAGTTTTTAAGTTGCCTTAGGTTGGGATATAGACCGTTATAGACGCATATAATATTCCCACCGAGAAGTAGGGTCCGACACGCCTGAAATGTTGTAGAATATTACATCCGAGATGTCAGGTTGCCTTAGGTTAGGATATATAATGTTAGAGACGTATATACTGTTCCGACCGAGAAGTAGGGTCCGACACGCCTGGAATGTTGTCAAATATTACATCCGAGATGTCAGGTTGCCTTAGCTTAGGATATATGACGTTATAGACGTATATACTGTTCCCACCGAGAAGTAGGGTCCGACACGCCTGGAGTGTTGTAGAATATTACATCCGAGATGTCAGGTTGCCTTAGGTTAAGATATATAATGTTAGAGACGTATATACTGTTCCCACCGAGAAGTAGGGTCCGACACGCCTGGAATGCTGTCAAATATTACATCCGCGATGTTAGGTTGCCTTATGTTATGATATATAACGTTATAGACGCATGTAATGTTACCACCGAGACGTAGGGACCGACACGCCTGGAATGTTGTCAAATGTTACATCCGAGGTGTTAGATTGCCTTAGGTTAGGAAATATAACGTTATAGACGCATATAATATTCCCACCGAGAAGTAGGGTCCGACACGGCTGGAATGTTGTAGAATATTACATCCGAGATGTCAGGTTGCCTTAGGTTAGGATATATAATGTTAGAGACGTATATACTGTTCCCACCGAGAAGTAGGGTCCGACACGCCTGGAATGTTGTCAAATATTACATCCGAGATGTTAGTTTGCCTTAGGTTAGGATATATAACGTTATAGACGCATATAATGTTACCACCGAGACGTAGGGACCGACACGCCTGGAATGTTGTCAAATGTAACATCCGAGTTATTGAGTTGCCTTAGGTTAGGATATATAACGTTATAGACGCATATAATATTCCCACCGAGAAGTAGAGTCCGACACGCCAGGAATGTTGTCAAGTATTACATCCGAGTTGTTAGGTTGCCTTATGTTAGGATATATAACGTTATAGACGCATGTAACGTTACCACCGAGACGAAGGGACCGACACGCCTGGAATGTTGTCAAATGTTACATCCGAGATGTTAGATAGCCTTAGGTTAGGATATATGACGTTATAGACGTATATACAGTTCCCTCCGAGAAGTAGGTTTCGACACGCCTGGAATGTTGTCAAATGTTACATCCGAGATGTTAGGTTGCCTTATGTTAGGATATATGACGTTATAGACGTATATACTGTTACCACCGGGACGTAGGGACCGACACGCCTGGAATGTTGTCAAATGTTACACCCGATATGTTAGGTTGCCTTAGGTTGGGATATAGACCGTTATAGACGCATATTATATTTCCACCGAAAGGTATGCTCCGACAGGCCAGGAATGTTGCAAAATATTACGTCTGAGATGATAGGTTGCCTTAGATTAGGACATACAACGTTATAGACGGATATACTGTTCCCACCGTGAAGTAGGGTCCGACACGCCAGGAATGTTGTCAAATATTACATCCGAGATGTTAGGTTGCCTTTGGTTAGGATATATAACGTTATAGACGCATATAACGTTACCACCGAGAAGTAGGGTCCGACACGCCAGGAATGTTGTAAAATATTACGTCTGAGATGATAGGTTGCCTTAGATTAGGACATACAACGTTATAGACGCATATAATGTTCCCACCGAGAAGTAGGGTCCGACACGCCTGGAATGCTGCCATATATTACGTCCGAGATGTCAGGTGGCCTTAGGTTAGGATATTTAACGTTATAGACGTATATATTGTTCCCACCGAGAAGTAGGGTCCGACACGCCAGGAAAGTTGCCAAATGTTACATCCGAGATGTTAGGTTGCGTTAGGTTAGGATATATGACGTTATAGACGTATATACTGTTACCACCGGGACGTAGGGACCGACACGCCTGGAATGTTGTAAAATATTACGTCTGAGATGATAGGTTGCCTTAGATTAGGACATACAACGTTATAGACGCATATAATGTTCCCACCGAGAAGTAGGGTCCGACACGCCTGGAATGCTGCCATATATTACATCCGAGATGTCAGGTGGCCTTAGGTTAGGATATTTAACGTTATAGACGTATATATTGTTCCCACCGAGAAGTAGGGTCCGACACGCCAGGAAAGTTGCCAAATGTTACATCCGAGATGTTAGGTTGCGTTAGGTTAGGATATATGACGTTATAGACGTATATACTGTTACCACCGGGACGTAGGGACCGACACGCCTGGAATGTTGTAAAATATTACGTCTGAGATGATAGGTTGCCTTAGATTAGGACATACAACGTTATAGACGCATATAATGTTCCCACCGAGAAGTAGGGTCCGACACGCCTGGAATGCTGCCATATATTACATCCGAGATGTCAGGTGGCCTTAGGTTAGGATATTTAACGTTATAGACGTATATATTGTTCCCACCGAGAAGTAGGGTCCGACACGCCAGGAAAGTTGCCAAATGTTACATCCGAGATGTTAGGTTGCGTTAGGTTAGGATATATGACGTTATAGACGTATATACTGTTACCACCGGGACGTAGGGACCGACACGCCTGGAATGTTGTCAAATGTTACATCCGATATGTTAGGTTGCCTTAGGTTGGGATATAGACCGTTATAGACGCATATTATATTCCCACCGAAAAGTATGCTCCGACAGGCCAGGAATGTTGTAAAATATTACGTCTGTGATGATAGGTTGCCTTAGATTAGGACATACAACGTTATAGACGCATATAATGTTCCCACCGAGAAGTAGGGCCCGACACGCCTGGAATGTTGCCAAATATTACATCCGAGATGTTAGGTGGCCTTAGGTTAGGATATATAACGTTATAGACGCATATAATGTTAGCACCGAGAAGTTGGGTCCGACACGCCAGGAATGTTGTCGAATATTACATCCCAGTTGTTAGGTTGCCTTAGGTTAGGATATATAACGTTATAGACGCATATAATGTTACCACCGAGACGTAGGGACCGACACGCCTGAAATGTTGTTGAATATTACATCCGAGATGTTAGGTTGCCTTAGGTTAGGATATATAACGTTATAAACGCATATAATGTTACCACCGAGAAGTTTGCTCCGACATCGCAGGAATGTTGTCAAATATTACATCCGAGTTATTAAGTTGCCTTAGGTTGGGATATAGACCGTTATAGAAGCATATAATATTCCCACCGAGAAGTAGGGTCCGACACGCCTGAAATGTTGTAGAATATTACATCCGAGATGTCAGGTTGCCTTAGGTTAGGATATATAATGTTAGAGACGTATATACTGTTCCGACCGAGAAGTAGGGTCCGACACGCCTGGAATGTTGTCAAATATTACATCCGAGATGTCAGGTTGCCTTAGCTTAGGATATATGACGTTATAGACGTATATACTGTTCCCACCGAGAAGTAGGGTCCGACACGCCTGGAATGTTGTCAAATATTACATCCGAGATCAAACTCGAAATCTCGGCCACAAAGACGGAGGCAATTGTCCTCAAGAATGGCTGGATCGAGCGGCAAATTTTAGGTCGAAGAGGAGGCGCCCGTCCCGATAGAAAACGCAAGGCCGTTCGGCCTTCGAAATCCGACCTTGCCGGTAGACCACCGACGATCCGTATAGGAGACGCGAAGATAAAATTTAGACCCGCGGTTAAGTACCTTGGCGTCACGTTCGACAAAGGAATGCGCGTCCGAACGCATTGCCAGAAAATAAGCGACAAGGTCGGGTCGCTCTTCGCGAGATTAAGTAGGCTGGCGAGGAGTAGTTGGGGGCTTCGCTTCGACTCCCTAGCCGGGATATACAGGGGAGCATTCGTCCCGAAAGTGGCATACGCCTCGGCGGGATGGGCCGACCTGTGCTCGGAGAGGGAGAGGAGGGTGCTCAGGTCCGCGCAGCGCCGTGCTTTGATCGCGGTTACCGGCGCGTATCGTCGGATATCGTGGGAAAGTGCGTGCGTGGTGGCCGGCGCGGCTCCCATCGATATCGTCGTCCAGCAAAATAGGGCCCTCTACAATCTTCGTAGAGGAAAGGACGCCAGGATAGGGAGCGCCGTCATCCCAAGCGAAGTGGATGACGGCAAACAACGCGTAAAAGAAGAGGCGACGAATATGTGGCAAGCCTTGTGGACGTCTTCCCCCAAGGGCCGCACAACATTCGAATTCTTCAGGGACGTCCGGGAGAGGTTGGCTGCCGGCTGGCTGAAGCCGAATCACTACACCACGCAGGTGCTGTCGGGTCACGGCAACTTCATGGCTCGTCTCTTGACGTATGCCGTTGCCGACGATGCGACGTGCGTCTGCGGTAGTGCGGTGGACACGGTAGGCCACTTCCTCCTGGAGTGTCCTATCTTTGAACCGCAGAGGGAAGCTCTGCGGACCTTCGTTCCTGCGGGTGAGTGGAGTTGGCCGGAGGCGGCACCGTATCTGGTGTCGTCACCAGAGGCCTTCTCCACGCTCGCCGATTTCAGCAGAGAATCGCTCTGGCTGAAAGGTTTCCTGGAGTAGGCTTGCTCCATCCAAATCCGATATTTTCCCTCCCTCGTTCTTGGGGACGGCTCACCCCGGCGTTGTCGGAGCGCCGGGGCAAGGCGGAGCAGCGCTGCACATCTTCGCAGCTAATTGCCTCCGTCGAGCCCTCCTCCTCCTCCGCGAATTTTAAAAACTTATTTACTAATCATGTGCGTTTCTCCCTACAGGATCAGAGCGAGCATGCACGCGAGCATGCGGTGGGCCCGCCTCCCCGAGGTTCCCCGTGGATGCCCCTGCGGCCGAACGAGACTTAGTCTCGGTCGAGCGTCGGGGTAACTGAAGGGCCCACACCGCGGGAAAACGATCGCCGCGGCGCTGCTGGGTTTTTCCTCTCCCGTTCCGGAGGACAGGTTCGCGTTGGCAAGTCGATAGGAAAATGCTGCGTATGCCCTTAAGGCGAGGTAGCAGACTCGTGTCCCTTCCCGGGGCCGGGTTCAGAGTATTACATCCGAGATGTCAGGTTGCCTTAGCTTAGGATATATGACGTTATAGACGTATATACTGTTCCCACCGAGAAGTAGGGTCCGACACGCCTGGAATGTTGTAGAACATTACATCCGAGATGTCAGGTTGCCTTAGGTTAGGATATATAATGTTAGAGACGTATATACTGTTCCCACCGAGAAGTAGGGTCCGACACGCCTGGAATGTTGTCAAATATTACATCCGCGATGTTAGGTTGCCTTAGGTTAGGATATATAACGTTATAGACGCATGTAATGTTACCACCGAGACGTAGGGACCGACACGCCTGGACTGTTGTCAAATGTTACATCCGAGATGTTAGATTGCCTTAGGTTAGGATATATAACGTTATAGACGCATATAATATTCCCACCGAGAAGTAGGGTCCGACACGCGTGGAATGTTGTAGAATATTACATCCGAGATGTCAGGTTGCCTTAGGTTAGGATATATAATGTTAGAGACGTATATACTGTTCCCACCGAGATGTAGGGTCCGACACGCATGGAATGTTGCCAAATATTACATCCGAGATGTTAGTTTGCCTTAGGTTAGGATATATAACGTTATAGACGCATATAATGTTACCACCGAGACGTAGGGACCGACACGCCTGGAATGTTGTCAAATGTAACATCCGAGTTATTGAGTTGCCTTAGGTTAGGATATATAACGTTATAGACACATATAATATTCCCACCGAGAAGTAGGGTCCGACACGCCAGGAATGTTGTCAAGTATTACATCCGAGTTGTTAGGTTGCCTTATGTTAGGATATATAACGTTATAGACGCATGTAACGTTACCACCGAGACGAAGGGACCGACACGCCTGGAATGATGTCAAATGTTACATCCGAGATGTTAGATAGCCTTAGGTTAGGATATATGACGTTATAGACGTATATACAGTTCCCTCCGAGAAGTAGGGTTCGACACGCCTGGAATGTTGTCAAATGTTACATCCGAGATGTTAGGTTGCCTTAGGTTAGGATATATGACGTTATAGACGTATATACTGTTACCACCGGGACGTAGGGACCGACACGCCTGGAATGTTGTCAAATGTTACATCCGATATGTTAGGTTGCCTTAGGTTGGGATATAGACCGTTATAGACGCATACTATATTTCCACCGAAAGGTATGCTCCGACAGGCCAGGAATGTTGCAAAATATTACGTCTGAGATGATAGGTTGCCTTAGATTAGGACATACAACGTTATAGACGGACATACTGTTCCCACCGAGAAGTAGGGTCCGACACGCCAGGAATGTTGTCAAATATTACATCCGAGATGTTAGGTTGCCTTTGGTTAGGATATATAACGTTATAGACGCATATAACGTTACCACCGAGACGTAGGGTCTGACACGCCAGGAATGTTGTAAAATATTACGTCTGAGATGATAGGTTGCCTTAGATTAGGACATACAACGTTATAGACGCATATGATGTTCCCACCGAGAAGTAGGGTCCGACACGCCTGGAATGCTGCCAAATATTACATCCTAGATGTCAGGTGGCCTTAGGTTAGGATATTTAACGTTATAGACGTATATATTGTTCCCACCGAGAAGTAGGGACCGACACGCCAGGAAAGTTGTCAAATGTTACATCCGAGATGTTAGGTTGCCTTAGGTTAGGATATATGAGGTTATAGACGTATATACTGTTACCACCGGGACGTAGGGACCGACACGCCTGGAATGTTGTCAAATGTTACATCCGATATGTTAGGTTGCCTTAGGTTGGGATATAGACCGTTATAGACGCATATTATATTTCCACCGAAAGGTATGCTCCGACAGGCCAGGAATGTTGCAAAATATTACGTCTGAGATGATAGGTTGCCTTAGATTAGGACATACAACGTTATAGACGGATATACTGTTCCCACCGAGAAGTAGGGTCCGACACGCCAGGAATGTTGTCAAATATTACATCCGAGATGTTAGGTTTCCTTTGGTTAGGATATATAACGTTATAGACGCATATAACGTTACCACCGAGAAGTAGGGTCCGACACGCCAGGAATGTTGTAAAATATTACGTCTGAGATGATAGGTTGCCTTAGATTAGGACATACAACGTTATAGACGCATATAATGTTCCCACCGAGAAGTAGGGTCCGACACGCCTGGAATGCTGCCATATATTACATCCGAGATGTCAGGTTGCCTTAGGTTAGGATATATAATGTTAGAGACGTATATACTGTTCCCACCGAGAAGTAGGGTCCGACACGCCTGGAATGTTGTCAAATATTACATCCGCGATGTCAGGTTGCCTTACGTTAGGATATATAACGTTATAGACGCATGTAATGTTACCACCGAGACGTAGGGACCGACACGCCTGGAATGTTGTCAAATGTTACATCCGAGATGTTAGATTGCCTTAGGTTAGGATATATAACGTTATAGACGCATATAATATTCCCACCGAGAAGTATGGTCCGACACGCCTGGAATGTTGTCAAATATTACATCCGAGATGTTAGTTTGCCTTAGGTTAGGATATATAACGTTATAGACGCATATAATGTTACCACCGAGACGTAGGGACCGACACGCCTGGAATGTTGTCAAATGTTACATCCGATATGTTAGGTTGCCTTAGATTGGGATATAGACCGTTATAGACGCATATTATATTTCCACCGAAAGGTATGCTCCGACAGGCCAGGAATGTTGCAAAATATTACGTCTGAGATGATAGGTTGCCTTAGATTAGGACATACAACGTTATAGACGGATATACTGTTCCCACCGAGAAGTAGGGTCCGACACGCCAGGAATGTTGTCAAATATTACATCCGAGATGTTAGGTTGCCTTTGGTTAGGATATATAACGTTATAGACGCATATAACGTTACCACCGAGAAGTAGGGTCCGACACGCCAGGAATGTTGTAAAATATTACGTCTGAGATGATAGGTTGCCTTAGATTAGGACATACAACGTTATAGACGCATATGATGTTCCCACCGAGAAGTAGGGTCCGACACGCCTGGAATGCTGCCAAATATTACATCCGAGATGTCAGGTGGCCTTAGGTTAGGATATTTAACGTTATAGACGTATATATTGTTCCCACCGAGAAGTAGGGACCGACACGCCAGGAAAGTTGTCAAATGTTACATCCGAGATGTTAGGTTGCCTTAGGTTAGGATATATGACGTTATAGACGTATATACTGTTACCACCGGGACGTAGGGACCGACACGCCTGGAATGTTGTCAAATGTTACATCCGATATGTTAGGTTGCCTTAGGTTGGGATATAGACCGTTATAGACGCATATTATATTCCCACCGAAAAGTATGCTCCGACAGGCCAGGAATGTTGTAAAATATTACGTCTGAGATGATAGGTTGCCTTAGATTAGGACATACAACGTTATAGACGCATATAATGTTCCCACCGAGAAGTAGGGCCCGACACGCCTGGAATGTTGCCAAATATTACATCCGAGATGTTAGGTGGCCTTAGGTTAGGATATATAACGTTATAGACGCATATAATGTTACCACCGAGAAGTTGGGTCCGACACGCCAGGAATGTTGTCGAATATTACATCCCAGTTGTTAGGTTGCCTTAGGTTAGGATATATAACGTTATAAACGCATATAATGTTACCACCGAGAAGTTTGCGCCAACATCGCAGGAATGTTGTCAAATATTACATCCGAGTTATTAAGTTGCCTTAGATTGGGATATAGACCGTTATAGACGCATATAATATTCCCACCGAGAAGTAGGGTCCGACACGCCTGAAATGTTGTAGAATATTACATCCGAGATGTCAGGTTGCCTTAGGTTAGGATATATAATGTTAGAGACGTATATACTGTTCCGACCGAGAAGTAGGGTCCGACATGCCTCTAATGTTGTCAAATATTACATCCGAGATGTCAGGTTGCCTTAGCTTAGGATATATGACGTTATAGACGTATATACTGTTACCACCGGGACGTAGGGACCGACACGCCTGGAATGTTGTCAAATGTTACATCCGATATGTTAGGTTGCCTTAGGTTGGGATATAGACCGTTATAGACGCATATTATATTTCCACCGAAAGGTATGCTCCGACAGGCCAGGAATGTTGCAAAATATTACGTCTGAGATGATAGGTTGCCTTAGATTAGGACATACAACGTTATAGACGGATATACTGTTCCCACCGAGAAGTAGGGTCCGACACGCCAGGAATGTTGTCAAATATTACATCCGAGATGTTAGGTTGCCTTTGGATTGGATATATAACGTTATAGACGCATATAACGTTACCACCGAGAAGTAGGGTCCGACACGCCAGGAATGTTGTAAAATATTACGTCTGAGATGATAGGTTGCCTTAGATTAGGACATACAACGTTATAGACGCATATAATGTTCCCACCGAGAAGTAGGGTCCGACACGCCTGGAATGCTGCCATATATTACATCCGAGATGTCAGGTGGCCTTAGGTTAGGATATTTAACGTTATAGACGCATATAATATTCCCACCGAGAAGTAGGGTCCGACACGCGTGGAATGTTGTAGAATATTACATCCGAGATTTCAGGTTGCCTTAGGTTAGGATGTATAATGTTAGAGACGTATATACTGTTCCCACCGAGAAGTAGGGTCCGACACGCCTGGAATGTTGTCAAATATTACATCCGAGATGTTAGTTTGCCTTAGGCTAGGATATATAACGTTATAGACGCATATAATGTTACCACCGAGACGTAGGGACCGACACGCCTGGAATGTTGTCAAATGTAACATCCGAGTTATTGAGTTGCCTTAGGTTAGGATATATAACGTTATAGACGCATATAATATTCCCACCGAGAAGTAGGGTCCGACACGCCAGGAATGTTGTCAAGTATTACATCCGAGTTGTTAGGTTGCCTTATGATAGGATATATAACGTTATAGACGCATGTAACGTTACCACCGAGACGTAGGGACCGACACGCCTGGAATGATGTCAAATGTTACATCCGAGATGTTAGATAGCCTTAGGTTAGGATATATGACGTTATAAACGTATATACAGTTTCCTCCGAGAAGTAGGGTTCGACACGCCTGGAATGTTGTCAAATGTTACATCCGAGATGTTAGGTTGCCTTAGGTTAGGATATATGACGTTATAGACGTATATACTGTTACCACCGGGACGTAGGGACCGACACGCCTGGAATGTTGTCAAATGTTACATCCGATATGTTAGGTTGCCTTAGGTTGGGATATAGACCATTATAGACGCATATTATATTTCCACCGAAAAGTATGCTCCGACAGGCCAGGAATGTTGCAAAATATTACGTCTGAGATGATAGGTTGCCTTAGATTAGGACATACAACGGTATAGACGGATATACTGTTCCCACCGAGAAGTAGGGTCCGACACGCCAGGAATGTTGTCAAATATTACATCCGAGATGTTAGGTTGCCTTTGGTTAGGATATATAACGTTATAGACGCATATAACGTTACCACCGAGAAGTAGGGTCCGACACGCCAGGAATGTTGTAAAATATTACATCCGAGATGTTAGGTGGCCTTAGGTTAGGATATATAACGTTATAGACGTATATACTGTTCCCATCGAAAAGTAGGGTCCGACAGGCCAGGAATGTTGCAAAATATTACGTCTGAGATGATAGGTTGCCTTAGATTAGGACATACAACGTTATAGACGGACATACTGTTCCCACCGAGAAGTAGGGTCCGACACGCCAGGAATGTTGTCAAATATTACATCCGAGATGTTAGGTTGCCTTTGGTTAGGATATATAACGTTATAGACGCATATAACGTTACCACCGAGACGTAGGGTCTGACACGCCAGGAATGTTGTAAAATATTACGTCTGAGATGATAGGTTGCCTTAGATTAGGACATACAACGTTATAGACGCATATGATGTTCCCACCGAGAAGTAGGGTCCGACACGCCTGGAATGCTGCCAAATATTACATCCTAGATGTCAGGTGGCCTTAGGTTAGGATATTTAACGTTATAGACGTATATATTGTTCCCACCGAGAAGTAGGGACCGACACGCCAGGAAAGTTGTCAAATGTTACATCCGAGATGTTAGGTTGCCTTAGGTTAGGATATATGAGGTTATAGACGTATATACTGTTACCACCGGGACGTAGGGACCGACACGCCTGGAATGTTGTCAAATGTTACATCCGATATGTTAGGTTGCCTTAGGTTGGGATATAGACCGTTATAGACGCATATTATATTTCCACCGAAAGGTATGCTCCGACAGGCCAGGAATGTTGCAAAATATTACGTCTGAGATGATAGGTTGCCTTAGATTAGGACATACAACGTTATAGACGGATATACTGTTCCCACCGAGAAGTAGGGTCCGACACGCCAGGAATGTTGTCAAATATTACATCCGAGATGTTAGGTTGCCTTTGGTTAGGATATATAACGTTATAGACGCATATAACGTTACCACCGAGAAGTAGGGTCCGACACGCCAGGAATGTTGTAAAATATTACGTCTGAGATGATAGGTTGCCTTAGATTAGGACATACAACGTTATAGACGCATATAATGTTCCCACCGAGAAGTAGGGTCCGACACGCCTGGAATGCTGCCATATATTACATCCGAGATGTCAGGTTGCCTTAGGTTAGGATATATAATGTTAGAGACGTATATACTGTTCCCACCGAGAAGTAGGGTCCGACACGCCTGGAATGTTGTCAAATATTACATCCGCGATGTTAGGTTGCCTTACGTTAGGATATATAACGTTATAGACGCATGTAATGTTACCACCGAGACGTAGGGACCGACACGCCTGGAATGTTGTCAAATGTTACATCCGAGATGTTAGATTGCCTTAGGTTAGGATATATAACGTTATAGACGCATATAATATTCCCACCGAGAAGTATGGTCCGACACGCCTGGAATGTTGTCAAATATTACATCCGAGATGTTAGTTTGCCTTAGGTTAGGATATATAACGTTATAGACGCATATAATGTTACCACCGAGACGTAGGGACCGACACGCCTGGAATGTTGTCAAATGTAACATCCGAGTTATTGAGTTGCCTTAGGTTAGGATATATAACGTTATAGACGCATATAATATTCCCACCGAGAAGTAGGGTCCGACACGCCAGGAATGTTGTCAAGTATTACATCCGAGTTGTTAGGTTGCCTTATGTTAGGATATATAACGTTATAGACGCATGTAATGTTACCACCGAGAAGTTTGCGCCAACATCGCAGGAATGTTGTCAAATATTACATCCGAGTTATTAAGTTGCCTTAGATTGGGATATAGACCGTTATAGACGCATATAATATTCCCACCGAGAAGTAGGGTCCGACACGCCTGAAATGTTGTAGAATATTACATCCGAGATGTCAGGTTGCCTTAGGTTAGGATATATAATGTTAGAGACGTATATACTGTTCCGACCGAGAAGTAGGGTCCGACATGCCTCGAATGTTGTCAAATATTACATCCGAGATGTCAGGTTGCCTTAGCTTAGGATATATGACGTTATAGACGTATATACTGTTCCCACCGAGAAGTAGGGTCCGACACGCCTGGAATGTTGTAGAATATTACATCCGAGATGTCAGGTTGCCTTAGGTTAGGATATATAATGTTAGAGACGTATATACTGTTCCCACCGAGAAGTAGGGCCCGACACGCCTGGAATGTTGTCAAATATTACATCCGCGATGTTAGGTTGCCTTATGTTATGATATATAACGTTATAGACGCATGTAATGTTACCACCGAGACGTAGGGACCGACACGCCAGGAAAGTTGTCAAATGTTACATCCGAGATGTTAGGTTGCCTTAGGTTAGGATATATGAGGTTATAGACGTATATACTGTTACCACCGAGAAGTAGGGTCCGACACGCGTGGAATGTTGTAGAATATTACATCCGAGATGTCAGGTTGCCTTAGGTTAGGATATATAATGTTAGAGACTTATATACTGTTCCCACCGAGAAGTATGGTCCGACACGCCTGGAATGTTGTCAAATATTACATCCGAGATGTTAGTTTGCCTTAGGTTAGGATATATAACGTTATAGACGCATATAATGTTACCACCGAGACGTAGGGACCGACACGCCTGGAATGTTGTCAAATGTTACATCCGAGAAGTTAGGTTGCATTTGGTTAGGATATATAACGTTATAGACGCAGATAACGTTACCACCGAGAAGTAGGGTCCGACACGCCAGGAATGTTGTAAAATATTACGTCTGAGATGATAGGTTGCCTTAGATTAGGACATACAACGTTATAGACGCATATAATGTTCCCACCGAGAAGCAGGGTCCGACACGCCTGGAATGCTGCCAAATCTTACATCCGAGATGTCAGGTGGCCTTAGGTTAGGATATTTAACGTTATAGACGTATATATTGTTCCCACCGAGAAGTAGGGACCGACACGCCAGGAATGTTGTCAAATGTTACATCCGAGATGTTAGGTTGCCTTAGGTTAGGATATATGAGGTTATAGACGTATATACTGTTACCACCGGGACGTAGGGACCGACACGCCTGGAATGTTGTCAAATGTTACATCCGATATGTTAGGTTGCCTTAGGTTGTTATATAGACCGTTATAGACGCATATTATATTTCCGCCGAAAGGTATGTTCCGACAGGCCAGGAATGTTGCAAAATATTACGTCTGAGATGATAGGTTGCCTTAGATTAGGACATACAACGTTATAGACGCATATACTGTTCCCGCCGAGAAGTAGGGTCCGACACGCCAGGAATGTTGTCAAATATTACATCCGAGATGTTAGGTTGCATTTGGTTAGGATATATAACGTTATAGACGCATATAACGTTACCACCGAGAAGTAGGGTCCGACACGCCAGGAATGTTGTAAAATATTACATCCGAGATGTTAAGTGGCCTTAGGTTAGGATATATAACGTTATAGACGTATATACTGTTCCCATCGAGAAGTAGGGTCCGACACGCCAGGAAAGTTGTCAAATGTTACATCCGAGATGTTAGGTTGCCTTAGGTTAGGATATATGACGTTATAAACGTATATACAGTTCCCTCCGAGAAGTAGGGTTCGACACGCCTGGAATGTTGTCAAATGTTACATCCGAGATGTTAGGTTGCCTTAGGTTAGGATATATGACGTTATAGACGTATATACTGTTACCACCGGGACGTAGGGACCGACACGCCTGGAATGTTGTCAAATGTTACATCCGATATGTTAGGTTGCCTTAGGTTGGGATATAGACCATTATAGACGCATATTATATTTCCACCGAAAGGTATGCTCCGACAGGCCAGGAATGTTGCAAAATATTACGTCTGAGATGATAGGTTGCCTTAGATTAGGACATACAACGGTATAGACGGATATACTGTTCCCACCGAGAAGTAGGGTCCGACACGCCAGGAATGTTGTCAAATATTACATCCGAGATGTTAGGTTGCCTTTGGTTAGGATATATAACGTTATAGACGCATATAACGTTACCACCGAGAAGTAGGGTCCGACACGCCAGGAATGTTGTAAAATATTACATCCGAGATGTTAGGTGGCCTTAGGTTAGGATATATAACGTTATAGACGTATATACTGTTCCCATCGAAAAGTAGGGTCCGACACGCCAGGAAAGTTGTCAAATGTTACATCCGAGATGTTAGGTTGCCTTAGGTTAGGATGTATAATGTTAGAGACGTATATACTGTTCCCACCGAGAAGTAGGGTCCGACACGCCTGGAATTTTGTCAAATATTACATCCGAGATGTTAGATTGCCTTAGTTTAGGACATATGACGTTATAGACGTATTTACTGTTCCCACCGAGAAGTAGGGTCCGACACGCCTGGAATGTTGTAGAATATTACATCCCAGTTGTTAGGTTGCCTTAGGTTAGGATATATTACGTTATAGACGCATATAATGTTACCACCGAGACGTATTGACCGACAATCCTGAAATGTTGTCAAATATTACATCCGAGTTGTTAGGTTGCCTTAGGTTGGGATATAGACCGTTATAGACGCATATTATATTCCCACCGAAAAGTAAGCTCCGACAGGCCAGGAATGTTGTAAAATATTACGTCTGAGATGATAGGTTGCCTTAGATTAGGACATACAACGTTATAGACGCATATAATGTTCCCACCGAGAAGTAGGGCCCGACACGCCTGGAATGTTGCCAAATATTACATCCGAGATGTTAGGTGGCCTTAGGTTAGGATATATAACGTTATAGACGCATATAATGTTACCACCGAGAAGTTGGGTCCGACACGCCAGGAATGTTGTCGAATATTACATCCCAGTTGTTAGGTTGCCTTAGGTTAGGATATATAACGTTATAGACGCATATAATGTTACCACCGAGACGTAGGGACCGACACGCCTGAAATGTTGTTGAATATTACATCCGAGATGTTAGGTTGCCTTAGGTTAGGATATATAACGTTATAAACGCATATAATGTTACCACCGAGAAGTTTGCGCCGACATGGCAGGAATGTTGTCAAATATTACATCCGAGTTATTAAGTTGCCTTAGGTTGGGATATAGACCGTTATAGACGCATATAATATTCCCACCGAGAAGTAGGGTCCGACACGCCTGGAATGTTGTGGAATATTACATCCGAGGTGTCAGGTTGCCTTAGGTTAGGATATATAATGTTAGAGACGTATATACTGTTCCCACCGAGAAGTAGGGTCCGACACGCCTGGAATCTTGTAGAATATTACATCCGAGATGTCAGGTTGCCTTAGGTTAGGATATATAATGTTAGAGACGTATATACTGTTCCCACCGAGAAGTAGGGTCCGACACGCCTGGAATGTTGTCAAATATTACATCCGAGTTGTTAGGTTGCCTTAGGTTGGGATATAGACCGTTATAGACGCATATAATGTTACCACCGGGACGCAGGGACCGACACGCCTGGAATGTTGTCAAATGTTACATCCGATATGTTATGTTGCCTTAGGTTGGGATATAGACCGTTATAGACGCATATTATATTTCCACCGAAAGGTATGCTCCGACAGGCCAGGAATGTTGCAAAATATTACGTCTGAGATGATAGGTTGCCTTAGATTAGGATATATAACGTTATAGACGCATATAATATTCCCACCGAGAAGTAGGGTCCGACACGCCAGGAATGTTGTCAAGTATTACATCCGAGTTGTTAGGTTGCCTTATGTTAGGATATATAACGTTATAGACGCATGTAACGTTACCACCGAGACGAAGGGACCGACACGCCTGGAATGATGTCAAATGTTACATCCGAGACGTTAGATAGCCTTAGGTTAGGATATATGACGTTATAGACGTATATACAGTTCCCTCCGAGAAGTAGGGTTCGACACGCCTGGAATGTTGTCAAATGTTACATCCGAGAACTTAGGTTGCCTTAGGTTAGGATATATGACGTTATAGACGTATATACTGTTACCACCGGGACGTAGGGACCGACACGCCTGGAATGTTGTCAAATGTTACATCCGATATGTTAGGTTGCCTTAGGTTGGGATATAGACCGTTATAGACGCATATTATATTTCCGCCGAAAGGTATGTTCCGACAGGCCAGGAATGTTGCAAAATATTACGTCTGAGATGATAGGTTGCCTTAGATTAGGACATACAACGTTATAGACGCATATAATGTTCCCACCGAGAAGTAGGGTCCGACACGCCAGGAATGTTGTCAAATATTACATCCGAGATGTTAGGTTGCCTTTGGTTAGGATATATAACGTTATAGACGCATGTAACGTTACCACCGAGAAGTAGGGTCCGACATGCCAGGAATGTTGTAAAATATTACATCCGAGATGTTAGGTGGCCTTAGGTTAGGATATATAACGTTATAGACGTATATACTGTTCCCATCGAGAAGTAGGGTCCGACACGCCAGGAAAGTTGTCAAATGTTACATCCGAGATGTTAGGTTGCCTTAGGTTAGGATATATAATGTTAGAGACGTATATACTGTTCCCACCGAGAAGTAGGGTCCGACACGCCTGGAATGTTGTCAAATATTACATCCGAGATGTTAGATTGCCTTAGGTTGGGATATAGACCGTTATAGACGCATATTATATTTCCACCGAAAGCTATGCTCCGACAGGCCAGGAATGTTGCAAAATATTACGTCTGAGATGATAGGTTGCCTTAGATTAGGACATACAACGTTATAGACGGATATACTGTTCCCACCGAGAAGTAGGGTCCGACACGCCAGGAATGTTGTCAAATATTACATCCGAGATGTTAGGTTGCCTTAGATTAGGACATACAACGTTATAGACGCATATAATGTTCCCACCGAGAAGTAGGGCCCGACACGCCTGGAATGTTGCCAAATATTACATCCGAGATGTCAGGTTGCCTTAGCTTAGGATATATAACGTTATAGACGTATATACTGTTCCCACCGAGAAGTAGGGTCCGACACGCCAGGAAAGTTGTCAAATGTTACATCCGAGATGTTAGGTTGCCTTAGGTTAGGATATATAATGTTAGAGACGTATATACTGTTCCCACCGAGACGTAGGGACCGACACGCCTGGAATGTTGTCAAATGTAACATCCGAGTTATTGAGTTGCCTTAGGTTAGGATATATAACGTTATAGACGCATATAATATTCCCACCGAGAAGTAGGGTCCGACACGCCAGGAATGTTGTCAAATATTACATCCGAGATGTTAGGTGGCCTTATGTTAGGATATATAACGTTATAGACGTATATACTGTTCCCACCGAGAAGTAGGGTCCGTCACGCCGGGAATGTTGTCAAATGTTACATCCGAGATGTTAGGTTGCCTTAGGTTAGGATATATAACGTTATAAACGCATATAATGTTACCACCGAGAAGTTTGCGCCGACATGGCAGGAATGTTGTCAAATATTACATCCGAGTTATTAAGATGCCTTAGGTTGGGATATAGACCGTTATAGACGCATGTAATATTCCCACCGAGAAGTAGGGTCCGACACGCCTGGAATGTTGCAGAATATTACATCCGAGATGTCAGGTTGCCTTAGGTTAGGATATATAATGTTAGAGACGTATATACTGTTCCCACCGAGAAGTAGGGTCCGACACGCCAGGAATGTTGTCAAGTACTACATCCGAGGTGTTAGGTTGCCTTATATTAGGATATATAACGCTATAGACGCATATAACGTTACCACCGAGAAGTAGGGTCCGACACGCCAGGAATGTTGTCAAGTATTACATCCGAGTTGTTAGGTTGCCTTATGTTAGGATATATAACGTTATAGACGCATGTAACGTTACCACCGAGACGTAGGGACCGACACGCCTGGAATGATGTCAAATGTTACATCCGAGATGTTAGATAGCCTTAGGTTAGGATATATGACGTTATAGACGTATATACAGTTCCCTCCGAGAAGTAGGGTTCGACACGCCTGGAATGTTGTCAAATGTTACACCCGAGATGTTAGGTTGCCTTAGGTTAGGATATATGACGTTATAGACGTATATACTGTTACCACCGGGACGTAGGGACCGACACGCCTGGAATGTTGTCAAATGTTACATCCGATATGTTAGGTTGCCTTAGGTTGGGATATAGACCGTTATAGACACATATTATATTTCCACCGAAAGGTATGTTCCGACAGGCCAGGAATGTTGCAAAATATTACGTCTGAGATGATAGGTTGCTTAGATTAGGACATACAACGTTATAGACGGATATACTGTTCCCACCGAGAAGTAGGGTCCGACACGCCAGGAATGTTGTCAAATATTACATCCGAGATGTTAGGTTGCCTTTGGTTAGGATATATAACGTTATAAACGCATATAACGTTACCACCGAGAAGTAGGGACCGACACGCCTGGAATGTTGTCAAATGTAACATCCGAGTTATTGAGTTGCCTTAGGTTAGGATATATAACGTTATAGACGCATATAATATTCCCACCGAGAAGTAGGGTCCGACACGCCAGGAATGTTGTCAAGTATTACATCCGAGTTGTTAGGTTGCCTTATGTTAGGATATATAACGTTATAGACGCATGTAACGTTACCACCGAGACGTAGGGACCGACACGCCTGGAATGATGTCAAATGTTACATCCGAGATGTTAGATAGCCTTAGGTTAGGATATATGACGTTATAGACGTATATACAGTTCCCTCCGAGAAGTAGGGTTCGACACGCCTGGAATGTTGTCAAATGTTACACCCGAGATGTTAGGTTGCCTTAGGTTAGGATATATGACGTTATAGACGTATATACTGTTACCACCGGGACGTAGGGACCGACACGCCTGGAATGTTGTCAAATGTTACATCCGATATGTTAGGTTGCCTTAGGTTGGGATATAGACCGTTATAGACACATATTATATTTCCACCGAAAGGTATGTTCCGACAGGCCAGGAATGTTGCAAAATATTACGTCTGAGATGATAGGTTGCCTTAGATTAGGACATACAACGTTATAGACGGATATACTGTTCCCACCGAGAAGTAGGGTCCGACACGCCAGGAATGTTGTCAAATATTACATCCGAGATGTTAGGTTGCCTTTGGTTAGGATATATAACGTTATAAACGCATATAACGTTACCACCGAGAGGTAGGGACCGACACGCCTGGAATGTTGTCAAATGTAACATCCGAGTTATTGAGTTGCCTTAGGTTAGGATATATAACGTTATAGACGCATATAATATTCCCACCGAGAAGTAGGGTCCGACACGCCAGGAATGTTGTCAAGTATTACATCCGAGTTGTTAGGTTGCCTTATGTTAGGATATATAACGTTATAGACGCATGTAACGTTACCACCGAGACGTAGGGTCCGACACGCCTGGAATGATGTCAAATGTTACATCCGAGATGTTAGATAGCCTTAGGTTAGGATATATGACGTTATAGACGTATATACAGTTCCCTCCGAGAAGTAGGGTTCGACACGCCTGGAATGTTGTCAAATGTTACATCCGAGATGTTAGGTTGCCTTAGGTTAGGATATATGACGTTATAGACGTATATACTGTTACCACCGGGACGTAGGGACCGACACACCTGGAATGTTGTCAAATGTTACATCCGATATGTTAGGTTGCCTTAGGTTGGGATATAGACCGTTATAGACGCATATTATATTTCCACCGAAAGGTATGCTCCGGCAGGCCAGGAATGTTGCAAAATATTACGTCTGAGATGATAGGTTGCCTTAGATTAGGACATACAATGTTATAGACGGATATACTTTTCCACCGAGAAGTAGGGTCCGACACGCCAGGAATGTTGTCAAATATTACATCCGAGATGTTAGGTGGCCTTATGTTAGGATATATAACGTTATAGACGTATATACTGTTCCCACCGAGAAGTAGGGTCCGTCACGCCGGGAATGTTGTCAAATGTTACATCCGAGATGTTAGGTTGCCTTAGGTTAGGATATATAACGTTATAAACGCATATAATGTTACCACCGAGAAGTTTGCGCCGACATGGCAGGAATGTTGTCAAATATTACATCCGAGTTATTAAGATGCCTTAGGTTGGGATATAGACCGTTATAGACGCATGTAATATTCCCGCCGAGAAGTAGGATCCGACACGCCTGGAATGTTGCAGAATATTACATCCGAGATGTCAGGTTGCCTTAGGTTAGGATATATAATGTTAGAGACGTATATACTGTTCCCACCGAGAAGTAGGGTCCGACACGCCAGGAATGTTGTCAAGTACTACATCCGAGGTGTTAGGTTGCCTTATATTAGGATATATAACGCTATAGACGCATATAACGTTACCACCGAGAAGTAGGGTCCGACACGCCAGGAATGTTGTCAAGTATTACATCCGAGTTGTTAGGTTGCCTTATGTTAGGATATATAACGTTATAGACGCATGTAACGTTACCACCGAGACGTAGGAACCGACACGCCTGGAATGATGTCAAATGTTACATCCGAGATGTTAGATAGCCTTAGGTTAGGATATATGACGTTATAGACGTATATACAGTTCCCTCCGAGAAGTAGGGTTCGACACGCCTGGAATGTTGTCAAATGTTACATCCGAGAAGTTAGGTTGCCTTAGGTTAGGATATATGACGTTATAGACGTATATACTGTTACCACCGGGACGTAGGGACCGACACGCCTGGAATGTTGTCAAATGTTACATCCGATATGTTAGGTTGCCTTAGGTTGGGATATAGACCATTATAGACGCATATTATATTTCCACCGAAAGGTATGCTCCGACAGGCCAGGAATGTTGCAAAATATTACGTCTGAGATGATAGGTTGCCTTAGATTAGGACATACAACGTTATAGACGGATATACTGTTCCCACAGAGAAGTAGGGTCCGACACGCCAGGAATGTTGTCAAATATTACATCCGAGATGTTAGGTTGCCTTTGGTTAGGATATATAACGTTATAGACGCATATAACGTTACCACCGAGAAGTAGGCTCCGACACGCCAGGAATGTTATAAAATATTACGTCTGAGATGATAGGTTGCCTTAGATTAGGACATACAACGTTATAGACGCATATAATGTTCCCACCGAGAAGTAGGGTCCGACACACCTGGAATGCTGCCAAATATTACATCCGAGATGTCAGGTGGCCTTTGGTTAGGATATTTAACGTTATAGACGTATATATTGTTCCCACCGAGAAGTAGGGTCCAACACGCCAGGAATGTTCTCAAATATTACATCCGAGTTGTCAGGTTGCCTTATGTTAGGATATATAACGTTATAGACGCATATAATGTTCCCACCGAGACGTAGGTTCCGACACGCCTGGAATGCTGCCAAATATTACATCCGAGATGTTAGGTGGCCTTAGGTTAGGATATTTAACGTTATAGACGTATATACTGTTCCCACCGAAAAGTAGGGTCCGACACGCCTGGAATGTTGTCAAATATTACATCCGAGATGTCAGGTTGCCTTAGCTTAGGATATATGCCGTTATAGACGTATATACTGTTACCACCGAGAAGTAGGGTCCGACACGCCTGGAATGTTGTAGAATATTACATCCGAGATGTCAGATTGCCTTAGGTTAGGATATATAATGTTAGAGACGTATATACTGTTCCCACCGAGAAGTAGGGTCCGACACGCCTGGAATGTTGTCAAATATTACATCCGCGATGTTAGGTTGCCTTAGGTTAGGATATATAACGTTATAGACGCATGTAATGTTACCACCGAGACGTAGGGACCGACACGCCTGGAATGTTGTCAAATGTTACATCCGAGATGTTAGATTGCCTTAGGTTAGGATATATAACGTTATAGACGCATATAATATTCCCACCGAGAAGTAGGGTCCGACACGCGTGGAATGTTGTAGAATATTACATCCGAGATGTCAGGTTGCCTTAGGTTAGGATATATAATGTTAGAGACGTATATACTGTTCCCACCGAGAAGTAGGGTCCGAAACGCCTGGAATGTTGTCAAATATTACATCCGAGATGTTAGTTTGCCTTAGGTTAGGATATATGACGTTATAGACGTATATACAGTTCCCTCCGAGAAGTAGGGTTCGACACGCCTGGAATGTTGTCAAATGTTACATCCGAGATGTTAGGTTGCCTTAGGTTAGGATATATGACGTTATAGACGTATATACTGTTACCACCGGGACGTAGGGACCGACACGCCTGGAATGTTGTCAAATGTTACATCCGATATGTTAGGTTGCCTTAGGTTGGGATATAGACTTTTATAGACGCATATTATATTTCCACCGAAAGGTATGCTCCGACAGGCCAGGAATGTTGCAAAATATTACGTCTGAGATGATAGGTTGCCTTAGATTAGGACATACAACGTTATAGACGGACATACTGTTCCCACCGAGAAGTAGGGTCCGACACGCCAGGAATGTTGTCAAATATTACATCCGAGATGTTAGGTTGCCTTTGGTTAGGATATATAACGTTATAGACGCATATAACGTTACCACCGAGAAGTAGGGTCCGACACGCCAGGAATGTTGCAAAATATTACGTCTAAGATGATAGGTTGCCTTAGATTAGGACATACAACGTTATAGACGGATATACTGTTCCCACCGAGAAGTAGGTTCCGACACGCCAGGAATGTTGTCAAATATTACATCCGAGATGTTAGGTTGCCTTTGGTTAGGATATATAACGTTATAGACGCATATAACGTTATCACCGAGAAGTAGGGTCCGACACGCCAGGAATGTTGTCAAATATTACATCCGAGATGTTAGGTTGCCTTTGGTTAGGATATATAACGTTATAGACGCAGATAACGTTACCACCGAGAAGTAGGGTCCGACACGCCAGGAATGTTGTAAAATATTACGTCTGAGATGATAGGTTGCCTTAGATTAGGACATACAACGTTATAGACGCATATAATGTTCCCACCGAGAAGTAGGGTCCGGCACGCCTGGAATGCTGCCAAATCTTACATCCGAGATGTCAGGTGGGCTTAGGTTAGGATATTTAACGTTATAGACGTATATATTGTTCCCACCGAGAAGTAGGGTCCGACACGCCAGGAAAGTTGTCAAATGTTACATCCGAGATGTTAGGTTGCCTTAGGTTAGGATATATGACGTTATAGACGTATATACTCTTACCACCGGGACGTAGGGACCGACACGCCTGGAATGCTGTCAAATGTTACATCCGATATGTTAGGTTGCCTTAGGTTGGTATATAGACCGTTATAGACGCATATTATATTTCCACCGAAAGGTATGTTCCGACAGGCCAGGAATGTTGCAAAATATTACGTCTGAGATGATAGGTTGCCTTAGATTAGGACATACAACGTTATAGACGGATATACTGTTCCCACCGAGAAGTAGGGTCCGACACGCCAGGAATGTTGTCAAGTATTACATCCGAGATGTTAGGTTGCCTTTGGTTAGGATATATAACGTTATAGACGCATATAACGTTACCACCGAGAAGTAGGGTCCGACACGCCAGGAATGTTGTAAAATATTACATCCGAGATGTTAGGTGGCCTTAGGTTACGATATATAACGTTATAGACGTATATACTGTTCCCATCGAGAAGTAGGGTCCGACACGCCAGGAAAGTTGTCAAATGTTACATCCGAGATGTTAGGTTGCCTTAGGTTAGGATATATAATGTTAGAGACGTATATACTGTTCCCACCGAGAAGTAGGGTCCGACACGCCTGGAATGTTGTCAAATATTACATCCGAGATGTTAGATTGCCTTAGTTTAGGATATATGAGGTTATAGACGTATATACTGTTCCCACCGAGAAGTAGGGTCCGACACGCCTGGAATGTTGTAGAATATTACATCCCAGTTGTTAGGTTGCTTTAGGTTAGGATATATTACGTTATAGACGCATATAATGTTACCACCGAGACGTATTGACCGACACTCCTGAAATGTTGTCAAATATTACATCCGAGTTGTTAGGTTGCCTTAGGTTGGGATATAGACCGTTATCGACGCATATTATATTCCCACCGAAAAGTAAGCTCCGACAGGCCAGGAATGTTGTAAAATATTACGTCTGAGATGATAGGTTGCCTTAGATTAGGACATACAACGTTATAGACGCATATAATGTTCCCACCGAGAAGTAGGGCCCGACACGCCTGGAATGTTGCCAAATATTACATCCGAGATGTTAGGTGGCCTTAGGTTAGGATATATAACGTTATAGACGCATATAATGTTACCACCGAGAAGTTGGGCCCGACACGCCAGGAATGTTGTCGAATATTACATCCCAGTTGTTAGGTTGCCTTAGGTTAGGATATATAACGTTATAGACGCATATAATGTTACCACCGAGACGTAGGGACCGACACGCCTGAAATGTTGTTGAATATTACATCCGAGATGTTAGGTTGCCTTAGGTTAGGATATATAACGTTATAAACGCATATAATGTTACCACCGAGAAGTTTGCGCCGACATGGCAGGAATGTTGTCAAATATTACATCCGAGTTATTAAGTTGCCTTAGGTTGGGATATAGACCGTTATAGACGCATATAATATTCCCACCGAGAAGTAGGGTCCGACACGCCTGGAATGTTGTGGAATATTACATCCGAGGTGTCAGGTTGCCTTAGGTTAGGATATATAATGTTAGAGACGTATATACTGTTCCCACCGAGAAGTAGGGTCCGACACGCCTGGAATGTTGTCAAATATTACATCCGAGATGTTAGTTTGCCTTAGGTTAGGATATATAACTTTATAGACGCATATAATGTTACCACCGAGACGTAGGGACCGACACGCCTGGAATGTTGTCAAATGTAACATCCGAGTTATTGAGTTGCCTTAGGATTGGATATATAACGTTATAGACGCATATAATATTCCCACCGAGAAGTAGGGTCCGACACGCCAGGAATGTTGTCAAGTATTACATCCGAGTTGTTAGGTTGCCTTATGTTAGGATATATAACGTTATAGACGCATGTAACTTTACCACCGAGACGTAGGGACCGACACGCCTGGAATGATGTCAAATGTTACATCCGAGATGTTAGATAGCCTTAGGTTAGGATATATGACGTTATAGACGTATATACAGTTCCCTCCGAGAAGTAGGGTTCGACACGCCTGGAATGTTGTCAAATGTTACATCCGAGATGTTAGATTGCCTTAGGTTAGGATATATGACGTTATAGACGTATATACTGTTACCACCGGGACGTAGGGACCGACACGCCTGGAATGTTGTCAAATGTTACATCCGATATGTTAGGTTGCCTTAGGTTGGGATATAGACCATTATAGACGCATATTATATTTCCACCGAAAGGTATGCTCCGACAGGCCAGGAATGTTGCAAAATATTACGTCTGAGATGATAGGTTGCCTTAGATTAGGACATACAACGTTATAGACGGATATACTGTTCCCACCGAGAAGTAGGGTCCGACACGCCAGGAATGTTGTCAAATATTACATCCGAGATGTCAGGTGGGCTTAGGTTAGGATATTTAACGTTATAGACGTATATATTGTTCCCACCGAGAAGTAGGGTCCGACACGCCAGGAATGTTGTCAAATATTACATCCGAGATGTTAGGTTGCCTTTGGTTAGGATATATAACGTTATAGACGCAGATAACGTTACCACCGAGAAGTAGGGTCCGACACGCCAGGAATGTTGTAAAATATTACGTCTGAGATGATAGGTTGCCTTAGATTAGGACATACAACGTTATAGACGCATATAATGTTCCCACCGAGAAGTAGGGTCCGACACGCCTGGAATGCTGCCAAATCTTACATCCGAGATGTCAGGTGGGCTTAGGTTAGGATATTTAACGTTATAGACGTATATATTGTTCCCACCGAGAAGTAGGGTCCGACACGCCAGGAATGTTGTCAAATATTACATCCGAGATGTTAGGTTGCCTTTGGTTAGGATATATAACGTTATAGACGCAGATAACGTTACCACCGAGAAGTAGGGTCCGACACGCCAGGAATGTTGTAAAATATTACGTCTGAGATGATAGGTTGCCTTAGATTAGGACATACAACGTTATAGACGCATATAATGTTCCCACCGAGAAGTAGGGTCCGGCACGCCTGGAATGCTGCCAAATCTTACATCCGAGATGTCAGGTGGGCTTAGGTTAGGATATTTAACGTTATAGACGTATATATTGTTCCCACCGAGAAGTAGGGTCCGACACGCCAGGAAAGTTGTCAAATGTTACATCCGAGATGTTAGGTTGCTTTAGGTTAGGATATATGACGTTATAGACGTATATACTCTTACCACCGGGACGTAGGGACCGACACGCCTGGAATGCTGTCAAATGTTACATCCGATATGTTAGGTTGCCTTAGGTTGGTATATAGACCGTTATAGACGCATATTATATTTCCACCGAAAGGTATGTTCCGACAGGCCAGGAATGTTGCAAAATATTACGTCTGAGATGATAGGTTGCCTTAGATTGGGACATACAACGTTATAGACGGATATACTGTTCCCACCGAGAAGTAGGGTCCGACACGCCAGGAATGTTGTCAAGTATTACATCCGAGTTGTTAGGTTGCCTTATGTTAGGATATATAACGTTATAGACGCATGTAACGTTACCACCGAGACGTAGGGACCGACACGCCTGGAATGATGTCAAATGTTACATCCGAGATGTTAGATAGCCTTAGGTTAGGATATATGACGTTATAAACGTATATACAGTTCCCTCCGAGAAGTAGGGTTCGACACGCCTGGAATGTTGTCAAATGTTACATCCGAGATGTTAGGTTGCCTTAGGTTAGGATATATGACGTTATAGACGTATATACTGTTACCACCGGGACGTAGGGACCGACACGCCTGGAATGTTGTCAAATGTTACATCCGATATGTTAGGTTGCCTTAGGTTGGGATATAGACCGTTATAGACGCATATTATATTTCCACCGAAAGGTATGCTCCGGCAGGCCAGGAATGTTGCAAAATATTACGTCTGAGATGATAGGTTGCCTTAGATTAGGACATACAATGTTATAGACGGATATACTTTTCCCACCGAGAAGTAGGGTCCGACACGCCAGGAATGTTGTCAAATATTACATCCGAGATGTTAGGTGGCCTTAGGTTAGGATATATAACGTTATAGACGTATATACTGTTCCCACCGAGAAGTAGGGTCCGTCACGCCGGGAATGTTGTCAAATGTTACATCCGAGATGTTAGGTTGCCTTAGGTTAGGATATATAACGTTATAAACGCATATAATGTTACCACCGAGAAGTTTGCGCCGACATGGCAGGAATGTTGTCAAATATTACATCCGAGATATTAAGATGCCTTAGGTTGGGATATAGACCGTTATAGACGCATGTAATATTCCCACCGAGAAGTAGGGTCCGACACGCCTGGAATGTTGCAGAATATTACATCCGAGATGTCAGGTTGCCTTAGGTTAGGATATATAATGTTAGAGACGTATATACTGTTCCCACCGAGAAGTAGGGTCCGACACGCCAGGAATGTTGTCAAGTACTACATCCGAGGTGTTAGGTTGCCTTATATTAGGATATATAACGCTATAGACGCATATAACGTTACCACCGAGAAGTAGGGTCCGACACGCCAGGAATGTTGTCAAGTATTACATCCGAGTTGTTAGGTTGCCTTATGTTAGGATATATAACGTTATAGACGCATGTAACGTTACCACCGAGACGTAGGGTCCGACACGCCTGGAATGATGTCAAATGTTACATCTGAGATGTTAGATAGCCTTAGGTTAGGATATATGACGTTATAGACGTATATACAGTTCCCTCCGAGAAGTAGGGTTCGACACGCCTGGAATGTTGTCAAATGTTACATCCGAGATGTTAGGTTGCCTTAGGTTAGGATATATGACGTTATAGACGTATATACTGTTACCACCGGGACGTAGGGACCGACACGCCTGGAATGTTGTCAAATGTTACATCCGATATGTTAGGTTGCCTTAGGTTGGGATATAGACCATTATAGACGCATATTATATTTCCACCGAAAGGTATGCTCCGACAGGCCAGGAATGTTGCAAAATATTACGTCTGAGATGATAGGTTGCCTTAGATTAGGACATACAACGTTATAGACGCATATAATGTTCCCACCGAGAAGTAGGGTCCGACACACCTGGAATGCTGCCAAATATTACATCCGAGATGTCAGGTGGCCTTTGGTTAGGATATTTAACGTTATAGACGTATATATTGTTCCCACCGAGAAGTAGGGTCCAACACGCCAGGAATGTTCTCAAATATTACATCCGAGTTGTCAGGTTGCCTTATGTTAGGATATATAACGTTATAGACGCATATAATGTTCCCACCGAGACGTAGGTTCCGACACGCCTGGAATGCTGCCAAATATTACATCCGAGATGTTAGGTGGCCTTAGGTTAGGATATTTAACGTTATAGACGTATATACTGTTCCCACCGAAAAGTAGGGTCCGACACGCCTGGAATGTTGTCAAATATTACATCCGAGATGTCAGGTTGCCTTAGCTTAGGATATATGCCGTTATAGACGTATATACTGTTCCCACCGAGAAGTAGGGTCCGACACGCCTGGAATGTTGTAGAATATTACATCCGAGATGTCAGATTGCCTTAGGTTAGGATATATAATGTTAGAGACGTATATACTGTTCCCACCGAGAAGTAGGGTCCGACACGCCTGGAATGTTGTCAAATATTACATCCGCGATGTTAGGTTGCCTTAGGTTAGGATATATAACGTTATAGACGCATGTAATGTTACCACCGAGACGTAGGGACCGACACGCCTGGAATGTTGTCAAATGTTACATCCGAGATGTTAGATTGCCTTAGGTTAGGATATATAACGTTATAGACGCATATAATATTCCCACCGAGAAGTAGGGTCCGACACGCGTGGAATGTTGTAGAATATTACATCCGAGATGTCAGGTTGCCTTAGGTTAGGATATATAATGTTAGAGACGTATATACTGTTCCCACCGAGAAGTAGGGTCCGAAACGCCTGGAATGTTGTCAAATATTACATCCGAGATGTTAGTTTGCCTTAGGTTAGGATATATGACGTTATAGACGGATATACTTTTCCCACCGAGAAGTAGGGTCCGACACGCCAGGAATGTTGTCAAATATTACATCCGAGATGTTAGGTGGCCTTAGGTTAGGATATATAACGTTATAGACGTATATACTGTTCCCACCGAGAAGTAGGGTTCGACACGCCTGGAATGTTGTCAAATGTTACACCCGAGATGTTAGGTTGCCTTAGGTTAGGATATATGACGTTATAGACGTATATACTGTTACCACCGGGACGTAGGGACCGACACGCCTGGAATGTTGTCAAATGTTACATCCGATATGTTAGGTTGCCTTAGGTTGGGATATAGACCGTTATAGACACATATTATATTTCCACCGAAAGGTATGTTCCGACAGGCCAGGAATGTTGCAAAATATTACGTCTGAGATGATAGGTTGCCTTAGATTAGGACATACAACGTTATAGACGGATATACTGTTCCCACCGAGAAGTAGGGTCCGACACGCCAGGAATGTTGTCAAATATTACATCCGAGATGTTAGGTTGCCTTTGGTTAGGATATATAACGTTATAAACGCATATAACGTTACCACCGAGAGGTAGGGACCGACACGCCTGGAATGTTGTCAAATGTAACATCCGAGTTATTGAGTTGCCTTAGGTTAGGATATATAACGTTATAGACGCATATAATATTCCCACCGAGAAGTAGGGTCCGACACGCCAGGAATGTTGTCAAGTATTACATCCGAGTTGTTAGGTTGCCTTATGTTAGGATATATAACGTTATAGACGCATGTAACGTTACCACCGAGACGTAGGGTCCGACACGCCTGGAATGATGTCAAATGTTACATCCGAGATGTTAGATAGCCTTAGGTTAGGATATATGACGTTATAGACGTATATACAGTTCCCTCCGAGAAGTAGGGTTCGACACGCCTGGAATGTTGTCAAATGTTACATCCGAGATGTTAGGTTGCCTTAGGTTAGGATATATGACGTTATAGACGTATATACTGTTACCACCGGGACGTAGGGACCGACACGCCTGGAATGTTGTCAAATGTTACATCCGATATGTTAGGTTGCCTTAGGTTGGGATATAGACCATTATAGACGCATATTATATTTCCACCGAAAGGTATGCTCCGACAGGCCAGGAATGTTGCAAAATATTACGTCTGAGATGATAGGTTGCCTTAGATTAGGACATACAACGTTATAGACGGATATACTGTTCCCACCGAGAAGTAGGGTCCGACACGCCAGGAATGTTGTCAAATATTACATCCGAGATGTTAGGTTGCCTTTGGTTAGGATATATAACGTTATAGACGCATATAACGTTACCACCGAGAAGTAGGGTCCGACACGCCAGGAATGTTATAAAATATTACGTCTGAGATGATAGGTTGCCTTAGATTAGGACATACAACGTTATAGACGCATATAATGTTCCCACCGAGAAGTAGGGTCCGACACACCTGGAATGCTGCCAAATATTACATCCGAGATGTCAGGTGGCCTTTGGTTAGGATATTTAACGTTATAGACGTATATATTGTTCCCACCGAGAAGTAGGGTCCAACACGCCAGGAATGTTCTCAAATATTACATCCGAGTTGTCAGGTTGCCTTATGTTAGGATATATAACGTTATAGACGCATATAATGTTCCCACCGAGACGTAGGTTCCGACACGCCTGGAATGCTGCCAAATATTACATCCGAGATGTTAGGTGGCCTTAGGTTAGGATATTTAACGTTATAGACGTATATACTGTTCCCACCGAAAAGTAGGGTCCGACACGCCTGGAATGTTGTCAAATATTACATCCGAGATGTCAGGTTGCCTTAGCTTAGGATATATGCCGTTATAGACGTATATACTGTTCCCACCGAGAAGTAGGGTCCGACACGCCTGGAATGTTGTAGAATATTACATCCGAGATGTCAGATTGCCTTAGGTTAGGATATATAATGTTAGAGACGTATATACTGTTCCCACCGAGAAGTAGGGTCCGACACGCCTGGAATGTTGTCAAATATTACATCCGCGATGTTAGGTTGCCTTAGGTTAGGATATATAACGTTATAGACGCATGTAATGTTACCACCGAGACGTAGGGACCGACACGCCTGGAATGTTGTCAAATGTTACATCCGAGATGTTAGATTGCCTTAGGTTAGGATATATAACGTTATAGACGCATATAATATTCCCACCGAGAAGTAGGGTCCGACACGCGTGGAATGTTGTAGAATATTACATCCGAGATGTCAGGTTGCCTTAGGTTAGGATATATAATGTTAGAGACGTATATACTGTTCCCACCGAGAAGTAGGGTCCGAAACGCCTGGAATGTTGTCAAATATTACATCCGAGATGTTAGTTTGCCTTAGGTTAGGATATATGACGTTATAGACGTATATACAGTTCCCTCCGAGAAGTAGGGTTCGACACGCCTGGAATGTTGTCAAATGATACATCCGAGATGTTAGGTTGCCTTAGGTTAGGATATATGACGTTATAGACGTATATACTGTTACCACCGGGACGTAGGGACCGACACGCCTGGAATGTTGTCAAATGTTACATCCGATATGTTAGGTTGCCTTAGGTTGGGATATAGACGGTTATAGACGCATATTATATTTCCACCGAAAGGTATGCTCCGACAGGCCAGGAATGTTGCAAAATATTACGTCTGAGATGATAGGTTGCCTTAGATTAGGACATACAACGTTATAGACGGACATACTGTTCCCACCGAGAAGTAGGGTCCGACACGCCTGGAATGTTGTCAAATATTACATCCGAGATGTTAGTTTGCCTTAGGTTAGGATATATAACTTTATAGACGCATATAATGTTACCACCGAGACGTAGGGACCGACACGCCTGGAATGTTGTCAAATGTAACATCCGAGTTATTGAGTTGCCTTAGGTTAGGATATATAACGTTATAGACGCATATAATATTCCCACCGAGAAGTAGGGTCCGACACGCCAGGAATGTTGTCAAGTATTACATCCGAGTTGTTAGGTTGCCTTATGTTAGGATATATAACGTTATAGACGCATGTAACTTTACCACCGAGACGTAGGGACCGACACGCCTGGAATGATGTCAAATGTTACATCCGAGATGTTAGATAGCCTTAGGTTAGGATATATGACGTTATAGACGTATATACAGTTCCCTCCGAGAAGTAGGGTTCGACACGCCTGGAATGTTGTCAAATGTTACATCCGAGATGTTAGGTTGCCTTAGGTTAGGATATATGACGTTATAGACGTATATACTGTTACCACCGGGACGTAGGGACCGACACGCCTGGAATGTTGTCAAATGTTACATCCGATATGTTAGGTTGCCTTAGGTTGGGATATAGACCATTATAGACGCATATTATATTTCCACCGAAAGGTATGCTCCGACAGGCCAGGAATGTTGCAAAATATTACGTCTGAGATGATAGGTTGCCTTAGATTAGGACATACAACGTTATAGACGGATATACTGTTCCCACCGAGAAGTAGGGTCCGACACGCCAGGAATGTTGTCAAATATTACATCCGAGATGTTAGGTTGCCTTTGGTTAGGATATATAACGTTATAGACGCATATAACGTTACCACCGACAAGTAGGGTCCGACACGCCAGGAATGTTGTAAAATATTACATCCGAGATGTTAGGTGGCCTTAGGTTAGGATATATAACGTTATAGACGTATATACTGTTCCCATCGAGAAGTAGGGTCCGACACGCCAGGAAAGTTGTCAAATGTTACATCCGAGATGTTAGGTTGCCTTAGGTTAGGATATATAATGTTAGAGACGTATATACTGTTCCCACCGAGAAGTAGGGTCCGACACGCATGGAATGTTGTCAAATATTACATCCGAGATGTTAGATTGCCTTAGTTTAGGATATATGAGGTTATAGACGTATATACTGTTCCCACCGAGAAGTAGGGTCCGACACGCCTGGAATGTTGTAGAATATTACATCCCAGTTGTTAGGTTGCTTTAGGTTAGGATATATTACGTTATAGACGCATATAATGTTACCACCGAGACGTATTGACCGACACTCCTGAAATGTTGTCAAATATTACATCCGAGTTGTTAGGTTGCCTTAGGTTGGGATATAGACCGTTATCGACGCATATTATATTCCCACCGAAAAGTAAGCTCCGACAGGCCAGGAATGTTGTAAAATATTACGTCTGAGATGATAGGTTGCCTTAGATTAGGACATACAACGTTATAGACGCATATAATGTTCCCACCGAGAAGTAGGGCCCGACACGCCTGGAATGTTGCCAAATATTACATCCGAGATGTTAGGTGGCCTTAGGTTAGGATATATAACGTTATAGACGCATATAATGTTACCACCGAGAAGTTGGGCCCGACACGCCAGGAATGTTGTCGAATATTACATCCCAGTTGTTAGGTTGCCTTAGGTTAGGATATATAACGTTATAGACGCATATAATGTTACCACCGAGACGTAGGGACCGACACGCCTGAAATGATGTTGAATATTACATCCGAGATGTTAGGTTGCCTTAGGTTAGGATATATAACGTTATAAACGCATATAATGTTACCACCGAGAAGTTTGCGCCGACATGGCAGGAATGTTGTCAAATATTACATCCGAGTTATTAAGTTGCCTTAGGTTGGGATATAGACCGTTATAGACGCATATAATATTCCCAACGAGAAGTAGGGTCCGACACGCCTGGAATGTTGTGGAATATTACATCCGAGGTGTCAGGTTGCCTTAGGTTAGGATATATAATGTTAGAGACGTATATACTGTTCCCACCGAGAAGTAGGGTCCGACACGCCTGGAATGTTGTCAAATATTACATCCGAGATGTTAGTTTGCCTTAGGTTAGGATATATAACTTTATAGACGCATATAATGTTACCACCGAGACGTAGGGACCGACACGCCTGGAATGTTGTCAAATGTAACATCCGAGTTATTGAGTTGCCTTAGGTTAGGATATATAACGTTATAGACGCATATAATATTCCCACCGAGAAGTAGGGTCCGACACGCCAGGAATGTTGTCAAGTATTACATCCGAGTTGTTAGGTTGCCTTATGTTAGGATATATAACGTTATAGACGCATGTAACTTTACCACCGAGACGTAGGGACCGACACGCCTGGAATGATGTCAAATGTTACATCCGAGATGTTAGATAGCCTTAGGTTAGGATATATGACGTTATAGACGTATATACAGTTCCCTCCGAGAAGTAGGGTTCGACACGCCTGGAATGTTGTCAAATGTTACATCCGAGATGTTAGGTTGCCTTAGGTTAGGATATATGACGTTATAGACGTATATACTGTTACCACCGGGACGTAGGGACCGACACGCCTGGAATGTTGTCAAATGTTACATCCGATATGTTAGGTTGCCTTAGGTTGGGATATAGACCATTATAGACGCATATTATATTTCCACCGAAAGGTATGCTCCGACAGGCCAGGAATGTTGCAAAATATTACGTCTGAGATGATAGGTTGCCTTAGATTAGGACATACAACGTTATAGACGGATATACTGTTCCCACCGAGAAGTAGGGTCCGACACGCCAGGAATGTTGTCAAATATTACATCCGAGATGTTAGGTTGCCTTTGGTTAGGATATATAACGTTATAGACGCATATAACGTTACCACCGAGAAGTAGGGTCCGACACGCCAGGAATGTTGTAAAATATTACGTCTGAGATGATAGGTTGCCTTAGATTAGGACATACAACGTTATAGACGCATATAATGTTCCCACCGAGAAGTAGGGTCCGACACGCCTGGAATGCTGCCAAATCTTACATCCGAGATGTCAGGTGGGCTTAGGTTAGGATATTTAACGTTATAGACGTATATATTGTTCCCACCGAGAAGTAGGGTCCGACACGCCAGGAATGTTGTCAAATATTACATCCGAGATGTTAGGTTGCCTTTGGTTAGGATATATAACGTTATAGACGCAGATAACGTTACCACCGAGAAGTAGGGTCCGACACGCCAGGAATGTTGTAAAATATTACGTCTGAGATGATAGGTTGCCTTAGATTAGGACATACAACGTTATAGACGCATATAATGTTCCCACCGAGAAGTAGGGTCCGGCACGCCTGGAATGCTGCCAAATCTTACATCCGAGATGTCAGGTGGGCTTAGGTTAGGATATTTAACGTTATAGACGTATATATTGTTCCCACCGAGAAGTAGGGTCCGACACGCCAGGAAAGTTGTCAAATGTTACATCCGCGATGTTAGGTTGCCTTAGGTTAGGATATATGACGTTATAGACGTATATACTCTTACCACCGGGACGTAGGGACCGACACGCCTGGAATGCTGTCAAATGTTACATCCGATATGTTAGGTTGCCTTAGGTTGGTATATAGACCGTTATAGACGCATATTATATTTCCACCGAAAGGTATGTTCCGACAGGCCAGGAATGTTGCAAAATATTACGTCTGAGATGATAGGTTGCCTTAGATTAGGACATACAACGTTATAGACGGATATACTGTTCCCACCGAGAAGTAGGGTCCGACACGCCAGGAATGTTGTCAAATATTACATCCGAGATGTTAGGTTGCCTTTGGTTAGGATATATAACGTTATAGACGCATATAACGTTACCACCGAGAAGTAGGGTCCGACACGCCAGGAATGTTGTAAAATATTACATCCGAGATGTTAGGTGGCCTTAGGTTAGGATATATAACGTTATAGACGTATATACTGTTCCCATCGAGAAGTAGGGTCCGACACGCCAGGAAAGTTGTCAAATGTTACATCCGAGATGTTAGGTTGCCTTAGGTTAGGATATATAATGTTAGAGACGTATATACTGTTCCCACCGAGAAGTAGGGTCCGACACGCCTGGAATGTTGTCAAATATTACATCCGAGATGTTAGATTGCCTTAGTTTAGGATATATGAGGTTATAGACGTATATACTGTTCCCACCGAGAAGTAGGGTCCGACACGCCTGGAATGTTGTAGAATATTACATCCCAGTTGTTAGGTTGCTTTAGGTTAGGATATATTACGTTATAGACGCATATAATGTTACCACCGAGACGTATTGACCGACACTCCTGAAATGTTGTCAAATATTACATCCGAGTTGTTAGGTTGCCTTAGGTTGGGATATAGACCGTTATCGACGCATATTATATTCCCACCGAAAAGTGAGCTCCGACAGGCCAGGAATGTTGTAAAATATTACGTCTGAGATGATAGGTTGCCTTAGATTAGGACATACAACGTTATAGACGCATATAATGTTCCCACCGAGAAGTAGGGCCCGACACGCCTGGAATGTTGCCACATATTACATCCGAGATGTTAGGTGGCCTTAGGTTAGGATATATAACGTTATAGACGCATATAATGTTACCACCGAGAAGTTGGGCCCGACACGCCAGGAATGTTGTCGAATATTACATCCCAGTTGTTAGGTTGCCTTAGGTTAGGATATATAACGTTATAGACGCATATAATGTTACCACCGAGACGTAGGGACCGACACGCCTGAAATGTTGTTGAATATTACATCCGAGATGTTAGGTTGCCTTAGGTTAGGATATATAACGTTATAAACGCATATAATGTTACCACCGAGAAGTTTGCGCCGACATGGCAGGAATGTTGTCAAATATTACATCCGAGTTATTAAGTTGCCTTAGGTTGGGATATAGACCGTTATAGACGCATATAATATTCCCACCGAGAAGTAGGGTCCGACACGCCTGGAATGTTGTGGAATATTACATCCGAGGTGTCAGGTTGCCTTAGGTTAGGATATATAATGTTAGAGACGTATATACTGTTCCCACCGAGAAGTAGGGTCCGACACGCCTGGAATGTTGTCAAATATTACATCCGAGATGTTAGGTTGCCTTTGGTTAGGATATATAACGTTATAGACGCATATAACGTTACCACCGAGAAGTAGGGTCCGACACGCCAGGACTGTTGTAAAATATTACGTCTGAGATGATAGGTTGCCTCAGGTTAGGATATATAACGTTATAGACGTATATACTGTTCCCATCGAGAAGTAGGGTCCGACACGCCAGGAAAGTTGTCAAATGTTACATCCGAGATGTTAGGTTGCCTTAGGATAGGATATATAATGTTAGAGACGTATATACTGTTCCCACCGAGAAGTAGGGTCCGACACGCCTGGAATGTTGTCAAATATTACATCCGAGATGTTAGATTGCCTTAGTTTAGGATATATGACGTTATAGACGTATATACTGTTCCCACCGAGAAGTAGGGTCCGACACGCCTGGAATGTTGTAGAATATTACATCCCA
The DNA here is from genome assembly GCA_963969225.1 of Xylocopa violacea. Lineage (NCBI taxonomy): Eukaryota > Metazoa > Arthropoda > Insecta > Hymenoptera > Apidae > Xylocopa > Xylocopa violacea. The sequence goes on along the minus strand of CAXAJV010000299.1, from coordinate 170,746 downwards.
GTTGTTAGGTTGCCTTAGGTTAGGATATATTACGTTATGGACGCATATAATGTTACCGCCGAGACGTATTGACCGACAATCCTGAAATGTTGTCAAATATTACATCCGAGTTGTTAGGTTGCCTTAGGTTGGGATATAAACCGTTATAGACGCATATTATATTCCCACCGAAAAGTAAGCTCCGACAGGCCAGGAATGTTGTAAAATATTACGTCTGAGATGATAGGTTGCCTTAGATTAGGACATACAACGTTATAGACGCATATAATGTTCCCACCGAGAAGTAGGGCCCGACACGCCTGGCATGTTGCCAAATATTACATCCGAGATGTTAGGTGGCCTTAGGTTAGGATATATAACGTTATAGACGCATATAATGTTACCACCGAGAAGTTGGGCCCGACACGCCAGGAATGTTGTCAAGTATTACATCCGAGTTGTTAGGTTGCCTTATGTTAGGATATATAACGTTATAGACGCATGTAACTTTACCACCGAGACGTAGGGACCGACACGCCTGGAATGATGTCAAATGTTACATCCGAGTTGTTAGATAGCCTTAGGTTAGGATATATGACGTTATAGACGTATATACAGTTCCCTCCGAGAAGTAGGATTCGACACGCCTGGAATGTTGTCAAATGTTACATCCGAGATGTTAGGTTGCCTTAGGTTAGGATATATGACGTTATAGACGCATATAATGTTACCACCGAGACGTATTGACCGACACTCCTGAAATGTTGTCAAATATTACATCCGAGTTGTTAGGTTGCCTTAGGTTGGGATATAGACCGTTATAGACGCATATTATATTCCCACCGAAAAGTAAGCTCCGACAGGCCAGGAATGTTGTAAAATATTACGTCTGAGATGATAGGTTGCCTTAGATTAGGACATACAACGTTATAGACGCATATAATGTTCCCACCGAGAAGTAGGGCCCGACACGCCTGGCATGTTGCCAAATATTACATCCGAGATGTTAGGTGGCCTTAGGTTAGGATATATAACGTTATAGACGCATATAATGTTACCACCGAGAAGTTGGGCCCGACACGCCAGGAATGTTGTCGAATATTACATCCCAGTTGTTAGGTTGCCTTAGGTTAGGATATATAACGTTATAGACGCATATAATGTTACCACCGAGACGTAGGGACCGACACGCCTGAAATGTTGTTGAATATTACATCCGAGATGTTAGGTTGCCTTAGGTTAGGATATATAACGTTATAAACGCATATAATGTTACCACCGAGAAGTTTGCGCCGACATGGCAGGAATGTTGTCAAATATTACATCCGAGTTATTAAGTTGCCTTAGGTTGGGATATAGACCGTTATAGACGCATATAATATTCCCACCGAGAAGTAGGGTCCGACACGCCTGGAATGTTGTGGAATATTACATCCGAGGTGTCAGGTTGCCTTAGGTTAGGATATATAATGTTAGAGACGTATATACTGTTCCCACCGAGAAGTAGGGTCCGACACGCCTGGAATGTTGTCAAATATTACATCCGAGATGTTAGGTTGCCTTTGGTTAGGATATATAACGTTATAGACGCATATAACGTTACCACCGAGAAGTAGGGTCCGACACGCCAGGAATGTTGTAAAATATTACGTCTGAGATGATAGGTTGCCTCAGGTTAGGATATATAACGTTATAGACGTATATACTGTTCCCATCGAGAAGTAGGGTCCGACACGCCAGGAAAGTTGTCAAATGTTACATCCGAGATGTTAGGTTGCCTTAGGATAGGATATATAATGTTAGAGACGTATATACTGTTCCCACCGAGAAGTAGGGTCCGACACGCCTGGAATGTTGTCAAATATTACATCCGAGATGTTAGATTGCCTTAGTTTAGGATATATGACGTTATAGACGTATATACTGTTCCCACCGAGAAGTAGGGTCCGACACGCCTGGAATGTTGTAGAATATTGCATCCCAGTTGTTAGGTTGCCTTAGGTTAGGATATATTACGTTATAGACGCATATAATGTTACCAGCGAGACGTATTGACCGACACTCCTGAAATGTTGTCAAATATTACATCCGAGTTGTTAGGTTGCCTTAGGTTGGGATATAGACCGTTATAGACGCATATTATATTCCCACCGAAAAGTAAGCTCCGACAGGCCAGGAATGTTGTAAAATATTACGTCTGAGATGATAGGTTGCCTTAGATTAGGACATACAACGTTATAGACGCATATAATGTTCCCACGGAGACGTAGGGCCCGACACGCCTGGAATGTTGCCAAATATTACATCCGAGATGTTAGGTGGCCTTAGGCTAGGATATTTAACGTTATAGACGTATATATTGTTCCCACCGAGAAGTAGGGTCCGACGCGCCAGGAAAGTTGTCAAATGTTACATCCGAGATGTTAGGTTGCCTTTGGTTAGGATATATAACGTTATAGACGCATATAACGTTACCACCGAGAAGTAGGGTCCGACACGTCAGGAATGTTGTAAAATATTACATCCGAGATGTTAGGTGGCGTTAGGTTAGGATATATAACGTTATAGACGTATATACTGTTCCCATCGAGAAGTAGGGTCCGACACGCCAGGAAAGTTGTCAAATATTACATCCGAGATGTTAGATTGCCTTAGTTTAGGATATATGACGTTATAGACGTATATACTGTTCCCACCGAGAAGTAGGGTCCGACACGCCTGGAATGTTGTAGAATATTACATCCCAGTTGTTAGGTTGCCTTAGGTTAGGATATATTACGTTATAGACGCATATAATGTTACCGCCGAGACGTATTGACCGACACTCCTGAAATGTTGTCAAATATTACATCCGAGTTGTTAGGTTGCCTTAGGTTGGGATATAGACCGTTATAGACGCATATTATATTCCCACCGAAAAGTAAGCTCTGACAGGCCAGGAATGTTGTAAAATATTACGTCTGAGATGATAGGTTGCCTTAGATTAGGACATACAACGTTATAGACGCATATAATGTTCCCACCGAGAAGTAGGGCCCGACACGCCTGGCATGTTGCCAAATATTACATCCGAGATGTTAGGTGGCCTTAGGTTAGGATATATAACGTTATAGACGCATATAATGTTACCACCGAGAAGTTGGGCCCGACACGCCAGGAATGTTGTCGAATATTACATCCCAGTTGTTAGGTTGCCTTAGGTTAGGATATATAACGTTATAGACGCATATAATGTTACCACCGAGACGTAGGGACCGACACGCCTGAAATGTTGTTGAATATTACATCCGAGATGTTAGGTTGCCTTAGGTTAGGATATATAACGTTATAAACGCATATAATGTTACCACCGAGAAGTTTGCGCCGACATGGCAGGAATGTTGTCAAATATTACATCCGAGTTATTAAGTTGCCTTAGGTTGGGATATAGACCGTTATAGACGCATATAATATTCCCACCGAGAAGTAGGGTCCGACACGCCTGGAATGTTGTGGAATATTACATCCGAGGTGTCAGGTTGCCTTAGGTTAGGATATATAATGTTAGAGACGTATATACTGTTCCCACCGAGAAGTAGGGTCCGACACGCCTGGAATGTTGTCAAATATTACATCCGAGATGTTAGGTTGCCTTTGGTTAGGATATATAACGTTATAGACGCATATAACGTTACCACCGAGAAGTAGGGTCCGACACGCCAGGAATGTTGTAAAATATTACGTCTGAGATGATAGGTTGCCTCAGGTTAGGATATATAACGTTATAGACGTATATACTGTTCCCATCGAGAAGTAGGGTCCGACACGCCAGGAAAGTTGTCAAATGTTACATCCGAGATGTTAGGTTGCCTTAGGATAGGATATATAATGTTAGAGACTTATATACTGTTCCCACCGAGAAGTAGGGTCCGACACGCCTGGAATGTTGTCAAATATTACATCCGAGATGTTAGATTGCCTTAGTTTAGGATATACGACGTTATAGACGTATATACTGTTCCCACCGAGAAGTAGGGTCCGACACGCCTGGAATGTTGTAGAATATTGCATCCCAGTTGTTAGGTTGCCTTAGGTTAGGATATATTACGTTATAGACGCATATAATGTTACCAGCGAGACGTATTGACCGACACTCCTGAAATGTTGTCAAATATTACATCCGAGTTGTTAGGTTGCCTTAGGTTGGGATATAGACCGTTATAGACGCATATTATATTCCCACCGAAAAGTAAGCTCCGACAGGCCAGGAATGTTGTAAAATATTACGTCTGAGATGATAGGTTGCCTTAGATTAGGACATACAACGTTATAGACGCATATAATGTTCCCACCGAGAAGTAGGGCCCGACACGCCTGGAATGTTGCCAAATATTACATCCGAGATGTTAGGTGGCCTTAGGTTAGGATATATAACGTTATAGACGCATATAACGTTACCACCGAGAAGTAGGGTCCGACACGCCAGGAATGTTGTAAAATATTACGTCTGAGATGATAGGTTGCCTCAGGTTAGGATATATAACGTTATAGACGTATATACTGTTCCCATCGAGACGTAGGGACCGACACGCCTGAAATGTTGTTGAATATTACATCCGAGATGTTAGGTTGCCTTAGGTTAGGATATATAACGTTATAAACGCATATAATGTTACCACCGAGAAGTTTGCGCCGACATGGCAGGAATGTTGTCAAATATTACATCCGAGTTATTAAGTTGCCTTAGGTTGGGATATAGACCGTTATAGACGCATATAATATTCCCACCGAGAAGTAGGGTCCGACACGCCTGGAATGTTGTGGAATATTACATCCGAGGTGTCAGGTTGCCTTAGGTTAGGATATATAATGTTAGAGACGTATATACTGTTCCCACCGAGAAGTAGGGTCCGACACGCCTGGAATGTTGTCAAATATTACATCCGAGATGTTAGGTTGCCTTTGGTTAGGATATATAACGTTATAGACGCATATAACGTTACCACCGAGAAGTAGGGTCCGACACGCCAGGAATGTTGTAAAATATTACGTCTGAGATGATAGGTTGCCTCAGGTTAGGATATATAACGTTATAGACGTATATACTGTTCCCATCGAGAAGTAGGGTCCGACACGCCAGGAAAGTTGTCAAATGTTACATCCGAGATGTTAGGTTGCCTTAGGATAGGATATATAATGTTAGAGACTTATATACTGTTCCCACCGAGAAGTAGGGTCCGACACGCCTGGAATGTTGTCAAATATTACATCCGAGATGTTAGATTGCCTTAGTTTAGGATATACGACGTTATAGACGTATATACTGTTCCCACCGAGAAGTAGGGTCCGACACGCCTGGAATGTTGTAGAATATTGCATCCCAGTTGTTAGGTTGCCTTAGGTTAGGATATATTACGTTATAGACGCATATAATGTTACCAGCGAGACGTATTGACCGACACTCCTGAAATGTTGTCAAATATTACATCCGAGTTGTTAGGTTGCCTTAGGTTGGGATATAGACCGTTATAGACGCATATTATATTCCCACCGAAAAGTAAGCTCCGACAGGCCAGGAATGTTGTAAAATATTACGTCTGAGATGATAGGTTGCCTTAGATTAGGACATACAACGTTATAGACGCATATAATGTTCCCACCGAGAAGTAGGGCCCGACACGCCTGGAATGTTGCCAAATATTACATCCGAGATGTTAGGTGGCCTTAGGTTAGGATATATAACGTTATAGACGCATATAATGTTACCACCGAGAAGTTGGGCCCGACACGCCAGGAATGTTGTCGAATATTACATCCGAGATGTTAGTTTGCCTTAGGTTAGGATATATAACTTTATAGACGCATATAATGTTACCACCGAGACGTAGGGACCGACACGCCTGGAATGTTGTCAAATGTAACATCCGAGTTATTGAGTTGCCTTAGGTTAGGATATATAACGTTATAGACGCATATAATATTCCCACCGAGAAGTAGGGTCCGACACGCCAGGAATGTTGTCAAGTATTACATCCGAGTTGTTAGGTTGCCTTATGTTAGGATATATAACGTTATAGACGCATGTAACTTTACCACCGAGACGTAGGGACCGACACGCCTGGAATGATGTCAAATGTTACATCCGAGATGTTAGATAGCCTTAGGTTAGGATATATGACGTTATAGACGTATATACAGTTCCCTCCGAGAAGTAGGGTTCGACACGCCTGGAATGTTGTCAAATGTTACATCCGAGATGTTAGGTTGCCTTAGGTTAGGATATATGACGTTATAGACCTATATACTGTTACCACCGGGACGTAGGGACCGACACGCATGGAATGTTGTCAAATGTTACATCCGATATGTTAGGTTGCCTTAGGTTGGGATATAGACCATTATAGACGCATATTATATTTCCACCGAAAGGTATGCTCCGACAGGCCAGGAATGTTGCAAAATATTACGTCTGAGATGATAGGTTGCCTCAGGTTAGGACATACAACGTTATAGACGGATATACTGTTCCCACCGAGAAGTAGGGTCCGACACGCCAGGAATGTTGTCAAATGTTACATCCGAGATGTTAGGTTGCCTCTGGTTAGGATATATAACGTTATAGACGCATATAACGTTACCACCGAGAAGTAGGGTCCGACACGCCAGGAATGTTGTAAAATATTACGTCTGAGATGATAGGTTGCCTTAGATTAGGACATACAACGTTATAGACGCATATAATGTTCCCACCGAGAAGTAGGGTCCGACACGCCTGGAATGCTGCCAAATCTTACATCCGAGATGTCAGGTGGGCTTAGGTTAGGATATTTAACGTTATAGACGTATATATTGTTCCCACCGAGAAGTAGGGTCCGACACGCCAGGAAAGTTGTCAAATGTTACATCCGAGATGTTAGGTTGCCTTAGGTTAGGATATATGACGTTATAGACGTATATACTGTTACCACCGGGACGTAGGGACCGACACGCCTGGAATGCTGTCAAATGTTACATCCGATATGTTAGGTTGCCTTAGGTTGGTATATAGACCGTTATAGACGCATATTATATTTCCACCGAAAGGTATGTTCCGACAGGCCAGGAATGTTGCAAAATATTACGTCTGAGATGATAGGTTGCCTTAGATTAGGACATACAACGTTATGGACGGATATACTGTTCCCACCGAGAAGTAGGGTCCGACACGCCAGGAATGTTGTCAAATATTACATCCGAGATGTTAGGTTGCCTTTGGTTAGGATATATAACGTTATAGACGCATATAACGTTACCACCGAGAAGTAGGGTCCGACACGTCAGGAATGTTGTAAAATATTACATCCGAGATGTTAGGTGGCCTTAGGTTAGGATATATAACGTTATAGACGTATATACTGTTCCCATCGAGAAGTAGGGTCCGACACGCCAGGAAAGTTGTCAAATATTACATCCGAGATGTTAGATTGCCTTAGTTTAGGATATATGACGTTATAGACGTATATACTGTTCCCACCGAGAAGTAGGGTCCGACACGCCTGGAATGTTGTAGAATATTACATCCCAGTTGTTAGGTTGCCTTAGGTTAGGATATATTACGTTATAGACGCATATAATGTTACCACCGAGACGTATTGACCGACACTCCTGAAATGTTGTCAAATATTACATCCGAGTTGTTAGGTTGCCTTAGGTTGGGATATAGACCGTTATAGACGCATATTATATTCCCACCGAAAAGTAAGCTCCGACAGGCCAGGAATGTTGTAAAATATTACGTCTGAGATGATAGGTTGCCTTAGATTAGGACATACAACGTTATAGACGCATATAATGTTCCCACCGAGAAGTAGGGCCCGACACGCCTGGAATGTTGCCAAATATTACATCCGAGATGTTAGGTGGCCTTAGGTTAGGATATATAACGTTATAGACGCATATAATGTTACCACCGAGAAGTTGGGCCCGACACGCCAGGAATGTTGTCGAATATTACATCCCAGTTGTTAGGTTGCCTTAGGTTAGGATATATAACGTTGTAGACGCATATAATGTTACCACCGAGACGTAGGGACCGACACGCCTGAAATGTTGTTGAATATTACATCCGAGATGTTAGGTTGCCTTAGGTTAGGATATATAACGTTATAAACGCATACAATGTTACCACCGAGAAGTTTGCGCCGACATGGCAGGAATGTTGTCAAATATTACATCCGAGTTATTAAGTTGCCTTAGGTTGGGATATAGACCGTTATAGACGCATATAATATTCCCACCGAGAAGTAGGGTCCGACACGCCTGGAATGTTGTGGAATATTACATCCGAGGTGTCAGGTTGCCTTAGGTTAGGATATATAATGTTAGAGACGTATATACTGTTCCCACCGAGAAGTAGGGTCCGACACGCCTGGAATGTTGTCAAATATTACATCCGAGATGTTAGTTTGCCTTAGGTTAGGATATATAACTTTATAGACGCATATAATGTTACCACCGAGACGTAGGGACCGACACGCCTGGAATGTTGTCAAATGTAACATCCGAGTTATTGAGTTGCCTTAGGTTAGGATATATAACGTTATAGACGCATATAATATTCCCACCGAGAAGTAGGGTCCGACACGCCAGGAATGTTGTCAAGTATTACATCCGAGTTGTTAGGTTGCCTTATGTTAGGATATATAACGTTATAGACGCATGTAACTTTACCACCGAGACGTAGGGACCGACACGCCTGGAATGATGTCAAATGTTACATCCGAGATGTTAGATAGCCTTAGGTTAGGAAATATGACGTTATAGACGTATATACAGTTCCCTCCGAGAAGTAGGGTTCGACACGCCTGGAATGTTGTCAAATATTACATCCGAGATGTTAGATTGCCTTAGTTTAGGATATACGACGTTATAGACGTATATACTGTTCCCACCGAGAAGTAGGGTCCGACACGCCTGGAATGTTGTAGAATATTGCATCCCAGTTGTTAGGTTGCCTTAGGTTAGGATATATTACGTTATAGACGCATATAATGTTACCAGCGAGACGTATTGACCGACACTCCTGAAATGTTGTCAAATATTACATCCGAGTTGTTAGGTTGCCTTAGGTTGGGATATAGACCGTTATAGACGCATATTATATTCCCACCGAAAAGTAAGCTCCGACAGGCCAGTAATGTTGTAAAATATTACGTCTGAGATGATAGGTTGCCTTAGATTAGGACATACAACGTTATAGACGCATATAATGTTCCCACCGAGAAGTAGGGCCCGACACGCCTGGAATGTTGCCAAATATTACATCCGAGATGTTAGGTGGCCTTAGGTTAGGATATATAACGTTATAGACGCATATAATGTTACCACCGAGAAGTTGGGCCCGACACGCCAGGAATGTTGTCGAATATTACATCCGAGATGTTAGTTTGCCTTAGGTTAGGATATATAACTTTATAGACGCATATAATGTTACCACCGAGACGTAGGGACCGACACGCCTGGAATGTTGTCAAATGTAACATCCGAGTTATTGAGTTGCCTTAGGTTAGGATATATAACGTTATAGACGCATATAATATTCCCACCGAGAAGTAGGGTCCGACACGCCAGGAATGTTGTCAAGTATTACATCCGAGTTGTTAGGTTGCCTTATGTTAGGATATATAACGTTATAGACGCATGTAACTTTACCACCGAGACGTAGGGACCGACACGCCTGGAATGATGTCAAATGTTACATCCGAGATGTTAGATAGCCTTAGGTTAGGATATATGACGTTATAGACGTATATACAGTTCCCTCCGAGAAGTAGGGTTCGACACGCCTGGAATGTTGTCAAATGTTACATCCGAGATGTTAGGTTGCCTTAGGTTAGGATATATGACGTTATAGACCTATATACTGTTACCACCGGGACGTAGGGACCGACACGCCTGGAATGTTGTCAAATGTTACATCCGATATGTTAGGTTGCCTTAGGTTGGTATATAGACCATTATAGACGCATATTATATTTCCACCGAAAGGTATGCTCCGACAGGCCAGGAATGTTGCAAAATATTACGTCTGAGATGATAGGTTGCCTTAGATTAGGACATACAACGTTATAGACGGATATACTGTTCCCACCGAGAAGTAGGGTCCGACACGCCAGGAATGTTGTCAAATGTTACATCCGAGATGTTAGGTTGCCTCTGGTTAGGATATATAACGTTATAGACGCATATAACGTTACCACCGAGAAGTAGGGTCCGACACGCCAGGAATGTTGTAAAATATTACGTCTGAGATGATAGGTTGCCTTAGATTAGGACATACAACGTTATAGACGCATATAATGTTCGCACCGAGAAGTAGGGTCCGACACGCCTGGAATGCTGCCAAATCTTACATCCGAGATGTCAGGTGGCCTTAGGTTAGGATATATAACGTTATAGACGTATATACTGTTCCCATCGAGAAGTAGGGTCCGACACGCCAGGAAAGTTGTCAAATATTACATCCGAGATGTTAGATTGCCTTAGATTAGGACATACAACGTTATGGACGGATATACTGTTCCCACCGAGAAGTAGGGTCCGACACGCCAGGAATGTTGTCAAATATTACATCCGAGATGTTAGGTTGCCTTTGGTTAGGATATATAACGTTATAGACGCATATAATGTTCCCACCGAGAAGTAGGGCCCGACACGCCTGGAATGTTGCCAAATATTACATCCGAGATGTTAGGTGGCCTTAGGTTAGGATATATAACGTTATAGACGCATATAATGTTACCACCGAGAAGTTGGGCCCGACACGCCAGGAATGTTGTCGAATATTACATCCCAGTTGTTAGGTTGCCTTAGGTTAGGATATATAACGTTGTAGACGCATATAATGTTACCACCGAGACGTAGGGACCGACACGCCTGAAATGTTGTTGAATATTACATCCGAGATGTTAGGTTGCCTTAGGTTAGGATATATAACGTTATAAACGCATATAATGTTACCACCGAGAAGTTTGCGCCGACATGGCAGGAATGTTGTCAAATATTACATCCGAGTTATTAAGTTGCCTTAGGTTGGGATATAGACCGTTATAGACGCATATAATATTCCCACCGAGAAGTAGGGTCCGACACGCCTGGAATGTTGTGGAATATTACATCCGAGGTGTCAGGTTGCCTTAGGTTAGGATATATAATGTTAGAGACGTATATACTGTTCCCACCGAGAAGTAGGGTCCGACACGCCTGGAATGTTGTCAAATGTAACATCCGAGTTATTGAGTTGCCTTAGGTTAGGATATATAACGTTATAGACGCATATAATATTCCCACCGAGAAGTAGGGTCCGACACGCCAGGAATGTTGTCAAGTATTACATCCGAGTTGTTAGGTTGCCTTATGTTAGGATATATAACGTTATAGACGCATGTAACTTTACCACCGAGACGTAGGGACCGACACGCCTGGAATGATGTCAAATGTTACATCCGAGATGTTAGATAGCCTTAGGTTAGGATATATGACGTTATAGACGTATATACAGTTCCCTCCGAGAAGTAGGGTTCGACACGCCTGGAATGTTGTCAAATGTTACATCCGAGATGTTAGGTTGCCTTAGGTTAGGATATATGACGTTATAGACGTATATACTGTTACCACCGGGACGTAGGGACCGACACGCCTGGAATGTTGTCAAATGTTACATCCGATATGTTAGGTTGCCTTAGGTTGGGATATAGACCATTATAGACGCATATTATATTTCCACCGAAAGGTATGCTCCGACAGGCCAGGAATGTTGCAAAATATTACGTCTGAGATGATAGGTTGCCTTAGATTAGGACATACAACGTTATAGACGGATATACTGTTCCCACCGAGAAGTAGGGTCCGACACGCCAGGAATGTTGTCAAATGTTACATCCGAGATGTTAGGTTGCCTCTGGTTAGGATATATAACGTTATAGACGCATATAACGTTACCACCGAGAAGTAGGGTCCGACACGCCAGGAATGTTGTAAAATATTACGTCTGAGATGATAGGTTGCCTTAGATTAGGACATACAACGTTATAGACGCATATAATGTTCCCACCGAGAAGTAGGGTCCGACACGCCTGGAATGCTGCCAAATCTTACATCCGAGATGTCAGGTGGGCTTAGGTTAGGATATTTAACGTTATAGACGTATATATTGTTCCCACCGAGAAGTAGGGTCCGACACGCCAGGAAAGTTGTCAAATGTTACATCCGAGATGTTAGGTTGCCTTAGGTTAGGATATATGACGTTATAGACGTATATACTGTTACCACCGGGACGTAGGGACCGACACGCCTGGAATGCTGTCAAATGTTACATCCGATATGTTAGGTTGCCTTAGGTTGGTATATAGACCGTTATAGACGCATATTATATTTCCACCGAAAGGTATGTTCCGACAGGCCAGGAATGTTGCAAAATATTACGTCTGAGATGATAGGTTGCCTTAGATTAGGACATACAACGTTATGGACGGATATACTGTTCCCACCGAGAAGTAGGGTCCGACACGCCAGGAATGTTGTCAAATATTACATCCGAGATGTTAGGTTGCCTTTGGTTAGGATATATAACGTTATAGACGCATATAACGTTACCACCGAGAAGTAGGGTCCGACACGTCAGGAATGTTGTAAAATATTACATCCGAGATGTTAGGTGGCCTTAGGTTAGGATATATAACGTTATAGACGTATATACTGTTCCCATCGAGAAGTAGGGTCCGACACGCCAGGAAAGTTGTCAAATATTACATCCGAGATGTTAGATTGCCTTAGTTTAGGATATATGACGTTATAGACGTATATACTGTTCCCACCGAGAAGTAGGGTCCGACACGCCTGGAATGTTGTAGAATATTACATCCCAGTTGTTAGGTTGCCTTAGGTTAGGATATATTACGTTATAGACGCATATAATGTTACCACCGAGACGTATTGACCGACACTCCTGAAATGTTGTCAAATATTACATCCGAGTTGTTAGGTTGCCTTAGGTTGGGATATAGACCGTTATAGACGCATATTATATTCCCACCGAAAAGTAAGCTCCGACAGGCCAGGAATGTTGTAAAATATTACGTCTGAGATGATAGGTTGCCTTAGATTAGGACATACAACGTTATAGACGCATATAATGTTCCCACCGAGAAGTAGGGCCCGACACGCCTGGAATGTTGCCAAATATTACATCCGAGATGTTAGGTGGCCTTAGGTTAGGATATATAACGTTATAGACGCATATAATGTTACCACCGAGAAGTTGGGCCCGACACGCCAGGAATGTTGTCGAATATTACATCCCAGTTGTTAGGTTGCCTTAGGTTAGGATATATAACGTTATAGACGCATATAATGTTACCACCGAGACGTAGGGACCGACACGCCTGAAATGTTGTTGAATATTACATCCGAGATGTTAGGTTGCCTTAGGTTAGGATATATAACGTTATAAACGCATATAATGTTACCACCGAGAAGTTTGCGCCGACATGGCAGGAATGTTGTCAAATATTACATCCGAGTTATTAAGTTGCCTTAGGTTGGGATATAGACCGTTATAGACGCATATAATATTCCCACCGAGAAGTAGGGTCCGACACGCCTGGAATGTTGTGGAATATTACATCCGAGGTGTCAGGTTGCCTTAGGTTAGGATATATAATGTTAGAGACGTATATACTGTTCCCACCGAGAAGTAGGGTCCGACACGCCTGGAATGTTGTCAAATATTACATCCGAGATGTTAGTTTGCCTTAGGTTAGGATATATAACTTTATAGACGCATATAATGTTACCACCGAGACGTAGGGACCGACACGCCTGGAATGTTGTCAAATGTAACATCCGAGTTATTGAGTTGCCTTAGGTTAGGATATATAACGTTATAGACGCATATAATATTCCCACCGAGAAGTAGGGTCCGACACGCCAGGAATGTTGTCAAGTATTACATCCGAGTTGTTAGGTTGCCTTATGTTAGGATATATAACGTTATAGACGCATGTAACTTTACCACCGAGACGTAGGGACCGACACGCCTGGAATGATGTCAAATGTTACATCCGAGATGTTAGATAGCCTTAGGTTAGGATATATGACGTTATAGACGTATATACAGTTCCCTCCGAGAAGTAGGGTTCGACACGCCTGGAATGTTGTCAAATGTTACATCCGAGATGTTAGGTTGCCTTAGGTTAGGATATATGACGTTATAGACGTATATACTGTTACCACCGGGACGTAGGGACCGACACGCCTGGAATGTTGTCAAATGTTACATCCGATATGTTAAGTTGCCTTAGGTTGGGATATAGACCATTATAGACGCATATTATATTTCCACCGAAAGGTATGCTCCGACAGGCCAGGAATGTTGCAAAATATTACGTCTGAGATGATAGGTTGCCTTAGATTAGGACATACAACGTTATGGACGGATATACTGTTCCCACCGAGAAGTAGGGTCCGACACGCCAGGAATGTTGTCAAATGTTACATCCGAGATGTTAGGTTGCCTCTGGTTAGGATATATAACGTTATAGACGCATATAACGTTACCACCGAGAAGTAGGGTCCGACACGCCAGGAATGTTGTAAAATATTACGTCTGAGATGATAGGTTGCCTTAGATTAGGACATACAACGTTATAGACGCATATAATGTTCCCACCGAGAAGTAGGGTCCGACACGCCTGGAATGCTGCCAAATCTTACATCCGAGATGTCAGGTGGGCTTAGGTTAGGATATTTAACGTTATAGACGTATATATTGTTCCCACCGAGAAGTAGGGTCCGACACGCCAGGAAAGTTGTCAAATGTTACATCCGAGATGTTAGGTTGCCTTAGGTTAGGATATATGACGTTATAGACGTATATACTGTTACCACCGGGACGTAGGGACCGACACGCCTGGAATGCTGTCAAATGTTACATCCGATATGTTAGGTTGCCTTAGGTTGGTATATAGACCGTTATAGACGCATATTATATTTCCACCGAAAGGTATGTTCCGACAGGCCAGGAATGTTGCAAAATATTACGTCTGAGATGATAGGTTGCCTTAGATTAGGACATACAACGTTATGGACGGATATACTGTTCCCACCGAGAAGTAGGGTCCGACACGCCAGGAATGTTGTCAAATATTACATCCGAGATGTTAGGTTGCCTTTGGTTAGGATATATAACGTTATAGACGCATATAACGTTACCACCGAGAAGTAGGGTCCGACACGTCAGGAATGTTGTAAAATATTACATCCGAGATGTTAGGTGGCCTTAGGTTAGGATATATAACGTTATAGACGTATATACTGTTCCCATCGAGAAGTAGGGTCCGACACGCCAGGAAAGTTGTCAAATATTACATCCGAGATGTTAGATTGCCTTAGTTTAGGATATATGACGTTATAGACGTATATACTGTTCCCACCGAGAAGTAGGGTCCGACACGCCTGGAATGTTGTAGAATATTACATCCCAGTTGTTAGGTTGCCTTAGGTTAGGATATATTACGTTATAGACGCATATAATGTTACCACCGAGACGTATTGACCGACACTCCTGAAATGTTGTCAAATATTACATCCGAGTTGTTAGGTTGCCTTAGGTTGGGATATAGACCGTTATAGACGCATATTATATTCCCACCGAAAAGTAAGCTCCGACAGGCCAGGAATGTTGTAAAATATTACGTCTGAGATGATAGGTTGCCTTAGATTAGGACATACAACGTTATAGACGCATATAATGTTCCCACCGAGAAGTAGGGCCCGACACGCCTGGAATGTTGCCAAATATTACATCCGAGATGTTAGGTGGCCTTAGGTTAGGATATATAACGTTATAGACGCATATAATGTTACCACCGAGAAGTTGGGCCCGACACGCCAGGAATGTTGTCGAATATTACATCCCAGTTGTTAGGTTGCCTTAGGTTAGGATATATAACGTTATAGACGCATATAATGTTACCACCGAGACGTAGGGACCGACACGCCTGAAATGTTGTTGAATATTACATCCGAGATGTTAGGTTGCCTTAGGTTAGGATATATAACGTTATAAACGCATATAATGTTACCACCGAGAAGTTTGCGCCGACATGGCAGGAATGTTGTCAAATATTACATCCGAGTTATTAAGTTGCCTTAGGTTGGGATATAGACCGTTATAGACGCATATAATATTCCCACCGAGAAGTAGGGTCCGACACGCCTGGAATGTTGTGGAATATTACATCCGAGGTGTCAGGTTGCCTTAGGTTAGGATATATAATGTTAGAGACGTATATACTGTTCCCACCGAGAAGTAGGGTCCGACACGCCTGGAATGTTGTCAAATATTACATCCGAGATGTTAGGTTGCCTTTGGTTAGGATATATAACGTTATAGACGCATATAACGTTACCACCGAGAAGTAGGGTCCGACACGCCAGGACTGTTGTAAAATATTACGTCTGAGATGATAGGTTGCCTCAGGTTAGGATATATAACGTTATAGACGTATATACTGTTCCCATCGAGAAGTAGGGTCCGACACGCCAGGAAAGTTGTCAAATGTTACATCCGAGATGTTAGGTTGCCTTAGGATAGGATATATAATGTTAGAGACGTATATACTGTTCCCACCGAGAAGTAGGGTCCGACACGCCTGGAATGTTGTCAAATATTACATCCGAGATGTTAGATTGCCTTAGTTTAGGATATATGACGTTATAGATGTATATACTGTTCCCACCGAGGAGTAGGGTCCGACACGCCTGGAATGTTGTAGAATATTGCATCCCAGTTGTTAGGTTGCCTTAGGTTAGGATATATTACGTTATAGACGCATATAATGTTACCAGCGAGACGTATTGACCGACACTCCTGAAATGTTGTCAAATATTACATCCGAGTTGTTAGGTTGCCTTAGGTTGGGATATAGACCGTTATAGACGCATATTATATTCCCACCGAAAAGTAAGCTCCGACAGGCCAGGAATGTTGTAAAATATTACGTCTGAGATGATAGGTTGCCTTAGATTAGGACATACAACGTTATAGACGCATATAATGTTCCCACCGAGAAGTAGGGCCCGACACGCCTGGAATGTTGCCAAATATTACATCCGAGATGTTAGGTGGCCTTAGGCTAGGATATTTAACGTTATAGACGTATATATTGTTCCCACCGAGAAGTAGGGTCCGACACGCCAGGAAAGTTGTCAAATGTTACATCCGAGATGTTAGGTTGCCTTTGGTTAGGATATATAACGTTATAGACGCATATAACGTTACCACCGAGAAGTAGGGTCCGACACGTCAGGAATGTTGTAAAATATTACATCCGAGATGTTAGGTGGCCTTAGGTTAGGATATATAACGTTATAGACGTATATACTGTTCCCATCGAGAAGTAGGGTCCGACACGCCAGGAAAGTTGTCAAATATTACATCCGAGATGTTAGATTGCCTTAGTTTAGGATATATGACGTTATAGACGTATATACTGTTCCCACCGAGAAGTAGGGTCCGACACGCCTGGAATGTTGTAGAATATTACATCCCAGTTGTTAGGTTGCCTTAGGTTAGGATATATTACGTTATAGACGCATATAATGTTACCGCCGAGACGTATTGACCGACACTCCTGAAATGTTGTCAAATATTACATCCGAGTTGTTAGGTTGCCTTAGGTTGGGATATAAACCGTTATAGACGCATATTATATTCCCACCGAAAAGTAAGCTCCGACAGGCCAGGAATGTTGTAAAATATTACGTCTGAGATGATAGGTTGCCTTAGATTAGGACATACAACGTTATAGACGCATATAATGTTCCCACCGAGAAGTAGGGCCCGACACGCCTGGCATGTTGCCAAATATTACATCCGAAATGTTAGGTGGCCTTAGGTTAGGATATATAACGTTATAGACGCATATAATGTTACCACCGAGAAGTTGGGCCCGACACGCCAGGAATGTTGTCAAGTATTACATCCGAGTTGTTAGGTAGCCTTATGTTAGGATATATAACGTTATAGACGCATGTAACTTTACCACCGAGACGTAGGGACCGACACGCCTGGAATGATGTCAAATGTTACATCCGAGTTGTTAGATAGCCTTAGGTTAGGATATATGACGTTATAGACGTATATACAGTTCCCTCCGAGAAGTAGGGTTCGACACGCCTGGAATGTTGTCAAATGTTACATCCGAGATGTTAGGTTGCCTTAGGTTAGGATATATGACGTTATAGACGCATATAATGTTACCACCGAGACGTATTGACCGACACTCCTGAAATGTTGTCAAATATTACATCCGAGTTGTTAGGTTGCCTTAGGTTGGGATATAGACCGTTATAGACGCATATTATATTCCCACCGAAAAGTAAGCTCCGACAGGCCAGGAATGTTGTAAAATATTACGTCTGAGATGATAGGTTGCCTTAGATTAGGACATACAACGTTATAGACGCATATAATGTTCCCACCGAGAAGTAGGGCCCGACACGCCTGGCATGTTGCCAAATATTACATCCGAGATGTTAGGTGGCCTTAGGTTAGGATATATAACGTTATAGACGCATATAATGTTACCACCGAGAAGTTGGGCCCGACACGCCAGGAATGTTGTCGAATATTACATCCCAGTTGTTAGGTTGCCTTAGGTTAGGATATATAACGTTATAGACGCATATAATGTTACCACCGAGACGTAGGGACCGACACGCCTGAAATGTTGTTGAATATTACATCCGAGATGTTAGGTTGCCTTAGGTTAGGATATATAACGTTATAAACGCATATAATGTTACCACCGAGAAGTTTGCGCCGACATGGCAGGAATGTTGTCAAATATTACATCCGAGTTATTAAGTTGCCTTAGGTTGGGATATAGACCGTTATAGACGCATATAATATTCCCACCGAGAAGTAGGGTCCGACACGCCTGGAATGTTGTGGAATATTACATCCGAGGTGTCAGGTTGCCTTAGGTTAGGATATATAATGTTAGAGACGTATATACTGTTCCCACCGAGAAGTAGGGTCCGACACGCCTGGAATGTTGTCAAATATTACATCCGAGATGTTAGGTTGCCTTTGGTTAGGATATATAACGTTATAGACGCATATAACGTTACCACCGAGAAGTAGGGTCCGACACGCCAGGAATGTTGTAAAATATTACGTCTGAGATGATAGGTTGCCTCAGGTTAGGATATATAACGTTATAGACGTATATACTGTTCCCATCGAGAAGTAGGGTCCGACACGCCAGGAAAGTTGTCAAATGTTACATCCGAGATGTTAGGTTGCCTTAGGATAGGATATATAATGTTAGAGACGTATATACTGTTCCCACCGAGAAGTAGGGTCCGACACGCCTGGAATGTTGTCAAATATTACATCCGAGATGTTAGATTGCCTTAGTTTAGGATATATGACGTTATAGACGTATATACTGTTCCCACCGAGAAGTAGGGTCCGACACGCCTGGAATGTTGTAGAATATTGCATCCCAGTTGTTAGGTTGCCTTAGGTTAGGATATATTACGTTATAGACGCATATAATGTTACCAGCGAGACGTATTGACCGACACTCCTGAAATGTTGTCAAATATTACATCCGAGTTGTTAGGTTGCCTTAGGTTGGGATATAGACCGTTATAGACGCATATTATATTCCCACCGAAAAGTAAGCTCCGACAGGCCTGGAATGTTGTAAAATATTACGTCTGAGATGATAGGTTGCCTTAGATTAGGACATACAACGTTATAGACGCATATAATGTTCCCACCGAGACGTAGGGCCCGACACGCCTGGAATGTTGCCAAATATTACATCCGAGATGTTAGGTGGCCTTAGGCTAGGATATTTAACGTTATAGACGTATATATTGTTCCCACCGAGAAGTAGGGTCCGACACGCCAGGAAAGTTGTCAAATGTTACATCCGAGATGTTAGGTTGCCTTTGGTTAGGATATATAACGTTATAGACGCATATAACGTTACCACCGAGAAGTAGGGTCCGACACGTCAGGAATGTTGTAAAATATTACATCCGAGATGTTAGGTGGCGTTAGGTTAGGATATATAACGTTATAGACGTATATACTGTTCCCATCGAGAAGTAGGGTCCGACACGCCAGGAAAGTTGTCAAATATTACATCCGAGATGTTAGATTGCCTTAGTTTAGGATATATGACGTTATAGACGTATATACTGTTCCCACCGAGAAGTAGGGTCCGACACGCCTGGAATGTTGTAGAATATTACATCCCAGTTGTTAGGTTGCCTTAGGTTAGGATATATTACGTTATAGACGCATATAATGTTACCGCCGAGACGTATTGACCGACACTCCTGAAATGTTGTCAAATATTACATCCGAGTTGTTAGGTTGCCTTAGGTTGGGATATAGACCGTTATAGACGCATATTATATTCCCACCGAAAAGTAAGCTCCGACAGGCCAGGAATGTTGTAAAATATTACGTCTGAGATGATAGGTTGCCTTAGATTAGGACATACAACGTTATAGACGCATATAATGTTCCCACCGAGAAGTAGGGCCCGACACGCCTGGCATGTTGCCAAATATTACATCCGAGATGTTAGGTGGCCTTAGGTTAGGATATATAACGTTATAGACGCATATAATGTTACCACCGAGAAGTTGGGCCCGACACGCCAGGAATGTTGTCGAATATTACATCCCAGTTGTTAGGTTGCCTTAGGTTAGGATATATAACGTTATAGACGCATATAATGTTACCACCGAGACGTAGGGACCGACACGCCTGAAATGTTGTTGAATATTACATCCGAGATGTTAGGTTGCCTTAGGTTAGGATATATAACGTTATAAACGCATATAATGTTACCACCGAGAAGTTTGCGCCGACATGGCAGGAATGTTGTCAAATATTACATCCGAGTTATTAAGTTGCCTTAGGTTGGGATATAGACCGTTATAGACGCATATAATATTCCCACCGAGAAGTAGGGTCCGACACGCCTGGAATGTTGTGGAATATTACATCCGAGGTGTCAAGTTGCCTTAGGTTAGGATATATAATGTTAGAGACGTATATACTGTTCCCACCGAGAAGTAGGGTCCGACACGCCTGGAATGTTGTCAAATATTACATCCGAGATGTTAGGTTGCCTTTGGTTAGGATATATAACGTTATAGACGCATATAACGTTACCACCGAGAAGTAGGGTCCGACACGCCAGGAATGTTGTAAAATATTACGTCTGAGATGATAGGTTGCCTCAGGTTAGGATATATAACGTTATAGACGTATATACTGTTCCCATCGAGAAGTAGGGTCCGACACGCCAGGAAAGTTGTCAAATGTTACATCCGAGATGTTAGGTTGCCTTAGGATAGGATATATAATGTTAGAGACGTATATACTGTTCCCACCGAGAAGTAGGGTCCGACACGCCTGGAATGTTGTCAAATATTACATCCGAGATGTTAGATTGCCTTAGTTTAGGATATATGACGTTATAGACGTATATACTGTTCCCACCGAGAAGTAGGGTCCGACACGCCTGGAATGTTGTAGAATATTGCATCCCAGTTGTTAGGTTGCCTTAGGTTAGGATATATTACGTTATAGACGCATATAATGTTACCAGCGAGACGTATTGACCGACACTCCTGAAATGTTGTCAAATATTACATCCGAGTTGTTAGGTTGCCTTAGGTTGGGATATAGACCGTTATAGACGCATATTATATTCCCACCGAAAAGTAAGCTCCGACAGGCCAGGAATGTTGTAAAATATTACGTCTGAGATGATAGGTTGCCTTAGATTAGGACATACAACGTTATAGACGCATATAATGTTCCCACCGAGACGTAGGGCCCGACACGCCTGGAATGTTGCCAAATATTACATCCGAGATGTTAGGTGGCCTTAGGCTAGGATATTTAACGTTATAGACGTATATATTGTTCCCACCGAGAAGTAGGGTCCGACACGCCAGGAAAGTTGTCAAATGTTACATCCGAGATGTTAGGTTGCCTTTGGTTAGGATATATAACGTTATAGACGCATATAACGTTACCACCGAGAAGTAGGGTCCGACACGTCAGGAATGTTGTAAAATATTACATCCGAGATGTTAGGTGGCGTTAGGTTAGGATATATAACGTTATAGACGTATATACTGTTCCCATCGAGAAGTAGGGTCCGACACGCCAGGAAAGTTGTCAAATATTACATCCGAGATGTTAGATTGCCTTAGTTTAGGATATATGACGTTATAGACGTATATACTGTTCCCACCGAGAAGTAGGGTCCGACACGCCTGGAATGTTGTAGAATATTACATCCCAGTTGTTAGGTTGCCTTAGGTTAGGATATATTACGTTATAGACGCATATAATGTTACCGCCGAGACGTATTGACCGACACTCCTGAAATGTTGTCAAATATTACATCCGAGTTGTTAGGTTGCCTTAGGTTGGGATATAGACCGTTATAGACGCATATTATATTCCCACCGAAAAGTAAGCTCCGACAGGCCAGGAATGTTGTAAAATATTACGTCTGAGATGATAGGTTGCCTTAGATTAGGACATACAACGTTATAGACGCATATAATGTTCCCACCGAGAAGTAGGGCCCGACACGCCTGGCATGTTGCCAAATATTACATCCGAGATGTTAGGTGGCCTTAGGTTAGGATATATAACGTTATAGACGCATATAATGTTACCACCGAGAAGTTGGGCCCGACACGCCAGGAATGTTGTCGAATATTACATCCCAGTTGTTAGGTTGCCTTAGGTTAGGATATATAACGTTATAGACGCATATAATGTTACCACCGAGACGTAGGGACCGACACGCCTGAAATGTTGTTGAATATTACATCCGAGATGTTAGGTTGCCTTAGGTTAGGATATATAACGTTATAAACGCATATAATGTTACCACCGAGAAGTTTGCGCCGACATGGCAGGAATGTTGTCAAATATTACATCCGAGTTATTAAGTTGCCTTAGGTTGGGATATAGACCGTTATAGACGCATATAATATTCCCACCGAGAAGTAGGGTCCGACACGCCTGGAATGTTGTGGAATATTACATCCGAGGTGTCAGGTTGCCTTAGGTTAGGATATATAATGTTAGAGACGTATATACTGTTCCCACCGAGAAGTAGGGTCCGACACGCCTGGAATGTTGTCAAATATTACATCCGAGATGTTAGGTTGCCTTTGGTTAGGATATATAACGTTATAGACGCATATAACGTTACCACCGAGAAGTAGGGTCCGACACGCCAGGAATGTTGTAAAATATTACGTCTGAGATGATAGGTTGCCTCAGGTTAGGATATATAACGTTATAGACGTATATACTGTTCCCATCGAGAAGTAGGGTCCGACACGCCAGGAAAGTTGTCAAATGTTACATCCGAGATGTTAGGTTGCCTTAGGATAGGATATATAATGTTAGAGACGTATATACTGTTCCCACCGAGAAGTAGGGTCCGACACGCCTGGAATGTTGTCAAATATTACATCCGAGATGTTAGATTGCCTTAGTTTAGGATATATGACGTTATAGACGTATATACTGTTCCCACCGAGAAGTAGGGTCCGACACGCCTGGAATGTTGTAGAATATTGCATCCCAGTTGTTAGGTTGCCTTAGGTTAGGATATATTACGTTATAGACGCATATAATGTTACCAGCGAGACGTATTGACCGACACTCCTGAAATGTTGTCAAATATTACATCCGAGTTGTTAGGTTGCCTTAGGTTGGGATATAGACCGTTATAGACGCATATTATATTCCCACCGAAAAGTAAGCTCCGACAGGCCAGGAATGTTGTAAAATATTACGTCTGAGATGATAGGTTGCCTTAGATTAGGACATACAACGTTATAGACGCATATAATGTTCCCACCGAGACGTAGGGCCCGACACGCCTGGAATGTTGCCAAATATTACATCCGAGATGTTAGGTGGCCTTAGGCTAGGATATTTAACGTTATAGACGTATATATTGTTCCCACCGAGAAGTAGGGTCCGACACGCCAGGAAAGTTGTCAAATGTTACATCCGAGATGTTAGGTTGCCTTTGGTTAGGATATATAACGTTATAGACGCATATAACGTTACCACCGAGAAGTAGGGTCCGACACGTCAGGAATGTTGTAAAATATTACATCCGAGATGTTAGGTGGCGTTAGGTTAGGATATATAACGTTATAGACGTATATACTGTTCCCATCGAGAAGTAGGGTCCGACACGCCAGGAAAGTTGTCAAATATTACATCCGAGATGTTAGATTGCCTTAGTTTAGGATATATGACGTTATAGACGTATATACTGTTCCCACCGAGAAGTAGGGTCCGACACGCCTGGAATGTTGTAGAATATTACATCCCAGTTGTTAGGTTGCCTTAGGTTAGGATATATTACGTTATAGACGCATATAATGTTACCACCGAGACGTATTGACCGACACTCCTGAAATGTTGTCAAATATTACATCCGAGTTGTTAGGTTGCCTTAGGTTGGGATATAGACCGTTATAGACGCATATTATATTCCCACCGAAAAGTAAGCTCCGACAGGCCAGGAATGTTGTAAAATATTACGTCTGAGATGATAGGTTGCCTTAGATTAGGACATACAACGTTATAGACGCATATAATGTTCCCACCGAGAAGTAGGGCCCGACACGCCTGGAATGTTGCCAAATATTACATCCGAGATGTTAGGTGGCCTTAGGTTAGGATATATAACGTTATAGACGCATATAATGTTACCACCGAGAAGTTGGGCCCGACACGCCAGGAATGTTGTCGAATATTACATCCCAGTTGTTAGGTTGCCTTAGGTTAGGATATATAACGTTGTAGACGCATATAATGTTACCACCGAGACGTAGGGACCGACACGCCTGAAATGTTGTTGAATATTACATCCGAGATGTTAGGTTGCCTTAGGTTAGGATATATAACGTTATAAACGCATATAATGTTACCACCGAGAAGTTTGCGCCGACATGGCAGGAATGTTGTCAAATATTACATCCGAGTTATTAAGTTGCCTTAGGTTGGGATATAGACCGTTATAGACGCATATAATATTCCCACCGAGAAGTAGGGTCCGACACGCCTGGAATGTTGTGGAATATTACATCCGAGGTGTCAGGTTGCCTTAGGTTAGGATATATAATGTTAGAGACGTATATACTGTTCCCACCGAGAAGTAGGGTCCGACACGCCTGGAATGTTGTCAAATATTACATCCGAGATGTTAGTTTGCCTTAGGTTAGGATATATAACTTTATAGACGCATATAATGTTACCACCGAGACGTAGGGACCGACACGCCTGGAATGTTGTCAAATGTAACATCCGAGTTATTGAGTTGCCTTAGGTTAGGATATATAACGTTATAGACGCATATAATATTCACACCGAGAAGTAGGGTCCGACACGCCAGGAATGTTGTCAAGTATTACATCCGAGTTGTTAGGTTGCCTTATGTTAGGATATATAACGTTATAGACGCATGTAACTTTACCACCGAGACGTAGGGACCGACACGCCTGGAATGATGTCAAATGTTACATCCGAGATGTTAGATAGCCTTAGGTTAGGATATATGACGTTATAGACGTATATACAGTTCCCTCCGAGAAGTAGGGTTCGACACGCCTGGAATGTTGTCAAATATTACATCCGAGATGTTAGATTGCCTTAGTTTAGGATATACGACGTTATAGACGTATATACTGTTCCCACCGAGAAGTAGGGTCCGACACGCCTGGAATGTTGTAGAATATTGCATCCCAGTTGTTAGGTTGCCTTAGGTTAGGATATATTACGTTATAGACGCATATAATGTTACCAGCGAGACGTATTGACCGACACTCCTGAAATGTTGTCAAATATTACATCCGAGTTGTTAGGTTGCCTTAGGTTGGGATATAGACCGTTATAGACGCATATTATATTCCCACCGAAAAGTAAGCTCCGACAGGCCAGTAATGTTGTAAAATATTACGTCTGAGATGATAGGTTGCCTTAGATTAGGACATACAACGTTATAGACGCATATAATGTTCCCACCGAGAAGTAGGGCCCGACACGCCTGGAATGTTGCCAAATATTACATCCGAGATGTTAGGTGGCCTTAGGTTAGGATATATAACGTTATAGACGCATATAATGTTACCACCGAGAAGTTGGGCCCGACACGCCAGGAATGTTGTCGAATATTACATCCGAGATGTTAGTTTGCCTTAGGTTAGGATATATAACTTTATAGACGCATATAATGTTACCACCGAGACGTAGGGACCGACACGCCTGGAATGTTGTCAAATGTAACATCCGAGTTATTGAGTTGCCTTAGGTTAGGATATATAACGTTATAGACGCATATAATATTCCCACCGAGAAGTAGGGTCCGACACGCCAGGAATGTTGTCAAGTATTACATCCGAGTTGTTAGGTTGCCTTATGTTAGGATATATAACGTTATAGACGCATGTAACTTTACCACCGAGACGTAGGGACCGACACGCCTGGAATGATGTCAAATGTTACATCCGAGATGTTAGATAGCCTTAGGTTAGGATATATGACGTTATAGACGTATATACAGTTCCCTCCGAGAAGTAGGGTTCGACACGCCTGGAATGTTGTCAAATGTTACATCCGAGATGTTAGGTTGCCTTAGGTTAGGATATATGACGTTATAGACCTATATACTGTTACCACCGGGACGTAGGGACCGACACGCCTGGAATGTTGTCAAATGTTACATCCGATATGTTAGGTTGCCTTAGGTTGGGATATAGACCATTATAGACGCATATTATATTTCCACCGAAAGGTATGCTCCGACAGGCCAGGAATGTTGCAAAATATTACGTCTGAGATGATAGGTTGCCTTAGATTAGGACATACAACGTTATAGACGGATATACTGTTCCCACCGAGAAGTAGGGTCCGACACGCCAGGAATGTTGTCAAATGTTACATCCGAGATGTTAGGTTGCCTCTGGTTAGGATATATAACGTTATAGACGCATATAACGTTACCACCGAGAAGTAGGGTCCGACACGCCAGGAATGTTGTAAAATATTACGTCTGAGATGATAGGTTGCCTTAGATTAGGACATACAACGTTATAGACGCATATAATGTTCCCACCGAGAAGTAGGGTCCGACACGCCTGGAATGCTGCCAAATCTTACATCCGAGATGTCAGGTGGGCTTAGGTTAGGATATTTAACGTTATAGACGTATATATTGTTCCCACCGAGAAGTAGGGTCCGACACGCCAGAAAAGTTGTCAAATGTTACATCCGAGATGTTAGGTTGCCTTAGGTTAGGATATATGACGTTATAGACGTA
The DNA here is from genome assembly GCA_963969225.1 of Xylocopa violacea. Lineage (NCBI taxonomy): Eukaryota > Metazoa > Arthropoda > Insecta > Hymenoptera > Apidae > Xylocopa > Xylocopa violacea. Next base: position 143,342 of record CAXAJV010000299.1, on the reverse strand, counting down.
TATACTGTTACCACCGGGACGTAGGGACCGACACGCCTGGAATGCTGTCAAATGTTACATCCGATATGTTAGGTTGCCTTAGGTTGGTATATAGACCGTTATAGACGCATATTATATTTCCACCGAAAGGTATGTTCCGACAGGCCAGGAATGTTGCAAAATATTACGTCTGAGATGATAGGTTGCCTTAGATTAGGACATACAACGTTATGGACGGATATACTGTTCCCACCGAGAAGTAGGGTCCGACACGCCAGGAATGTTGTCAAATATTACATCCGAGATGTTAGGTTGCCTTTGGTTAGGATATATAACGTTATAGACGCATATAACGTTACCACCGAGAAGTAGGGTCCGACACGTCAGGAATGTTGTAAAATATTACATCCGAGATGTTAGGTGGCCTTAGGTTAGGATATATAACGTTATAGACGCATATAATGTTACCACCGAGAAGTTGGGCCCGACACGCCAGGAATGTTGTCGAATATTACATCCCAGTTGTTAGGTTGCCTTAGGTTAGGATATATAACGTTGTAGACGCATATAATGTTACCACCGAGACGTAGGGACCGACACGCCTGAAATGTTGTTGAATATTACATCCGAGATGTTAGGTTGCCTTAGGTTAGGATATATAACGTTATAAACGCATATAATGTTACCACCGAGAAGTTTGCGCCGACATGGCAGGAATGTTGTCAAATATTACATCCGAGTTATTAAGTTGCCTTAGGTTGGGATATAGACCGTTATAGACGCATATAATATTCCCACCGAGAAGTAGGGTCCGACACGCCTGGAATGTTGTGGAATATTACATCCGAGGTGTCAGGTTGCCTTAGGTTAGGATATATAATGTTAGAGACGTATATACTGTTCCCACCGAGAAGTAGGGTCCGACACGCCTGGAATGTTGTCAAATATTACATCCGAGATGTTAGTTTGCCTTAGGTTAGGATATATAACTTTATAGACGCATATAATGTTACCACCGAGACGTAGGGACCGACACGCCTGGAATGTTGTCAAATGTAACATCCGAGTTATTGAGTTGCCTTAGGTTAGGATATATAACGTTATAGACGCATATAATATTCCCACCGAGAAGTAGGGTCCGTCACGCCAGGAATGTTGTCAAGTATTACATCCGAGTTGTTAGGTTGCCTTATGTTAGGATATATAACGTTATAGACGCATGTAACTTTACCACCGAGACGTAGGGACCGACACGCCTGGAATGATGTCAAATGTTACATCCGAGATGTTAGATAGCCTTAGGTTAGGATATATGACGTTATAGACGTATATACAGTTCCCTCCGAGAAGTAGGGTTCGACACGCCTGGAATGTTGTCAAATGTTACATCCGAGATGTTAGGTTGCCTTAGGTTAGGATATATGACGTTATAGACCTATATACTGTTACCACCGGGACGTAGGGACCGACACGCCTGGAATGTTGTCAAATGTTACATCCGATATGTTAGGTTGCCTTAGGTTGGGATATAGACCATTATAGACGCATATTATATTTCCACCGAAAGGTATGCTCCGACAGGCCAGGAATGTTGCAAAATATTACGTCTGAGATGATAGGTTGCCTTAGATTAGGACATACAACGTTATAGACGGATATACTGTTCCCACCGAGAAGTAGGGTCCGACACGCCAGGAATGTTGTCAAATGTTACATCCGAGATGTTAGGTTGCCTCTGGTTAGGATATATAACGTTATAGACGCATATAACGTTACCACCGAGAAGTAGGGTCCGACACGCCAGGAATGTTGTAAAATATTACGTCTGAGATGATAGGTTGCCTTAGATTAGGACATACAACGTTATAGACGCATATAATGTTCCCACCGAGAAGTAGGGTCCGACACGCCTGGAATGCTGCCAAATCTTACATCCGAGATGTCAGGTGGGCTTAGGTTAGGATATTTAACGTTATAGACGTATATATTGTTCCCACCGAGAAGTAGGGTCCGACACGCCAGAAAAGTTGTCAAATGTTACATCCGAGATGTTAGGTTGCCTTAGGTTAGGATATATGACGTTATAGACGTATATACTGTTACCACCGGGACGTAGGGACCGACACGCCTGGAATGCTGTCAAATGTTACATCCGATATGTTAGGTTGCCTTAGGTTGGTATATAGACCGTTATAGACGCATATTATATTTCCACCGAAAGGTATGTTCCGACAGGCCAGGAATGTTGCAAAATATTACGTCTGAGATGATAGGTTGCCTTAGATTAGGACATACAACGTTATGGACGGATATACTGTTCCCACCGAGAAGTAGGGTCCGACACGCCAGGAATGTTGTCAAATATTACATCCGAGATGTTAGGTTGCCTTTGGTTAGGATATATAACGTTATAGACGCATATAACGTTACCACCGAGAAGTAGGGTCCGACACGTCAGGAATGTTGTAAAATATTACATCCGAGATGTTAGGTGGCCTTAGGTTAGGATATATAACGTTATAGACGCATATAATGTTACCACCGAGAAGTTGGGCCCGACACGCCAGGAATGTTGTCGAATATTACATCCCAGTTGTTAGGTTGCCTTAGGTTAGGATATATAACGTTGTAGACGCATATAATGTTACCACCGAGACGTAGGGACCGACACGCCTGAAATGTTGTTGAATATTACATCCGAGATGTTAGGTTGCCTTAGGTTAGGATATATAACGTTATAAACGCATATAATGTTACCACCGAGAAGTTTGCGCCGACATGGCAGGAATGTTGTCAAATATTACATCCGAGTTATTAAGTTGCCTTAGGTTGGGATATAGACCGTTATAGACGCATATAATATTCCCACCGAGAAGTAGGGTCCGACACGCCTGGAATGTTGTGGAATATTACATCCGAGGTGTCAGGTTGCCTTAGGTTAGGATATATAATGTTAGAGACGTATATACTGTTCCCACCGAGAAGTAGGGTCCGACACGCCTGGAATGTTGTCAAATATTACATCCGAGATGTTAGTTTGCCTTAGGTTAGGATATATAACTTTATAGACGCATATAATGTTACCACCGAGACGTAGGGACCGACACGCCTGGAATGTTGTCAAATGTAACATCCGAGTTATTGAGTTGCCTTAGGTTAGGATATATAACGTTATAGACGCATATAATATTCCCACCGAGAAGTAGGGTCCGTCACGCCAGGAATGTTGTCAAGTATTACATCCGAGTTGTTAGGTTGCCTTATGTTAGGATATATAACGTTATAGACGCATGTAACTTTACCACCGAGACGTAGGGACCGACACGCCTGGAATGATGTCAAATGTTACATCCGAGATGTTAGATAGCCTTAGGTTAGGATATATGACGTTATAGACGTATATACAGTTCCCTCCGAGAAGTAGGGTTCGACACGCCTGGAATGTTGTCAAATGTTACATCCGAGATGTTAGGTTGCCTTAGGTTAGGATATATGACGTTATAGACGTATATACTGTTACCACCGGGACGTAGGGACCGACACGCCTGGAATGTTGTCAAATGTTACATCCGATATGTTAGGTTGCCTTAGGTTGGGATATAGACCATTATAGACGCATATTATATTTCCACCGAAAGGTATGCTCCGACAGGCCAGGAATGTTGCAAAATATTACGTCTGAGATGATAGGTTGCCTTAGATTAGGACATACAACGTTATAGACGGATATACTGTTCCCACCGAGAAGTAGGGTCCGACACGCCAGGAATGTTGTCAAATGTTACATCCGAGATGTTAGGTTGCCTCTGGTTAGGATATATAACGTTATAGACGCATATAACGTTACCACCGAGAAGTAGGGTCCGACACGCCAGGAATGTTGTAAAATATTACGTCTGAGATGATAGGTTGCCTTAGATTAGGACATACAACGTTATAGACGCATATAATGTTCCCACCGAGAAGTAGGGTCCGACACGCCTGGAATGCTGCCAAATCTTACATCCGAGATGTCAGGTGGGCTTAGGTTAGGATATTTAACGTTATAGACGTATATATTGTTCCCACCGAGAAGTAGGGTCCGACACGCCAGGAAAGTTGTCAAATGTTACATCCGAGATGTTAGGTTGCCTTAGGTTAGGATATATGACGTTATAGACGTATATACTGTTACCACCGGGACGTAGGGACCGACACGCCTGGAATGCTGTCAAATGTTACATCCGATATGTTAGGTTGCCTTAGGTTGGTATATAGACCGTTATAGACGCATATTATATTTCCACCGAAAGGTATGTTCCGACAGGCCAGGAATGTTGCAAAATATTACGTCTGAGATGATAGGTTGCCTTAGATTAGGACATACAACGTTATGGACGGATATACTGTTCCCACCGAGAAGTAGGGTCCGACACGCCAGGAATGTTGTCAAATATTACATCCGAGATGTTAGGTTGCCTTTGGTTAGGATATATAACGTTATAGACGCATATAACGTTACCACCGAGAAGTAGGGTCCGACACGTCAGGAATGTTGTAAAATATTACATCCGAGATGTTAGGTGGCCTTAGGTTAGGATATATAACGTTATAGACGTATATACTGTTCCCATCGAGAAGTAGGGTCCGACACGCCAGGAAAGTTGTCAAATATTACATCCGAGATGTTAGATTGCCTTAGTTTAGGATATATGACGTTATAGACGTATATACTGTTCCCACCGAGAAGTAGGGTCCGACACGCCTGGAATGTTGTAGAATATTACATCCCAGTTGTTAGGTTGCCTTAGGTTAGGATATATTACGTTATAGACGCATATAATGTTACCACCGAGACGTATTGACCGACACTCCTGAAATGTTGTCAAATATTACATCCGAGTTGTTAGGTTGCCTTAGGTTGGGATATAGACCGTTATAGACGCATATTATATTCCCACCGAAAAGTAAGCTCCGACAGGCCAGGAATGTTGTAAAATATTACGTCTGAGATGATAGGTTGCCTTAGATTAGGACATACAACGTTATAGACGCATATAATGTTCCCACCGAGAAGTAGGGCCCGACACGCCTGGAATGTTGCCAAATATTACATCCGAGATGTTAGGTGGCCTTAGGTTAGGATATATAACGTTATAGACGCATATAATGTTACCACCGAGACGTTGGGCCCGACACGCCAGCAATGTTGTCGAATATTACATCCCAGTTGTTAGGTTGCCTTAGGTTAGGATATATAACGTTATAGACGCATATAATGTTACCACCGAGACGTAGGGACCGACACGCCTGAAATGTTGTTGAATATTACATCCGAGATGTTAGGTTGCCTTAGGTTAGGATATATAACGTTATAAACGCATATAATGTTACCACCGAGAAGTTTGCGCCGACATGGCAGGAATGTTGTCAAATATTACATCCGAGTTATTAAGTTGCCTTAGGTTGGGATATAGACCGTTATAGACGCATATAATATTCCCACCGAGAAGTAGGGTCCGACACGCCTGGAATGTTGTGGAATATTACATCCGAGGTGTCAGGTTGCCTTAGGTTAGGATATATAATGTTAGAGACGTATATACTGTTCCCACCGAGAAGTAGGGTCCGACACGCCTGGAATGTTGTCAAATATTACATCCGAGATGTTAGTTTGCCTTAGGTTAGGATATATAACTTTATAGACGCATATAATGTTACCACCGAGACGTAGGGACCGACACGCCTGGAATGTTGTCAAATGTAACATCCGAGTTATTGAGTTGCCTTAGGTTAGGATATATAACGTTATAGACGCATATAATATTCCCACCGAGAAGTAGGGTCCGACACGCCAGGAATGTTGTCAAGTATTACATCCGAGTTGTTAGGTTGCCTTATGTTAGGATATATAACGTTATAGACGCATGTAACTTTACCACCGAGACGTAGGGACCGACACGCCTGGAATGATGTCAAATGTTACATCCGAGATGTTAGATAGCCTTAGGTTAGGATATATGACGTTATAGACGTATATACAGTTCCCTTCGAGAAGCAGGGTTCGACACGCCTGGAATGTTGTCAAATGTTACATCCGAGATGTTAGGTTGCCTTAGGTTAGGATATATGACGTTATAGACGTATATACTGTTACCACCGGGACGTAGGGACCGACACGCCTGGAATGTTGTCAAATGTTACATCCGATATGTTAAGTTGCCTTAGGTTGGGATATAGACCATTATAGACGCATATTATATTTCCACCGAAAGGTATGCTCCGACAGGCCAGGAATGTTGCAAAATATTACGTCTGAGATGATAGGTTGCCTTAGATTAGGACATACAACGTTATAGACGGATATACTGTTCCCACCGAGAAGTAGGGTCCGACACGCCAGGAATGTTGTCAAATATTACATCCGAGATGTTAGGTTGCCTTTGGTTAGGATATATAACGTTATAGACGCATATAACGTTACCACCGAGAAGTAGGGTCCGACACGCCAGGAATGTTGTAAAATATTACGTCTGAGATGATAGGTTGTCTTAGATTAGGACATACAACGTTATAGACGCATATAATGTTCCCACCGAGAAGTAGGGTCCGACACGCCTGGAATGCTGCCAAATCTTACATCCGAGATGTCAGGTGGGCTTAGGTTAGGATATTTAACGTTATAGACGTATATTATATTTCCACCGAAAGATATGTTCCGACAGGCCAGGAATGTTGCAAAATATTACGTCTGAGATGATAGGTTGCCTTAGATTAGGACATACAACGTTATAGACGGATATACTGTTCCCACCGAGAAGTAGGGTCCGACACGCCAGGAATGTTGTCAAATATTACATCCGAGATGTTAGGTTGCCTTTGGTTAGGATATATAACGTTATAGATGCATATAACGTTACCACCGAGAAGTAGGGTCCGACACGTCAGGAATGTTGTAAAATATTACATCCGAGATGTTAGGTGGCCTTAGGTTAGGATATATAACGTTATAGACGTATATACTGTTCCCATCGAGAAGTAGGGTCCGACACGCCAGGAAAGTTGTCAAATATTACATCCGAGATGTTAGATTGCCTTAGTTTAGGATATATGACGTTATAGACGTATATACTGTTCCCACCGAGAAGTAGGGTCCGACACGCCTGGAATGTTGTAGAATATTACATCCCAGTTGTTAGGTTGCCTTAGGTTAGGATATATTACGTTATAGACGCATATAATGTTACCACCGAGACGTATTGACCGACACTCCTGAAATGTTGTCAAATATTACATCCGAGTTGTTAGGTTGCCTTAGGTTGGGATATAGACCGTTATAGACGCATATTATATTCCCACCGAAAAGTAAGCTCCGACAGGCCAGGAATGTTGTAAAATATTACGTCTGAGATGATAGGTTGCCTTAGATTAGGACATACAACGTTATAGACGCATATAATGTTCCCACCGAGAAGTAGGGCCCGACACGCCTGGAATGTTGCCAAATATTACATCCGAGATGTTAGGTGGCCTTAGTTTAGGATATATAACGTTATAGACGCATATAATGTTACCACCGAGAAGTTGGGCCCGACACGCCAGGAATGTTGTCGAATATTACATCCCAGTTGTTAGGTTGCCTTAGGTTAGGATATATAACGTAATAGACGCATATAATGTTACCACCGAGACGTAGGGACCGACACGCCTGAAATGTTGTTGAATATTACATCCGAGATGTTAGGTTGCCTTAGGTTAGGATATATAACGTTATAAACGCATATAATGTTACCACCGAGAAGTTTGCGCCGACATGGCAGGAATGTTGTCAAATATTACATCCGAGTTATTAAGTTGCCTTAGGTTGGGATATAGATCGTTATAGACGCATATAATATTCCCACCGAGAAGTAGGGTCCGACACGCCTGGAATGTTGTGGAATATTACATCCGAGGTGTCAGGTTGCCTTAGGTTAGGATATATAATGTTAGAGACGTATATACTGTTCCCACCGAGAAGTAGGGTCCGACACGCCTGGAATGTTGTCAAATATTACATCCGAGATGTTAGTTTGCCTTAGGTTAGGATATATAACTTTATAGACGCATATAATGTTACCACCGAGACGTAGGGACCGACACGCCTGGAATGTTGTCAAATATTACATCCGAGATGTTAGGTGGTCTTAGTTTAGGATATATAACGTTATAGACGCATATAATGTTACCACCGAGAAGTTGGGCCCGACACGCCAGGAATGTTGTCGAATATTACATCCCAGTTGTTAGGTTGCCTTAGGTTAGGATATATAACGTTATAGACGCATATAATGTTACCACCGAGACGTAGGGACCGACACGCCTGAAATGTTGTTGAATATTACATCCGAGATGTTAGGTTGCCTTAGGTTAGGATATATAACGTTATAAACGCATATAATGTTACCACCGAGAAGTTTGCGCCGACATGGCAGGAATGTTGTCAAATATTACATCCGAGTTATTAAGTTGCCTTAGGTTGGGATATAGACCGTTATAGACGCATATAATATTCCCACCGAGAAGTAGGGTCCGACACGCCTGGAATGTTGTGGAATATTACATCCGAGGTGTCAGGTTGCCTTAGGTTAGGATATATAATGTTAGAGACGTATATACTGTTCCCACCGAGAAGTAGGGTCCGACACGCCTGGAATGTTGTCAAATATTACATCCCAGATGTTAGTTTGCCTTAGGTTAGGATATATAACTTTATAGACGCATATAATGTTACCACCGAGACGTAGGGACCGACACGCCTGGAATGTTGTCAAATGTAACATCCGAGTTATTGAGTTGCCTTAGGTTAGGATATATAACGTTATAGACGCATATAATATTCCCACCGAGAAGTAGGGTCCGACACGCCAGGAATGTTGTCAAGTATTACATCCGAGTTGTTAGGTTGCCTTATGTTAGGATATATAACGTTATAGACGCATGTAACTTTACCACCGAGACGTAGGGACCGACACGCCTGGAATGATGTCAAATGTTACATCCGAGATGTTAGATAGCCTTAGGTTAGGATATATGACGTTATAGACGTATATACAGTTCCCTCCGAGAAGTAGGGTTCGACACGCCTGGAATGTTGTCAAATGTTACATCCGAGATGTTAGGTTGCCTTAAGTTAGGATATATGACGTTATAGACGTATATACTGTTACCACCGGGACGTAGGGACCGACACGCCTGGAATGTTGTCAAATGTTACATCCGATATGTTAAGTTGCCTTAGGTTGGGATATAGACCATTATAGACGCATATTATATTTCCACCGAAAGGTATGCTCCGACAGGCCAGGAATGTTGCAAAATATTACGTCTGAGATGATAGGTTGCCTTAGATTAGGACATACAACGTTATAGACGGATATACTGTTCCCACCGAGAAGTAGGGTCCGACACGCCAGGAATGTTGTCAAATGTTACATCCGAGATGTTAGGTTGCCTCTGGTTAGGATATATAACGTTATAGACGCATATAACGTTACCACCGAGAAGTAGGGTCCGACACGACAGGAATGTTGTAAAATATTACGTCTGAGATGATAGGTTGTCTTAGATTAGGACATACAACGTTATAGACGCATATAATGTTCCCACCGAGAAGTAGGGTCCGACACGCCAGGAATGTTGTCGAATATTACATCCCAGTTGTTAGGTTGCCTTAGGTTAGGATATATAACGTTATAGACGCATATAATGTTACCACCGAGACGTAGGGACCGACACGCCTGAAATGTTGTTGAATATTACATCCGAGATGTTAGGTTGCCTTAGGTTAGGATATATAACGTTATAAACGCATATAATGTTACCACCGAGAAGTTTGCGCCGACATGGCAGGAATGTTGTCAAATATTACATCCGAGTTATTAAGTTGCCTTAGGTTGGGATATAGACCGTTATAGACGCATATAATATTCCCACCGAGAAGTAGGGTCCGACACGCCTGGAATGTTGTGGAATATTACATCCGAGGTGTCAGGTTGCCTTAGGTTAGGATATATAATGTTAGAGACGTATATACTGTTCCCACCGAGAAGTAGGGTCCGACACGCCTGGAATGTTGTCAAATATTACATCCGAGATGTTAGTTTGCCTTAGGTTAGGATATATAACTTTATAGACGCATATAATGTTACCACCGAGACGTAGGGACCGACACGCCTGGAATGTTGTCAAATGTAACATCCGAGTTATTGAGTTGCCTTAGGTTAGGATATATAACGTTATAGACGCATATAATATTCCCACCGAGAAGTAGGGTCCGACACGCCAGGAATGTTGTCAAGTATTACATCCAAGTTGTTAGGTTGCCTTATGTTAGGATATATAACGTTATAGACGCATGTAACTTTACCACCGAGACGTAGGGACCGACACGCCTGGAATGATGTCAAATGTTACATCCGAGATGTTAGATAGCCTTAGGTTAGGATATATGACGTTATAGACGTATATACAGTTCCCTCCGAGAAGTAGGGTTCGACACGCCTGGAATGTTGTCAAATGTTACATCCGAGATGTTAGGTTGCCTTAGGTTAGGATATATGACGTTATAGACGTATATACTGTTACCACCGGGACGTAGGGACCGACACGCCTGGAATGTTGTCAAATGTTACATCCGATATGTTAAGTTGCCTTAGGTTGGGATATAGACCATTATAGACGCATATTATATTTCCACCGAAAGGTATGCTCCGACAGGCCAGGAATGTTGCAAAATATTACGTCTGAGATGATAGGTTGCCTTAGATTAGGACATACAACGTTATAGACGGATATACTGTTCCCACCGAGAAGTAGGGTCCGACACGCCAGGAATGTTGTCAAATATTACATCCGAGATGTTAGGTTGCCTTTGGTTAGGATATATAACGTTATAGACGCATATAACGTTACCACCGAGAAGTAGGGTCCGACACGCCAGGAATGTTGTAAAATATTACGTCTGAGATGATAGGTTGTCTTAGATTAGGACATACAACGTTATAGACGCATATAATGTTCCCACCGAGAAGTAGGGTCCGACACGCCTGGAATGCTGCCAAATCTTACATCCGAGATGTCAGGTGGGCTTAGGTTAGGATATTTAACGTTATAGACGTATATATTGTTCCCACCGAGAAGTAGGGTCCGACACGCCAGGAAAGTTGTCAAATGTTACATCCGAGATGTTAGGTTGCCTTAGGTTAGGATATATGATGTTATAGACGTATATACTGTTACCACCGGGACGTAGGGACCGACACGCCTGGAATGCTGTCAAATGTTACATCCGATATGTTAGGTTGCCTTAGGTTGGTATATAGACCGTTATAGACGCATATTATATTTCCACCGAAAGGTATGTTCCGACAGGCCAGGAATGTTGCAAAATATTACGTCTGAGATGATAGGTTGCCTTAGATTAGGACATACAACGTTATAGACGGATATACTGTTCCCACCGAGAAGTAGGGTCCGACACGCCTGGAATGTTGTCAAATATTACATCCGAGATGTTAGATTGCCTTAGTTTAGGATATATGACGTTATAGACGTATATACTGTTCCCACCGAGAAGTAGGGTCCGACACGCCTGGAATGTTGTAGAATATTGCATCCCAGTTGTTAGGTTGCCTTAGGTTAGGATATATTACGTTATAGACGCATATAATGTTACCACCGAGACGTATTGACCGACACTCCTGAAATGTTGTCAAATATTACATCCGAGTTGTTAGGTTGCCTTAGGTTGGGATATAGACCGTTATAGACGCATATTATATTCCCACCGAAAAGTAAGCTCCGACAGGCCAGGAATGTTGTAAAATATTACGTCTGAGATGATAGGTTGCCTTAGATTAGGACATACAACGTTATAGACGCATATAATGTTCCCACCGAGAAGTAGGGCCCGACACGCCTGGAATGTTGCCAAATATTACATCCGAGATGTTAGGTGGCCTTAGGTTAGGATATATAACGTTATAGACGCATATAATGTTACCACCGAGAAGTTGGGCTCGACACGCCAGGAATGTTGTCGAATATTACATCCCAGTTGTTAGGTTGCCTTAGGTTAGGATATATAACGTTATAGACGCATATAATGTTACCACCGAGACGTAGGGACCGACACGCCTGAAATGTTGTTGAATATTACATCCGAGATGTTAGGTTGCCTTAGGTTAGGATATATAACGTTATAAACGCATATAATGTTACCACCAAAGAAGTTTGCGCCGACATGGCAGGAATGTTGTCAAATATTACATCCGAGTTATTAAGTTGCCTTAGGTTGGGATATAGACCGTTATAGACGCATATAATATTCCCACCGAGAAGTAGGGTCCGACACGCCTGGAATGTTGTGGAATATTACATCCGAGGTGTCAGGTTGCCTTAGGTTAGGATATATAATGTTAGAGACGTATATACTGTTCCCACCGAGAAGTAGGGTCCGACACGCCTGGAATGTTGTCAAATATTACATCCGAGATGTTAGTTTGCCTTAGGTTAGGATATATAACTTTATAGACGCATATAATGTTACCACCGAGACGTAGGGACCGACACGCCTGGAATGTTGTCAAATGTAACATCCGAGTTATTGAGTTGCCTTAGGTTAGGATATATAACGTTATAGACGCATATAATATTCCCACCGAGAAGTAGGGTCCGACACGCCAGGAATGTTGTCAAGTATTACATCCGAGTTGTTAGGTTGCCTTATGTTAGGATATATAACGTTATAGACGCATGTAACTTTACCACCGAGACGTAGGGACCGACACGCCTGGAATGATGTCAAATGTTACATCCGAGATGTTAGATAGCCTTAGGTTAGGATATATGACGTTATAGACGTATATACAGTTCCCTCCGAGAAGTAGGGTTCGACACGCCTGGAATGTTGTCAAATGTTACATCCGAGATGTTAGGTTGCCTTAGGTTAGGATATATGACGTTATAGACGTATATACTGTTACCACCGGGACGTAGGGACCGACACGCCTGGAATGTTGTCAAATGTTACATCCGATATGTTAGGTTGCCTTAGGTTGGGATATAGACCATTATAGACGCATATTATATTTCCACCGAAAGGTATGCTCCGACAGGCCAGGAATGTTGCAAAATATTACGTCTGAGATGATAGGTTGCCTTAGATTAGGACATACAACGTTATAGACGGATATACTGTTCCCACCGAGAAGTAGGGTCCGACACGCCAGGAATGTTGTCAAATATTACATCCGAGATGTTAGGTTGCCTCTGGTTAGGATATATAACGTTATAGACGCATATAACGTTACCACCGAGAAGTAGGGTCCGACACGCCAGGAATGTTGTAAAATATTACGTCTGAGATGATAGGTTGTCTTAGATTAGGACATACAACGTTATAGACGCATATAATGTTCCCACCGAGAAGTAGGGTCCGACACGCCAGGAATGTTGTCGAATATTACATCCCAGTTGTTAGGTTGCCTTAGGTTAGGATATATAACGTTATAGACGCATATAATGTTACCACCGAGACGTAGGGACCGACACGCCTGAAATGTTGTTGAATATTACATCCGAGATGTTAGGTTGCCTTAGGTTAGGATATATAACGTTATAAACGCATATAATGTTACCACCGAGAAGTTTGCGCCGACATGGCAGGAATGTTGTCAAATATTACATCCGAGTTATTAAGTTGCCTTAGGTTGGGATATAGACCGTTATAGACGCATATAATATTCCCACCGAGAAGTAGGGTCCGACACGCCTGGAATGTTGTGGAATATTACATCCGAGGTGTCAGGTTGCCTTAGGTTAGGATATATAATGTTAGAGACGTATATACTGTTCCCACCGAGAAGTAGGGTCCGACACGCCTGGAATGTTGTCAAATATTACATCCGAGATGTTAGTTTGCCTTAGGTTAGGATATATAACTTTATAGACGCATATAATGTTACCACCGAGACGTAGGGACCGACACGCCTGGAATGTTGTCAAATGTAACATCCGAGTTATTGAGTTGCCTTAGGTTAGGATATATAACGTTATAGACGCATATAATATTCCCACCGAGAAGTAGGGTCCGACACGCCAGGAATGTTGTCAAGTATTACATCCAAGTTGTTAGGTTGCCTTATGTTAGGATATATAACGTTATAGACGCATGTAACTTTACCACCGAGACGTAGGGACCGACACGCCTGGAATGATGTCAAATGTTACATCCGAGATGTTAGATAGCCTTAGGTTAGGATATATGACGTTATAGACGTATATACAGTTCCCTCCGAGAAGTAGGGTTCGACACGCCTGGAATGTTGTCAAATGTTACATCCGAGATGTTAGGTTGCCTTAGGTTAGGATATATGACGTTATAGACGTATATACTGTTACCACCGGGACGTAGGGACCGACACGCCTGGAATGTTGTCAAATGTTACATCCGATATGTTAGGTTGCCTTAGGTTGGGATATAGACCATTATAGACGCATATTATATTTCCACCGAAAGGTATGCTCCGACAGGCCAGGAATGTTGCAAAATATTACGTCTGAGATGATAGGTTGCCTTAGATTAGGACATACAACGTTATAGACGGATATACTGTTCCCACCGAGAAGTAGGGTCCGACACGCCAGGAATGTTGTCAAATATTACATCCGAGATGTTAGGTTGCCTTTGGTTAGGATATATAACGTTATAGACGCATATAACGTTACCACCGAGAAGTAGGGTCCGACACGCCAGGAATGTTGTAAAATATTACGTCTGAGATGATAGGTTGTCTTAGATTAGGACATACAACGTTATAGACGCATATAATGTTCCCACCGAGAAGTAGGGTCCGACACGCCTGGAATGCTGCCAAATCTTACATCCGAGATGTCAGGTGGGCTTAGGTTAGGATATTTAACGTTATAGACGTATATATTGTTCCCACCGAGAAGTAGGGTCCGACACGCCAGGAAAGTTGTCAAATGTTACATCCGAGATGTTAGGTTGCCTTAGGTTAGGATATATGACGTTATAGACGTATATACTGTTACCACCGGGACGTAGGGACCGACACGCCTGGAATGCTGTCAAATGTTACATCCGATATGTTAGGTTGCCTTAGGTTGGTATATAGACCGTTATAGACGCATATTATATTTCCACCGAAAGGTATGTTCCGACAGGCCAGGAATGTTGCAAAATATTACGTCTGAGATGATAGGTTGCCTTAGATTAGGACATACAACGTTATAGACGGATATACTGTTCCCACCGAGAAGTAGGGTCCGACACGCCTGGAATGTTGTCAAATATTACATCCGAGATGTTAGATTGCCTTAGTTTAGGATATATGACGTTATAGACGTATATACTGTTCCCACCGAGAAGTAGGGTCCGACACGCCTGGAATGTTGTAGAATATTGCATCCCAGTTGTTAGGTTGCCTTAGGTTAGGATATATTACGTTATAGACGCATATAATGTTACCACCGAGACGTATTGACCGACACTCCTGAAATGTTGTCAAATATTACATCCGAGTTGTTAGGTTGCCTTAGGTTGGGATATAGACCGTTATAGACGCATATTATATTCCCACCGAAAAGTAAGCTCCGACAGGCCAGGAATGTTGTAAAATATTACGTCTGAGATGATAGGTTGCCTTAGATTAGGACATACAACGTTATAGACGCATATAATGTTCCCACCGAGAAGTAGGGCCCGACACGCCTGGAATGTTGCCAAATATTACATCCGAGATGTTAGGTGGCCTTAGGTTAGGATATATAACGTTATAGACGCATATAATGTTACCACCGAGAAGTTGGGCTCGACACGCCAGGAATGTTGTCGAATATTACATCCCAGTTGTTAGGTTGCCTTAGGTTAGGATATATAACGTTATAGACGCATATAATGTTACCACCGAGACGTAGGGACCGACACGCCTGAAATGTTGTTGAATATTACATCCGAGATGTTAGGTTGCCTTAGGTTAGGATATATAACGTTATAAACGCATATAATGTTACCACCAAAGAAGTTTGCGCCGACATGGCAGGAATGTTGTCAAATATTACATCCGAGTTATTAAGTTGCCTTAGGTTGGGATATAGACCGTTATAGACGCATATAATATTCCCACCGAGAAGTAGGGTCCGACACGCCTGGAATGTTGTGGAATATTACATCCGAGGTGTCAGGTTGCCTTAGGTTAGGATATATAATGTTAGAGACGTATATACTGTTCCCACCGAGAAGTAGGGTCCGACACGCCTGGAATGTTGTCAAATATTACATCCGAGATGTTAGTTTGCCTTAGGTTAGGATATATAACTTTATAGACGCATATAATGTTACCACCGAGACGTAGGGACCGACACGCCTGGAATGTTGTCAAATGTAACATCCGAGTTATTGAGTTGCCTTAGGTTAGGATATATAACGTTATAGACGCATATAATATTCCCACCGAGAAGTAGGGTCCGACACGCCAGGAATGTTGTCAAGTATTACATCCGAGTTGTTAGGTTGCCTTATGTTAGGATATATAACGTTATAGACGCATGTAACTTTACCACCGAGACGTAGGGACCGACACGCCTGGAATGATGTCAAATGTTACATCCGAGATGTTAGATAGCCTTAGGTTAGGATGTATGACGTTATAGACGTATATACAGTTCCCTCCGAGAAGTAGGGTTCGACACGCCTGGAATGTTGTCAAATGTTACATCCGAGATGTTAGGTTGCCTTAGGTTAGGATATATGACGTTATAGACGTATATACTGTTACCACCGGGACGTAGGGACCGACACGCCTGGAATGTTGTCAAATGTTACATCCGATATGTTAGGTTGCCTTAGGTTGGGATATAGACCATTATAGACGCATATTATATTTCCACCGAAAGGTATGCTCCGACAGGCCAGGAATGTTGCAAAATATTACGTCTGAGATGATAGGTTGCCTTAGATTAGGACATACAACGTTATAGACAGATATACTGTTCCCACCGAGAAGTAGGGTCCGACACGCCAGGAATGTTGTCAAATATTACATCCGAGATGTTAGGTTGCCTCTGGTTAGGATATATAACGTTATAGACGCATATAACGTTACCACCGAGAAGTAGGGTCCGACACGCCAGGAATGTTGTAAAATATTACGTCTGAGATGATAGGTTGCCTTAGATTAGGACATACAACGTTATAGACGCATATAATGTTCCCACCGAGAAGTAGGGTCCGACACGCCTGGAATGCTGCCAAATCTTACATCCGAGATGTCAGGTGGGCTTAGGTTAGGATATTTAACGTTATAGACGTATATATTGTTCCCACCGAGAAGTAGGGTCCGACACGCCAGGAAAGTTGTCAAATGTTACATCCGAGATGTTAGGTTGCCTTAGGTTAGGATATATGACGTTATAGACGTATATACTGTTACCACCGGGACGTAGGGACCGACACGCCTGGAATGCTGTCAAATGTTACATCCGATATGTTAGGTTGCCTTAGGTTGGTATATACACCGTTATAGACGCATATTATATTTCCACCGAAAGGTATGTTCCGACAGGCCAGGAATGTTGCAAAATATTACGTCTGAGATGATAGGTTGCCTTAGATTAGGACATACAACGTTATAGACGGATATACTGTTCCCACCGAGAAGTAGGGTCCGACACGCCTGGAATGTTGTCAAATATTACATCCGAGATGTTAGATTGCCTTAGTTTAGGATATATGACGTTAGAGACGTATATACTGTTCCCACCGAGAAGTAGGGTCCGACACGCCTGGAATGTTGTAGAATATTGCATCCCAGTTGTTAGGTTGCCTTAGGTTAGGATATATTACGTTATAGACGCATATAATGTTACCACCGAGACGTATTGACCGACACTCCTGAAATGTTGTCAAATATTACATCCGAGTTGTTAGGTTGCCTTAGGTTGGGATATAGACCGTTATAGACGCATATTATATTCCCACCGAAAAGTAAGCTCCGACAGGCCAGGAATGTTGTAAAATATTACGTCTGAGATGATAGGTTGCCTTAGATTAGGACATACAACGTTATAGACGCATATAATGTTCCCACCGAGAAGTAGGGCCCGACACGCCTGGAATGTTGCCAAATATTACATCCGAGATGTTAGGTGGCCTTAGGTTAGGATATATAACGTTATAGACGCATATAATGTTACCACCGAGAAGTTGGGCCCGACACGCCAGGAATGTTGTCGAATATTACATCCCAGTTGTTAGGTTGCCTTAGGTTAGGATATATAACGTTATTGACGCATATAATGTTACCACCGAGACGTAGGGACCGACACGCCTGAAATGTTGTTGAATATTACATCCGAGATGTTAGGTTGCCTTAGGTTAGGATATATAACGTTATAAACGCATATAATGTTACCACCGAGAAGTTTGCGCCGACATGGCAGGAATGTTGTCAAATATTACATCCGAGTTATTAAGTTGCCTTAGGTTGGGATATAGACCGTTATAGACGCATATAATATTCCCACCGAGAAGTAGGGTCCGACACGCCTGGAATGTTGTGGAATATTACATCCGAGGTGTCAGGTTGCCTTAGGTTAGGATATATAATGTTAGAGACGTATATACTGTTCCCACCGAGATGTAGGGTCCGACACGCCTGGAATGTTGTCAAATATTACATCCGAGATGTTAGTTTGCCTTAGGTTAGGATATATAACTTTATAGACGCATATAATGTTACCACCGAGACGTAGGGACCGACACGCCTGGAATGTTGTCAAATGTAACATCCGAGTTATTGAGTTGCCTTAGGTTAGGATATATAACGTTATAGACGCATATAATATTCCCACCGAGAAGTAGGGTCCGACACGCCAGGAATGTTGCCAAGTATTACATCCGAGTTGTTAGGTTGCCTTATGTTAGGATATATAACGTTATAGACGCATGTAACTTTACCACCGAGACGTAGGGACCGACACGCCTGGAATGATGTCAAATGTTACATCCGAGATGTTAGATAGCCTTAGGTTAGGATATATGACGTTATAGACGTATATACAGTTCCCTCCGAGAAGTAGGGTTCGACACGCCTGGAATGTTGTCAAATGTTACATCCGAGATGTTAGGTTGCCTTAGGTTAGGATATATGACGTTATAGACGCATATAATGTTACCACCGAGAAGTTGGGCTCGACACGCCAGGAATGTTGTCGAATATTACATCCCAGTTGTTAGGTTGCCTTAGGTTAGGATATATGACGTTATAGACGTATATACAGTTCCCTCCGAGAAGTAGGGTTCGACACGCCTGGAATGTTGTCAAATATTACATCCGAGATGTTAGGTGGCCTTAGGTTAGGATATATAACGTTATAGACGCATATAATGTTACCACCGAGAAGTTGGGCTCGACACGCCAGGAATGTTGTCGAATATTACATCCCAGTTGTTAGGTTGCCTTAGGTTAGGATATATAACGTTATAGACGCATATAATGTTACCACCGAGACGTAGGGACCGACACGCCTGAAATGTTGTTGAATATTACATCCGAGATGTTAGGTTGCCTTAGGTTAGGATATATAACGTTATAAACGCATATAATGTTACCACCAAAGAAGTTTGCGCCGACATGGCAGGAATGTTGTCAAATATTACATCCGAGTTATTAAGTTGCCTTAGGTTGGGATATAGACCGTTATAGACGCATATAATATTCCCACCGAGAAGTAGGGTCCGACACGCCTGGAATGTTGTGGAATATTACATCCGAGGTGTCAGGTTGCCTTAGGTTAGGATATATAATGTTAGAGACGTATATACTGTTCCCACCGAGAAGTAGGGTCCGACACGCCTGGAATGTTGTCAAATATTACATCCGAGATGTTAGTTTGCCTTAGGTTAGGATATATAACTTTATAGACGCATATAATGTTACCACCGAGACGTAGGGACCGACACGCCTGGAATGTTGTCAAATGTAACATCCGAGTTATTGAGTTGCCTTAGGTTAGGATATATAACGTTATAGACGCATATAATATTCCCACCGAGAAGTAGGATCCGACACGCCAGGAATGTTGTCAAGTATTACATCCGAGTTGTTAGGTTGCCTTATGTTAGGATATATAACGTTATAGACGCATGTAACTTTACCACCGAGACGTAGGGACCGACACGCCTGGAATGATGTCAAATGTTACATCCGAGATGTTAGATAGCCTTAGGTTAGGATGTATGACGTTATAGACGTATATACAGTTCCCTCCGAGAAGTAGGGTTCGACACGCCTGGAATGTTGTCAAATGTTACATCCGAGATGTTAGGTTGCCTTAGGTTAGGATATATGACGTTATAGACGTATATACTGTTACCACCGGGACGTAGGGACCGACACGCCTGGAATGTTGTCAAATGTTACATCCGATATGTTAGGTTGCCTTAGGTTGGGATATAGACCATTATAGACGCATATTATATTTCCACCGAAAGGTATGCTCCGACAGGCCAGGAATGTTGCAAAATATTACGTCTGAGATGATAGGTTGCCTTAGATTAGGACATACAACGTTATAGACAGATATACTGTTCCCACCGAGAAGTAGGGTCCGACACGCCAGGAATGTTGTCAAATATTACATCCGAGATGTTAGGTTGCCTCTGGTTAGGATATATAACGTTATAGACGCATATAACGTTACCACCGAGAAGTAGGGTCCGACACGCCAGGAATGTTGTAAAATATTACGTCTGAGATGATAGGTTGCCTTAGATTAGGACATACAACGTTATAGACGCATATAATGTTCCCACCGAGAAGTAGGGTCCGACACGCCTGGAATGCTGCCAAATCTTACATCCGAGATGTCAGGTGGGCTTAGGTTAGGATATTTAACGTTATAGACGTATATATTGTTCCCACCGAGAAGTAGGGTCCGACACGCCAGGAAAGTTGTCAAATGTTACATCCGAGATGTTAGGTTGCCTTAGGTTAGGATATATGACGTTATAGACGTATATACTGTTACCACCGGGACGTAGGGACCGACACGCCTGGAATGCTGTCAAATGTTACATCCGATATGTTAGGATGCCTTAGGTTGGTATATACACCGTTATAGACGCATATTATATTTCCACCGAAAGGTATGTTCCGACAGGCCAGGAATGTTGCAAAATATTACGTCTGAGATGATAGGTTGCCTTAGATTAGGACATACAACGTTATAGACGGATATACTGTTCCCACCGAGAAGTAGGGTCCGACACGCCTGGAATGTTGTCAAATATTACATCCGAGATGTTAGATTGCCTTAGTTTAGGATATATGACGTTAGAGACGTATATACTGTTCCCACCGAGAAGTAGGGTCCGACACGCCTGGAATGTTGTAGAATATTGCATCCCAGTTGTTAGGTTGCCTTAGGTTAGGATATATTACGTTATAGACGCATATAATGTTACCACCGAGACGTATTGACCGACACTCCTGAAATGTTGTCAAATATTACATCCGAGTTGTTAGGTTGCCTTAGGTTGGGATATAGACCGTTATAGACGCATATTATATTCCCACCGAAAAGTAAGCTCCGACAGGCCAGGAATGTTGTAAAATATTACGTCTGAGATGATAGGTTGCCTTAGATTAGGACATACAACGTTATAGACGCATATAATGTTCCCACCGAGAAGTAGGGCCCGACACGCCTGGAATGTTGCCAAATATTACATCCGAGATGTTAGGTGGCCTTAGGTTAGGATATATAACGTTATAGACGCATATAATGTTACCACCGAGAAGTTGGGCCCGACACGCCAGGAATGTTGTCGAATATTACATCCCAGTTGTTAGGTTGCCTTAGGTTAGGATATATAACGTTATTGACGCATATAATGTTACCACCGAGACGTAGGGACCGACACGCCTGAAATGTTGTTGAATATTACATCCGAGATGTTAGGTTGCCTTAGGTTAGGATATATAACGTTATAAACGCATATAATGTTACCACCGAGAAGTTTGCGCCGACATGGCAGGAATGTTGTCAAATATTACATCCGAGTTATTAAGTTGCCTTAGGTTGGGATATAGACCGTTATAGACGCATATAATATTCCCACCGAGAAGTAGGGTCCGACACGCCTGGAATGTTGTGGAATATTACATCCGAGGTGTCAGGTTGCCTTAGGTTAGGATATATAATGTTAGAGACGTATATACTGTTCCCACCGAGATGTAGGGTCCGACACGCCTGGAATGTTGTCAAATATTACATCCGAGATGTTAGTTTGCCTTAGGTTAGGATATATAACTTTATAGACGCATATAATGTTACCACCGAGACGTAGGGACCGACACGCCTGGAATGTTGTCAAATGTAACATCCGAGTTATTGAGTTGCCTTAGGTTAGGATATATAACGTTATAGACGCATATAATATTCCCACCGAGAAGTAGGGTCCGACACGCCAGGAATGTTGCCAAGTATTACATCCGAGTTGTTAGGTTGCCTTATGTTAGGATATATAACGTTATAGACGCATGTAACTTTACCACCGAGACGTAGGGACCGACACGCCTGGAATGATGTCAAATGTTACATCCGAGATGTTAGATAGCCTTAGGTTAGGATATATGACGTTATAGACGTATATACAGTTCCCTCCGAGAAGTAGGGTTCGACACGCCTGGAATGTTGTCAAATGTTACATCCGAGATGTTAGGTTGCCTTAGGTTAGGATATATGACGTTATAGACCTATATACTGTTACCACCGGGACGTAGGGACCGACACGCCTGGAATGTTGTCAAATGTTACATCCGATATGTTAGGTTGCCTTAGGTTGGGATATAGACCATTATAGACGCATATTATATTTCCACCGAAAGGTATGCTCCGACAGGCCAGGAATGTTGCAAAATATTACGTCTGAGATGATAGGTTGCCTTAGATTAGGACATACAACGTTATAGACGGATATACTGTTCCCACCGAGAAGTAGGGTCCGACACGCCAGGAATGTTGTCAAATATTACATCCGAGATGTTAGGTTGCCTTTGGTTAGGATATATAACGTTATAGACGCATATAACGTTACCACCGAGAAGTAGGGTCCGACACGCCAGGAATGTTGTAAAATATTACGTCTGAGATGATAGGTTGCCTTAGATTAGGACATACAACGTTATAGACGCATATAATGTTCCCACCGAGAAGTAGGGTCCGACACGCCTGGAATGCTGCCAAATCTTACATCCGAGATGTCAGGTGGGCTTCGGTTAGGATATTTAACGTTATAGACGTATATATTGTTCCCACCGAGAAGTAGGGTCCGACACGCCAGGAAAGTTGTCAAATGTTACATCCGAGATGTTAGGTTGCCTTTGGTTAGGATATATAACGTTATAGACGCATATAACGTTACCACCGAGAAGTAGGGTCCGACACGTCAGGAATGTTGTAAAATATTACATCCGAGATGTTAGGTGGCCTTAGGTTAGGATATATAACGTTATAGACGTATATACTGTTCCCATCGAGAAGTAGGGTCCGACACGCCAGGAAAGTTGTCAAATATTACATCCGAGATGTTAGATTGCCTTAGTTTAGGATATATGACGTTATAGACGTATATACTGTTCCCACCGAGAAGTAGGGTCCGACACGCCTGGAATGTTGTCAAATATTACATCCGAGATTTTAGGTTGCCTTTGGTTAGGATATATAATGTTATAGACGCATATAACGTTACCACCGAGAAGTAGGGTCCGACACGCCAGGAATGTTGTAAAATATTACGTCTGAGATGATAGGTTGCCTCAGGTTAGGATATATAACGTTATAGACGTATATACTGTTCCCATCGAGAAGTAGGGTCCGACACGCCAGGAAAGTTGTCAAATGTTACATCCGAGATGTTAGGTTGCCTTAGGATAGGATATATAATGTTAGAGACGTATATACTGTTCCCACCGAGAAGTAGGGTCCGACACGCCTGGAATGTTGTCAAATATTACATCCGAGATGTTAGATTGCCTTAGTTTAGGATATATGACGTTATAGACGTATATACTGTTCCCACCGAGAAGTAGGGTCCGACACGCCTGGAATGTTGTAGAATATTGCATCCCAGTTGTTAGGTTGCCTTAGGTTAGGATATATTACGTTATAGACGCATATAATGTTACCAGCGAGACGTATTGACCGACACTCCTGAAATGTTGCCAAATATTACATCCGAGTTGTTAGGTTGCCTTAGGTTGGGATATAGACCGTTATAGACGCATATTATATTCCCACCGAAAAGTAAGCTCCGACAGGCCAGGAATGTTGTAAAATATTACGTCTGAGATGATAGGTTGCCTTAGATTAGGACATACAACGTTATAGACGCATATAATGTTCCCACCGAGAAGTAGGGCCCGACACGCCAGGAATGTTGTCGAATATTACATCCCAGTTGTTAGGTTGCCTTAGGTTAGGATATATAACGTTATAGACGCATATAATGTTACCACCGAGACGTAGGGACCGACACGCCTGAAATGTTGTTGAATATTACATCCGAGATGTTAGGTTGCCTTAGGTTAGGATATATAACGTTATAAACGCATATAATGTTACCACCGAGAAGTTTGCGCCGACATGGCAGGAATGTTGTCAAATATTACATCCGAGTTATTAAGTTGCCTTAGGTTGGGATATAGACCGTTATAGACGCATATAATATTCCCACCGAGAAGTAGGGTCCGACACGCCTGGAATGTTGTGGAATATTACATCCGAGGTGTCAGGTTGCCTTAGGTTAGGATATATAATGTTAGAGACGTATATACTGTTCCCACCGAGAAGTAGGGTCCGACACGCCTGGAATGTTGTCAAATATTACATCCGAGATGTTAGTTTGCCTTAGGTTAGGATATATAACTTTATAGACGCATATAATGTTACCACCGAGACGTAGGGACCGACACGCCTGGAATGTTGTCAAATCTAACATCCGAGTTATTGAGTTGCCTTAGGTTAGGATATATAACGTTATAGACGTATATAATATTCCCACCGAGAAGTAGGGTCCGACACGCCAGGAATGTTGTCAAGTATTACATCCGAGTTGTTAGGTTGCCTTATGTTAGGATATATAACGTTATAGACGCATGTAACTTTACCACCGAGACGTAGGGACCGACACGCCTGGAATGATGTCAAATGTTACATCCGAGATGTTAGATAGCCTTAGGTTAGGATATATGACGTTATAGACGTATATACAGTTCCCTCCGAGAAGTAGGGTTCGACACGCCTGGAATGTTGTCAAATGTTACATCCGAGATGTTAGGTTGCCTTAGGTTAGGATATATGACGTTATAGACGTATATACTGTTACCACCGGGACGTAGGGACCGACACGCCTGGAATGTTGTCAAATGTTACATCCGATATGTTAGGTTGCCTTAGGTTGGGATATAGACCATTATAGACGCATATTATATTTCCACCGAAAGGTATGCTCCGACAGGCCAGGAATGTTGCAAAATATTACGTCTGAGATGATAGGTTGCCTTAGATTAGGACATACAACGTTATAGACGGATATACTGTTCCCACCGAGAAGTAGGGTCCGACACGCCAGGAATGTTGTCAAATATTACATCCGAGATGTTAGGTTGCCTTTGGTTAGGATATATAACGTTATAGACGCATATAACGTTACCACCGAGAAGTAGGGTCCGACACGCCAGGAATGTTGTAAAATATTACGACTGAGATGATAGGTTGTCTTAGATTAGGACATACAACGTTATAGACGCATATAATGTTCCCACCGAGAAGTAGGGTCCGACACGCCTGGAATGCTGCCAAATCTTACATCCGAGATGTCAGGTGGGCTTAGGTTAGGATATTTAACGTTATAGACGTATATATTGTTCCCACCGAGAAGTAGGGTCCGACACGCCAGGAAAGTTGTCAAATGTTACATCCGAGATGTTAGGTTGCCTTAGGTTAGGATATATGACGTTATAGACGTATATACTGTTACCACCGGGACGTAGGGACCGACACGCCTGGAATGCTGTCAAATGTTACATCCGATATGTTAGGTTGCCTTAGGTTGGTATATAGACCGTTATAGACGCATATTATATTTCCACCGAAAGGTATGTTCCGACAGGCCAGGAATGTTGCAAAATATTACGTCTGAGATAATAGGTTGCCTTAGATTAGGACATACAACGTTATAGACGGATATACTGTTCCCACCGAGAAGTGGGGTCCGACACGCCTGGAATGTTGTCAAATATTACATCCGAGATGTTAGATTGCCTTAGTTTAGGATATATGACGTTATAGACGTATATACTGTTCCCACCGAGAAGTAGGGTCCGACACGCCTGGAATGTTGTAGAATATTGCATCCCAGTTGTTAGGTTGCCTTAGGTTAGGATATATAACGTTATAGACGCATGTAATGTGACCACCGGGACGTTGGGACCGACAGGCCTGGAATGTTGTCAAATGTTATATCCGAGATGTTAGGTTGCCTTAGGTTAGGATATATGACGTTATAGACGCATATAATGTTCCCACCGAGAAGTAGGGCCCGACACGCCAGGAATGTTGTCGAATATTACATCCCAGTTGTTAGGTTGCCTTAGGTTAGGATATATAACGTTATAGACGCATATAATGTTACCACCGAGACGTAGGGACCGACACGCCTGAAATGTTGTTGAATATTACATCCGAGATGTTAGGTTGCCTTAGGTTAGGATATATAACGTTATAAACGCATATAATGTTACCACCGAGAAGTTTGCGCCGACATGGCAGGAATGTTGTCAAATATTACATCCGAGTTATTAAGTTGCCTTAGGTTGGGATATAGACCGTTATAGACGCATATAATATTCCCACCGAGAAGTAGGGTCCGACACGCCTGGAATGTTGTGGAATATTACATCCGAGGTGTCAGGTTGCCTTAGGTTAGGATATATAATGTTAGAGACGTATATACTGTTCCCACCGAGAAGTAGGGTCCGACACGCCTGGAATGTTGTCAAATATTACATCCGAGATGTTAGTTTGCCTTAGGTTAGGATATATAACTTTATAGACGCATATAATGTTACCACCGAGACGTAGGGACCGACACGCCTGGAATGTTGTCAAATGTAACATCCGAGTTATTGAGTTGCCTTAGGTTAGGATATATAACGTTATAGACGTATATAATATTCCCACCGAGAAGTAGGGTCCGACACGCCAGGAATGTTGTCAAGTATTACATCCGAGTTGTTAGGTTGCCTTATGTTAGGATATATAACGTTATAGACGCATGTAACTTTACCACCGA
The DNA here is from genome assembly GCA_963969225.1 of Xylocopa violacea. Taxonomy (NCBI): domain Eukaryota; kingdom Metazoa; phylum Arthropoda; class Insecta; order Hymenoptera; family Apidae; genus Xylocopa; species Xylocopa violacea. The sequence goes on along the minus strand of CAXAJV010000299.1, from coordinate 115,963 downwards.
GACGTAGGGACCGACACGCCTGGAATGATGTCAAATGTTACATCCGAGATGTTAGATAGCCTTAGGTTAGGATATATGACGTTATAGACGTATATACAGTTCCCTCCGAGAAGTAGGGTTCGACACGCCTGGAATGTTGTCAAATGTTACATCCGAGATGTTAGGTTGCCTTAGGTTAGGATATATGACGTTATAGACGTATATACTGTTACCACCGGGACGTAGGGACCGACACGCCTGGAATGTTGTCAAATGTTACATCCGATATGTTAGGTTGCCTTAGGTTGGGATATAGACCATTATAGACGCATATTATATTTCCACCGAAAGGTATGCTCCGACAGGCCAGGAATGTTGCAAAATATTACGTCTGAGATGATAGGTTGCCTTAGATTAGGACATACAACGTTATAGACGGATATACTGTTCCCACCGAGAAGTAGGGTCCGACACGCCAGGAATGTTGTCAAATATTACATCCGAGATGTTAGGTTGCCTTTGGTTAGGATATATAACGTTATAGACGCATATAACGTTACCACCGAGAAGTAGGGTCCGACACGCCAGGAATGTTGTAAAATATTACGACTGAGATGATAGGTTGTCTTAGATTAGGACATACAACGTTATAGACGCATATAATGTTCCCACCGAGAAGTAGGGTCCGACACGCCTGGAATGCTGCCAAATCTTACATCCGAGATGTCAGGTGGGCTTAGGTTAGGATATTTAACGTTATAGACGTATATATTGTTCCCACCGAGAAGTAGGGTCCGACACGCCAGGAAAGTTGTCAAATGTTACATCCGAGATGTTAGGTTGCCTTAGGTTAGGATATATGACGTTATAGACGTATATACTGTTACCACCGGGACGTAGGGACCGACACGCCTGGAATGCTGTCAAATGTTACATCCGATATGTTAGGTTGCCTTAGGTTGGTATATAGACCGTTATAGACGCATATTATATTTCCACCGAAAGGTATGTTCCGACAGGCCAGGAATGTTGCAAAATATTACGTCTGAGATAATAGGTTGCCTTAGATTAGGACATACAACGTTATAGACGGATATACTGTTCCCACCGAGAAGTGGGGTCCGACACGCCTGGAATGTTGTCAAATATTACATCCGAGATGTTAGATTGCCTTAGTTTAGGATATATGACGTTATAGACGTATATACTGTTCCCACCGAGAAGTAGGGTCCGACACGCCTGGAATGTTGTAGAATATTGCATCCCAGTTGTTAGGTTGCCTTAGGTTAGGATATATTACGTTATAGACGCATATAATGTTACCACCGAGACGTATTGACCGACACTCCTGAAATGTTGTCAAATATTACATCCGAGTTGTTAGGTTGCCTTAGGTTGGGATATAGACCGTTATAGACGCATATAATATTCCCACCGAGAAGTAGGGTCCGACACGCCTGGAATGTTGTGGAATATTACATCCGAGGTGTCAGGTTGCCTTAGGTTAGGATATATAATGTTAGAGACGTATATACTGTTCCCACCGAGAAGTAGGGTCCGACACGCCTGGAATGTTGTCAAATATTACATCCGAGATGTTAGTTTGACTTAGGTTAGGATATATAACTTTATAGACGCATATAATGTTACCACCGAGACGTAGGGACCGACACGCCTGGAATGTTGTCAAATGTAACATCCGAGTTATTGAGTTGCCTTAGGTTAGGATATATAACGTTATAGACGTATATAATATTCCCACCGAGAAGTAGGGTCCGACACGCCAGGAATGTTGTCAAGTATTACATCCGAGTTGTTAGGTTGCCTTATGTTAGGATATATAACGTTATAGACGCATGTAACTTTACCACCGAGACGTAGGGACCGACACGCCTGGAATGATGTCAAATGTTACATCCGAGATGTTAGATAGCCTTAGGTTAGGATATATGACGTTATAGACGTATATACAGTTCCCTCCGAGAAGTAGGGTTCGACACGCCTGGAATGTTGTCAAATGTTACATCCGAGATGTTAGGTTGCCTTAGGTTAGGATATATAACGTTATAGACGCATATAATGTTACCACCGAGAAGTTGGGCCCGACACGCCAGGAATGTTGTCGAATATTACATCCCAGTTGTTAGGTTGCCTTAGGTTAGGATATATAACGTTATAGACGCATATAATGTTCCCACCGAGAAGTAGGGTCCGACACGCCTGGAATGCTGCCAAATATTACATCCGAGATGTTAGGTGGCCTTAGGTTAGGATATATAACGTTACAGACGTATATACTGTTCCCATCGAGAAGTAGGGCCCGACACGCCAGGAAAGTTGTCAAATATTACATCCGAGATGTTAGATTGCCTTAGTTTAGGATATATGACGTTATAGACGTATATACTGTTCCCACCGAGAAGTAGGGTCCGACACGCCTGGAATGTTGTAGAATATTACATCCCAGTTGTTAGGTTGCCTTAGGTTAGGATATATAACGTTATAAACGCATATAATGTTACCACCGAGAAGTTTGCGCCGACATGGCAGGAATGTTGTCAAATATTACATCCGAGTTATTAAGTTGCCTTAGGTTGGGATATAGACCGTTATAGACGCATATAATATTCCCACCGAGAAGTAGGGTCCGACACGCCTGGAATGTTGTGGAATATTACATCCGAGGTGTCAGGTTGCCTTAGGTTAGGATATATAATGTTAGAGACGTATATACTGTTCCCACCGAGAAGTAGGGTCCGACACGCCTGGAATGTTGTCAAATATTACATCCGAGATGTTAGTTTGCCTTAGGTTAGGATATATAACTTTATAGACGCATATAATGTTACCACCGAGACGTAGGGACCGACACGCCTGGAATGTTGTCAAATGTAACATCCGAGTTATTGAGTTGCCTTAGGTTAGGATATATAACGTTATAGACGTATATAATATTCCCACCGAGAAGTAGGGTCCGACACGCCTGGAATGCTGCCAAATCTTACATCCGAGATGTCAGGTGGGCTTAGGTTAGGATATTTAACGTTATAGACGTATATATTGTTCCCACCGAGAAGTAGGGTCCGACACGCCTGGAATGTTGTCAAATATTACATCCGAGATGTTAGATTGCCTTAGTTTAGGATATATGACGTTATAGACGTATATACTGTTCCCACCGAGAAGTAGGGTCCGACACGCCTGGAATGTTGTAGAATATTGCATCCCAGTTGTTAGGTTGCCTTAGGTTAGGATATATTACGTTATAGACGCATATAATGTTACCACCGAGACGTATTGACCGACACTCCTGAAATGTTGTCAAATATTACATCCGAGTTGTTAGGTTGCCTTAGGTTGGGATATAGACCGTTATAGACGCATATTATATTCCCACCGAAAAGTAAGCTCCGACAGGCCAGGAATGTTGTAAAATATTACGTCTGAGATGATAGGTTGCCTTAGATTAGGACATACAACGTTATAGACGCATATAATGTTCCCACCGAGAAGTAGGGCCCGACACGCCTGGAATGTTGCCAAATATTACATCCGAGATGTTAGGTGGCCTTAGGTTAGGATATATAACGTTATAGACGCATATAATGTTACCACCGAGAAGTTGGGCCCGACACGCCAGGAATGTTGTCGAATATTACATCCCAGTTGTTAGGTTGCCTTAGGTTAGGATATATAACGTTATAGACGCATATAATGTTCCCACCGAGAAGTAGGGTCCGACACGCCTGGAATGCTGCCAAATCTTACATCCGAGATGTCAGGTGGGCTTAGGTTAGGATATTTAACGTTATAGACGTATATATTGTTCCCACCGAGAAGTAGGGTCCGACACGTCAGGAAAGTTGTCAAATGTTACATCCGAGATGTTAGGTTGCCTTAGGTTAGGATATATGACGTTATAGACGTATATACTGTTACCACCGAGAAGTAGGGTCCGACACGTCAGGAATGTTGTAAAATATTACATCCGAGATGTTAGGTGGCCTTAGGTTAGGATATATAACGTTACAGACGTATATACTGTTCCCATCGAGAAGTAGGGCCCGACACGCCAGGAAAGTTGTCAAATATTACATCCGAGATGTTAGATTGCCTTAGTTTAGGATATATGACGTTATAGACGTATATACTGTTCCCACCGAGAAGTAGGGTCCGACACGCCTGGAATGTTGTAGAATATTACATCCCAGTTGTTAGGTTGCCTTAGGTTAGGATATATAACGTTATAAACGCATATAATGTTACCACCGAGAAGTTTGCGCCGACATGGCAGGAATGTTGTCAAATATTACATCCGAGTTATTAAGTTGCCTTAGGTTGGGATATAGACCGTTATAGACGCATATAATATTCCCACCGAGAAGTAGGGTCCGACACGCCTGGAATGTTGTGGAATATTACATCCGAGGTGTCAGGTTGCCTTAGGTTAGGATATATAATGTTAGAGACGTATATACTGTTCCCACCGAGAAGTAGGGTCCGACACGCCTGGAATGTTGTCAAATATTACATCCGAGATGTTAGATTGCCTTAGTTTAGGATATATGACGTTATAGACGCATGTAACTTTACCACCGAGACGTAGGGACCGACACGCCTGGAATGATGTCAAATGTTACATCCGAGATGTTAGATAGCCTTAGGTTGGGATATAGACCGTTATAGACGCATATAATGTTACCACCGGGACGTAGGGACCGACACGCCTGGAATGTTGTCAAATGTTACATCCGATATGTTAGGTTGCCTTAGGTTGGGATATAGACCATTATAGACGCATATTATATTTCCACCGAAAGGTATGCTCCGACAGGCCAGGAATGTTGCAAAATATTACGTCTGAGATGATAGGTTGCCTTAGATTATGACATACAACGTTATAGACGGATATACTGTTCCCACCGAGAAGTAGGGTCCGACACGCCAGGAATGTTGTCAAATATTACATCCGAGATGTTAGGTTGCCTTTGGTTAGGATATATAACGTTATAGACGCATATAACGTTACCACCGAGAAGTAGGGTCCGACACGCCAGGAATGTTGTAAAATATTACGACTGAGATGATAGGTTGTCTTAGATTAGGACATACAACGTTATAGACGCATATAATGTTCCCACCGAGAAGTAGGGTCCGACACGCCTGGAATGCTGCCAAATCTTACATCCGAGATGTCAGGTGGGCTTAGGTTAGGATATTTAACGTTATAGACGTATATATTGTTCCCACCGAGAAGTAGGGTCCGACACGCCTGGAATGTTGTCAAATATTACATCCGAGATGTTAGATTGCCTTAGTTTAGGATATATGACGTTATAGACGTATATACTGTTCCCACCGAGAAGTAGGGTCCGACACGCCTGGAATGTTGTAGAATATTGCATCCCAGTTGTTATGTTGCCTTAGGTTAGGATATATTACGTTATAGACGCATATAATGTTACCACCGAGACGTATTGACCGACACTCCTGAAATGTTGTCAAATATTACATCCGAGTTGTTAGGTTGCCTTAGGTTGGGATATAGACCGTTATAGACGCATATTATATTCCCACCGAAAAGTAAGCTCCGACAGGCCAGGAATGTTGTAAAATATTACGTCTGAGATGATAGGTTGCCTTAGATTAGGACATACAACGTTATAGACGCATATAATGTTCCCACCGAGAAGTAGGGCCCGACACGCCTGGAATGTTGCCAAATATTACATCCGAGATGTTAGGTGGCCTTAGGTTAGGATATATAACGTTATAGACGCATATAATGTTACCACCGAGAAGTTGGGCCCGACACGCCAGGAATGTTGTCGAATATTACATCCCAGTTGTTAGGTTGCCTTAGGTTAGGATATATAACGTTATAGACGCATATAATGTTCCCACCGAGAAGTAGGGTCCGACACGCCTGGAATGCTGCCAAATCTTACATCCGAGATGTCAGGTGGGCTTAGGTTAGGATATTTAACGTTATAGACGTATATATTGTTCCCACCGAGAAGTAGGGTCCGACACGTCAGGAAAGTTGTCAAATGTTACATCCGAGATGTTAGGTTGCCTTAGGTTAGGATATATGACGTTATAGACGTATATACTGTTACCACCGAGAAGTAGGGTCCGACACGTCAGGAATGTTGTAAAATATTACATCCGAGATGTTAGGTGGCCTTAGGTTAGGATATATAACGTTACAGACGTATATACTGTTCCCATCGAGAAGTAGGGCCCGACACGCCAGGAAAGTTGTCAAATATTACATCCGAGATGTTAGATTGCCTTAGTTTAGGATATATGACGTTATAGACGTATATACTGTTCCCACCGAGAAGTAGGGTCCGACACGCCTGGAATGTTGTAGAATATTACATCCCAGTTGTTAGGTTGCCTTAGGTTAGGATATATAACGTTATAAACGCATATAATGTTACCACCGAGAAGTTTGCGCCGACATGGCAGGAATGTTGTCAAATATTACATCCGAGTTATTAAGTTGCCTTAGGTTGGGATATAGACCGTTATAGACGCATATAATATTCCCACCGAGAAGTAGGGTCCGACACGCCTGGAATGTTGTGGAATATTACATCCGAGGTGTCAGGTTGCCTTAGGTTAGGATATATAATGTTAGAGACGTATATACTGTTCCCACCGAGAAGTAGGGTCCGACACGCCTGGAATGTTGTCAAATATTACATCCGAGATGTTAGTTTGCCTTAGGTTAGGATATATAACTTTATAGACGCATATAATGTTACCACCGAGACGTAGGGACCGACACGCCTGGAATGTTGTCAAATGTAACATCCGAGTTATTGAGTTGCCTTAGGTTAGGATATATAACGTTATAGACGTATATAATATTCCCACCGAGAAGTAGGGTCCGACACGCCAGGAATGTTGTCAAGTATTACATCCGAGTTGTTAGGTTGCCTTATGTTAGGATATATAACGTTATAGACGCATGTAACTTTACCACCGAGACGTAGGGACCGACACGCCTGGAATGATGTCAAATGTTACATCCGAGATGTTAGATAGCCTTAGGTTAGGATATATGACGTTATAGACGTATATACAGTTCCCTCCGAGAAGTAGGGTTCGACACGTCTGGAATGTTGTCAAATGTTACATCCGAGATGTTAGGTTGCCTTAGGTTAGGATATATGACGTTATAGACGTATATACTGTTACCACCGGGACGTAGGGACCGACACGCCTGGAATGTTGTCAAATGTTACATCCGATATGTTAGGTTGCCTTAGGTTGGGATATAGACCATTATAGACGCATATTATATTTCCACCGAAAGGTATGCTCCGACAGGCCAGGAATGTTGCAAAATATTACGTCTGAGATGATAGGTTGCCTTAGATTAGGACATACAACGTTATAGACGGATATACTGTTCCCACCGAGAAGTAGGGTCCGACACGCCAGGAATGTTGTCAAATATTACATCCGAGATGTTAGGTTGCCTTTGGTTAGGATATATAACGTTATAGACGCATATAACGTTACCACCGAGAAGTAGGGTCCGACACGCCAGGAATGTTGTAAAATATTACGACTGAGATGATAGGTTGTCTTAGATTAGGACATACAACGTTATAGACGCATATAATGTTCCCACCGAGAAGTAGGGTCCGACACGCCTGGAATGCTGCCAAATCTTACATCCGAGATGTCAGGTGGGCTTAGGTTAGGATATTTAACGTTATAGACGTATATATTGTTCCCACCGAGAAGTAGGGTCCGACACGCCAGGAAAGTTGTCAAATGTTACATCCGAGATGTTAGGTTGCCTTAGGTTAGGATATATGACGTTATAGACGTATATACTGTTACCACCGGGACGTAGGGACCGACACGCCTGGAATGCTGTCAAATGTTACATCCGATATGTTAGGTTGCCTTAGGTTGGTATATAGACCGTTATAGACGCATATTATATTTCCACCGAAAGGTATGTTCCGACAGGCCAGGAATGTTGCAAAATATTACGTCTGAGATAATAGGTTGCCTTAGATTAGGACATACAACGTTATAGACGGATATACTGTTCCCACCGAGAAGTGGGGTCCGACACGCCTGGAATGTTGTCAAATATTACATCCGAGATGTTAGATTGCCTTAGTTTAGGATATATGACGTTATAGACGTATATACTGTTCCCACCGAGAAGTAGGGTCCGACACGCCTGGAATGTTGTAGAATATTGCATCCCAGTTGTTAGGTTGCCTTAGGTTAGGATATATTACGTTATAGACGCATATAATGTTACCACCGAGACGTATTGACCGACACTCCTGAAATGTTGTCAAATATTACATCCGAGTTGTTAGGTTGCCTTAGGTTGGGATATAGACCGTTATAGACGCATATAATATTCCCACCGAGAAGTAGGGTCCGACACGCCTGGAATGTTGTCAAATATTACATCCGAGATGTTAGTTTGACTTAGGTTAGGATATATAACTTTATAGACGCATATAATGTTACCACCGAGACGTAGGGACCGACACGCCTGGAATGTTGTCAAATGTAACATCCGAGTTATTGAGTTGCCTTAGGTTAGGATATATAACGTTATAGACGTATATAATATTCCCACCGAGAAGTAGGGTCCGACACGCCAGGAATGTTGTCAAGTATTACATCCGAGTTGTTAGGTTGCCTTATGTTAGGATATATAACGTTATAGACGCATATAATGTTACCACCGAGAAGTTGGGCCCGACACGCCAGGAATGTTGTCAAATGTTACATCCGAGATGTTAGGTTGCCTTAGGTTAGGATATATGACGTTATAGACGTATATACTGTTACCACCGGGACGTAGGGACCGACACGCCTGGAATGCTGTCAAATGTTACATCCGATATGTTAGGTTGCCTTAGGTTGGTATATAGACCGTTATAGACGCATATTATATTTCCACCGAAAGGTATGTTCCGACAGGCCAGGAATGTTGCAAAATATTACGTCTGAGATGATAGGTTGCCTTAGATTAGGACATACAACGTTATAGACGGATATACTGTTCCCACCGAGAAGTAGGGTCCGACACGCCAGGAATGTTGTCAAATATTACATCCGAGATGTTAGGTTGCCTTTGGTTAGGATATATAACGTTATAGACGCATATAACGTTACCACCGAGAAGTAGGGTCCGACACGTCAGGAATGTTGTAAAATATTACATCCGAGATGTTAGGTGGCCTCAGGTTAGAATATATAACTTTATAGACGCATATAATGTTACCACCGAGACGTAGGGACCGACACGCCTGGAATGTTGTCAAATGTAACATCCGAGTTATTGAGTTGCCTTAGGTTAGGATATATAACGTTACAGACGCATATAATATTCCCACCGAGAAGTAGGGTCCGACACGCCAGGAATGTTGTCAAGTATTACATCCGAGTTGTTAGGTTGCCTTATGTTAGGATATATAACGTTATAGACGCATGTAACTTTACTACCGAGACGTAGGGACCGACACGCCTGGAATGATGTCAAATGTTACATCCGAGATGTTAGATAGCCTTAGGTTAGGATATATGACGTTATAGACGTATATACAGTTCCCTCCGAGAAGTAGGGTTCGACACGCCTGGAATGTTGTCAAATGTTACATCCGAGATGTTAGGTTGCCTTAGGTTAGGATATATGACGTTATAGACGTATATACTGTTACCACCGGGACGTAGGGACCGACACGCCTGGAATGTTGTCAAATGTTACATCCGATATGTTAGGTTGCCTTAGGTTGGGATATAGACCGTTATAGACGCATATTATATTCCCACCGAAAAGTATGCTCCGACAGGCCAGGAATGTTGTAAAATATTACGTCTGAGATGATAGGTTGCCTTAGATTAGGACATACAACGTTATAGACGCATATAATGTTCCCACCGAGAAGTAGGGCCCGACACGCCTGGAATGTTGCCAAATATTACATCCGAGATGTTATGTGGCCTTAGGTTAGGATATATAACGTTATAGACGCATATAATGTTACCACTGAGAAGTTGGGTCGGACACGCCAGGAATGTTGTCGAATATTACATCCCAGTTGTTAGGTTGCCTTAGGTTAGGATATATAACGTTATAGACGCATATAATGTTACCAGCGAGACGTATTGACCGACACGCCTGAAATGTTGTCAAATATTACATCCGAGTTGTTAGGTTGCCTTAGGTTGGGATATAGACCGTTATAGACGCATATTATATTCCCACCGAAAAGTATGCTCCGACAGGCCAGGAATGTTGTAAAATATTACGTCTGAGATGATAGGTTGCATTAGATTAGGACATACAACGTTATAGACGCATATAATGTTCCCACCGAGAAGTAGGGCCCGACACGCCTGGAATGTTGCCAAATATTACATCCGAGATGTTAGGTGGCCTTAGGTTAGGATATATAACGTTATAGACGCATATAACGTTACCACCGAGAAGTTGGGTCCGACACGCCAGGAATGTTGTCGAATATTACATCCCAGTTGTTAGGTTGCCTTAGGTTAGGATATATAACGTTATAGACGCATATAATGTTACCACCGAGACGTAGGGACCGACACGCCTGAAATGTTGTTGAATATTACATCCGAGATGTTAGGTTGCCTTAGGTTAGGATATATAACGTTATAAACGCATATAATGTTACCACCGAGAAGCTTGCGCCGACATGGCAGGAATGTTGTCAAATATTACATCCGAGTTATTAAGATGCCTTAGGTTGGGATATAGACCGTTATAGACGCATGTAATATTCCCACCGAGAAGTAGGGTCCGACACGCCTGGAATGTTGCAGAATATTACATCCGAGATGTCAGGTTGCCTTAGGTTAGGATATATAACGTTATAGACGTATATACTGTTCCCACCGAGAAGTAGGGTCCGTCACGCCAGGAATGTTGTCAAATGTTACATCCGAGATGTTAGGTTGCCTGTGGTTAGGATATATAACGTTATAGACGCATATAACGTTACCACCGAGAAGTAGGGTCCGACACGCCAGGAATGTTGTAAAATATTACATCCGAGTTGTTAGGTTGCCTTAGGTTGGGATATAGACCGTTATAGACGCATATAATGTTACCACCGGGACGTAGGGACCGACACGCCTGGAATGTTGTCAAATGTTACATCCGATATGTTAGGTTGCCTTAGGTTGGGATATAGACCGTTATAGACGCATATTATATTCCCACCGAAAAGTATGCTCCGACAGGCCAGGAATGTTGTAAAATATTACGTCTGAGATGATAGGTTGCCTTAGATTAGGACATACAACGTTATAGACGCATATAATGTTCCCACCGAGAAGTAGGGCCCGACACGCCTGGAATGTTGCCAAATATTACGTCTGAGATGATAGGTTGCCTTAGATTAGGACATACAACGTTATAGACGGATATACTGTTCCCACCGAGAAGTAGGGTCCGACACGCCAGGAATGTTGTCAAATATTACATCCGAGATGTTAGGTTGCCTTTGGTTGGGATATATAACGTTATAGACGCATATAACCTTACCACCGAGAAGTAGGGTCCGACACGCCAGGAATGCTATAAAATATTACGTCTGAGATGATAGGTTGCCTTAGATTAGGACATACAACGTTATAGACGTATATACTGTTCCCACCGAGAAGTAGGGTCCGACACGCCAGGAATGTTGTCAAATATTACATCCGAGATGTTAGGTTGCCTTTGGTTAGGATATATAACGTTATAGACGCATATAACGTTACCACCGAGAAGTAGGGTCCGACACGCCAGGAATGTTGTAAAATATTACGTCTGAGATGATAGGTTGCCTTAGATTAGGACATACAAAGTTATAGACGCATATAATGTTCCCACCGAGAAGTAGTGTCCGACACGCCTGGAATGTTGTAGAATATTACATCCGAGATGTCAGGTTGCCTTAGGTTAGGATATATAATGTTAGAGACGTATATACTGTTCCCACCGAGAAGTAGGGTCCGACACGCCTGGAATGTTGTCAAATATTACATCCGAGTTGTTAGGTTGCCTTAGGTTGGGATATAGACGGTTATAGACGCATATAATGTTACCACCGGGACGTAGGGACCGACACGCCTGGAATGTTGTCAAATGTTACATCCGATATGTTAGGTTGCCTTAGGTTGGGATATAGACCGTTATAGACGCATATTATATTTCCACCGAAAGGTATGCTCCGACAGGCCAGGAATGTTGCAAAATATTACGTCTGAGATGATAGGTTGCCTTAGATTAGGACATACAACGTTATAGACGGATATACTTTTCCCACCGAGAAGTAGGGTCCGACACGCCAGGAATGTTGTCAAATATGACATCCGAGATGTTAGGTGGCCTTAGGTTAGGATATATAACGTTATAGACGTATATACTGTTCCCACCGAGAAGTAGGGTCCGTCACGCCAGGAATGTTGTCAAATGTTACATCCGAGATGTTAGGTTGTCTTTGGTTAGGATATATAACGTTATAGACGCATATAACGTTACCACCGAGAAGTAGGGTCCGACACGCCAGCAATGTTGTAAAATATTACATCCGAGTTGTTAGGTTGCCTTAGGTTAGGATATATGACGTTATAGACGTATATACTGTTACCACCGGGACGTAGGGACCGACACGCCTGGAATGTTGTCAAATGTTACATCCGATATGTTAGGTTGCCTTAGGTTGGGATATAGATCGTTATAGACACATATTATATTTCCACCGAAAGGTATGTTCCGACAGGCCAGGAATGTTGCAAAATATTACGTCTGAGATGATAGGTTGCCTTAGATTAGGACATACAACGTTATAGACGCATATAATGTTCCCACCGAGAAGTAGGGTCCGACACGCCTGGAATGTTGTAGAATATTACATCCGAGATGTCAGGTTGCCTTAGGTTAGGATATATAATGTTAGAGACGTATATACTGTTCCCACCGAGAAGTAGGGTCCGACACGCCTGGAATGTTGTCAAATATTACATCCGAGTTGTTAGGTTGCCTTAGGTTGGGATATAGACCGTTATAGACGCATATAATGTTACCACCGGGACGTAGGGACCGACACGCCTGGAATGTTGTCAAATGTTACATCCGATATGTTAGGTTGCCTTAGGTTGGGATATAGACCGTTATAGACGCATTTTATATTTCCACCGAAAGGTATGCTCCGACAGGCCAGGAATGTTGCAAAATATTACGTCTGAGATGATAGGTTGCCTTAGATTAGGACATACAACGTTATAGACGGATATACTTTTCCCACCGAGAAGTAGGGTCCGACACGCCAGGAATGTTGTCAAATATTACATCCGAGATGTTAGGTGGCCTTAGGTTAGGATATATAACGTTATAGACGTATATACTGTTCCCACCGAGAAGTAGGGTCCGTCACGCCAGGAATGTTGTCAAATGTTACATCCGAGATGTTAGGTTGCCTTTGGTTAGGATATATAACGTTATAGACGCATATAACGTTACCACCGAGAAGTAGGGTCCGACACGCCAGGAATGTTGTAAAATATTACATCCGAGTTGTTAGGTTGCCTTAGGTTGGGATATAGACCGTTATAGACGCATATAATGTTACCACCGGGACGTAGGGACCGACACGCCTGGAATGTTGTCAAATGTTACATCCGATATGTTAGGTTGCCTTAGGTTGGGATATAGACCGTTATAGACGCATATTATATACCCACCGAAAAGTATGCTCCGACAGGCCAGGAATGTTGTAAAATATTACGTCTGAGATGATAGGTTGCCTTAGATTAGGACATACAACGTTATAGACGCATATAATGTTCCCACCGAGAAGTAGGGCCCGACACGCCTGGAATGTTGCCAAATATTACATCCGAGATGTTATGTGGCCTTAGGTTAGGATATATAACGTTATAGACGCATATAACGTTACCACCGAGAAGTTGGGTCCGACACGCCAGGAATGTTGTCGAATATTACATCCCAGTTGTTAGGTTGCCTTAGGTTAGGATATATAACGTTATAGACGCATATAATGTTACCACCGAGACGTAGGGACCGACACGCCTGAAATGTTGTTGAATATTACATCCGAGATGTTAGGTTGCCTTAGGTTAGGATATATAACGTTATAAACGCATATAATGTTACCACCGAGAAGCTTGCGCCGACATGGCAGGAATGTTGTCAAATATTACATCCGAGTTATTAAGATACCTTAGGTTGGGATATAGACCGTTATAGACGCATGTAATATTCCCACCGAGAAGTAGGGTCCGACACGCCTGGAATGTTGCAGAATATTACATCCGAGATGTCAGGTTGCCTTAGGTTAGGATATATAATGTTAGAGACGTATATATTGTTCCCACCGAGAAGTAGGGTCCGACACGCCAGGAATGTTGTCAAGTACTACATCCGAGGTGTTAGGTTGCCTTATCTTAGGATATATAACGCTATAGACGCATATAACGTTACCACCGAGAAGTAGGGTCCGACACGCCTGGAATATTGTCAAATATTACATCCGAGATGTCAGGTTGCCTTAGGTTAGGATATATAAAGTTATAGACGTATATAGTGTTCCCACCGAGAGGTAGGGTCCGACACGCCAGGAATGTTGTCAAATATTACATCCAAGTAGTTACGTTGCCTTAGGTTAGGATATATAACGTTATAGACGCATGTAATGTTACCACCGAGACGTAGGGACCGACACTCCTGGAATGTTGTCAAAAGTAACATCCGAGTTATTGAGTTGCCTTAGGTTAGGATATATAACGTTATAGACGCATATAATATTCCCACCGAGAAGTAGGGTCCGACACGCCAGGAATGTTGTCAAGTATTACATCCGAGTTGTTAGGTTGCCTTATGTTAGGATATATAACGTTATAGACGCATGTAACGTTACCACCGAGACGTAGGGACCGACACGCCTGGAATGATGTCAAATGTTACATCCGAGATGTTAGATAGCCTTAGGTTAGGATATATGACGTTATAGACGTATATACAGTTCCCTCCGAGAAGTAGGGTTCGACACGCCTGGAATGTTGTCAAATGTTACATCCGAGATGTTAGGTTGCCTTAGGTTAGGATATATGACGTTATAGACGTATATACTGTTACCACCGGGACGTAGGGACCGCCACGCCTGGAATGTTGTCAAATGTTACATCCGATATGTTAGGTTGCCTTAGGTTGGGATATAGACCATTATAGACGCATATTATATTTCCACCGAAAGGTATGCTCCGACAGGCCAGGAATGTTGCAAAATATTACGTCTGAGATGATAGGTTGCCTTAGATTAGGACATACAACGTTATAGACGGATATACTGTTCCCACCGAGAAGTAGGGTCCGACACGCCAGGAATGTTGTCAAATATTACATCCGAGATGTTAGGTTGCCTTTGGTTAGGATATATAACGTTATAGACGCATATAACGTTACCACCGAGAAATAGGGTCCGACATGCCAGGAATGTTGTAAAATATTACGTCTGAGATGATAGGTTGCCTTAGATTAGGACATACAACGTTATAGACGCATATAATGTTCCCACCGAGAAGTAGGGTTCGACACGCCTGGTATGCTGCCATATATTACATCCGAGATGTCAGGTGGCCTTAGGTTAGGATATTTAACGTTATAGACGTATATATTGTTCCCACCGAGAAGTAGGTTCCGACACGCCAGGAAAGTTGTCAAATGTTACATCCGAGATGTTAGGTTGCCTTAGGTTAGGATATATGACGTTATAGACGTACATACTGTTACCACCGGGACGTAGGGACCGACACGCCTGGAATGTTGTAGAATATTACATCCGAGATGTCAGGTTGCCTTAGGTTAGGATATATAATGTTAGAGACGTATATACTGTTCCCACCGAGAAGTAGGGTCCGACACGCCTGGAATGTTGCCAAATATTACATCCGAGACGTTAGGTGGCCATAGGTTAGGATATATAACGTTATAGATGCATTTAATGTTACCACCGAGAAGTTGGGTCGGACACGCCAGGAATGTTGTCAAATATTACATCCGAGTTGTTAGGTTGCCTTATGTTAGGATATATAACGTTATAGACGCATATAATGTTACCACCGAGACGTAGGGACCGACACGCCTGAAATGTTGTTGAATATTACATCCGAGATGTTAGGTTGTCTTAGGTTAGGATATATAACGTTATAAACGCATATAATGTTACCACCGAGAAGTTTGCGCCGACATGGCAGGAATGTTGTCAAATATTACATCCGAGTTATTAAGATGCCTTAGGTTGGGATATAGACCGTTATAGACGCATGTAATATTCCCACCGAGAAGTAGGGTCCGACACGCCTGGAATGTTGTAGAATATTACATCCGAGATGTCAGGTTGCCTGAGGTTAGGATATATAAAGTTATAGACGTATATAGTGTTCCCACCGAGAGGTAGGGTCCGACACGCCAGGAATGTTGTCAAATATTACATCCAAGTAGTTACGTTGCCTTAGGTTAGGATATATAACGTTATAGACGCATGTAATGTTACCACCGAGACGTAGGGACCGACACGCCTGGAATGTTGTCAAATGTAACATCCGAATTATTGAGTTGCCTTAGGTTAGGATATATAACGTTATAGACGCATATAATATTCCCACCGAGAAGTAGGGTCCGACACGCCAGGAATGATGTCAAGTATTACATCCGAGTTGTTAGGTTGCCTTATGTTAGGATATATAACGTTATAGACGCATGTAACGTTACCACCGAGACGTAGGGACCGACACGCCTGGAATGATGTCAAATGTTACATCCGAGATGTTAGATAGCCTTAGGTTAGGATATATGACGTTATAGACGTATATACAGTTCCCTCCGAGAAGTAGGGTTCGACACGCCTGGAATGTTGTCAAATGTTACATCCGAGATGTTAGGTTGCCTTAGGTTAGGATATATGACGTTATAGACGTATATACTGTTACCACCGGGACGTAGGGACCGACACGCCTGGAATGTTGTCAAATGTTACATCCGATATGTTAGGTTGCCTTAGGTTGGGATATAGACCATTATAGACGCATGTTATATTTCCACCGAAAGGTATGCTCCGACAGGCCAGGAATGTTGCAAAATATTACGTCTGAGATGATAGGTTGCCTTAGATTAGGACATACAACGTTATAGACGGATATACTGTTCCCACCGAGAAGTAGGGTCCGACACGCCAGGAATGTTGTCAAATATTACATCCGAGATGTTAGGTTGCCTTTGGTTAGGATATATAACGTTATAGACGCATATAACGTTACCACCGAGAAGTAGGGTCCGACACGCCAGGAATGTTGTAAAATATTACGTCTGAGATGATAGGTTGCCTTAGATTAGGACATACAACGTTATAGACGCATATAATGTTCCCACCGAGAAGTAGGGTCCGACACGCCTGGTATGCTGCCATATATTACATCCGAGATGTCAGGTGGCCTTAGGTTAGGATATTTAACGTTATAGACGTATATATTGTTCCCACCGAGAAGTAGGGTCCGACACGCCAGGAATGTTGTCGAATATTACATCCCAGTTGTTAGGTTGCCTTAGGTTAGGATATATAACGTTATAGACGCATATAATGTTTCCACCGAGACGTATTGACCGACACGCCTGAAATGTTGTCAAATATTACATCCGAGTTGTTAGGTTGCCTTAGGTTGGGATATAGACCGTTATAGACGCATATTATATTCCCACCGAAAAGTATGCTCGGACAGGCCAGGAATGTTGTAAAATATTACGTCTGAGATGATAGGTTGCCTTAGATTAGGACATACAACGTTATAGACGCATATAATGTTCCCACCGAGAAGTAGGGCCCGACACGCCTGGAATGTTGCCAAATATTACATCCGAGATGTTAGGTGGCCTTAGGTTAGGATATATAACGTTATAGACGCATATAATGTTACCACCGAGAAGTTGGGTCCGACACGCCAGGAATGTTGTCGAATATTACATCCCATTTGTTAGGTTGCCTTAGGTTAGGATATATAACGTTATAGACGCATATAATGTTACCACCGAGACGTAGGGACCGACACGCCTGAAATGTTGTTGAATATTACATCCGAGATGTTAGGTTGCCTTAGGTTACGATATATAACGTTATAAACGCATATAATGTTACCACCGAGAAGATTGCGCCGACATGGCAGGAATGTTGTCAAATATTACATCCGAGTTATTAAGATGCCTTAGGTTGGGATATAGACCGTTATAGACGCATGTAATATTCCCACCGAGAAGTAGGGTCCGACACGCCTGGAATGTTGCAGAATATTACATCCGAGATGTCAGGTTGCCTTAGGTTAGGATATATAATGTTAGAGACGTATATATTGTTCCCACCGAGAAGTAGGGTCCGACACGCCAGGAATGTTGTCAAGTACTACATCCGAGGTGTTAGGTTGCCTTAGGTTGGGATATAGACCGTTATAGACGCATATTATATTCCCACCGAAAAGTATGCTCCGACAGGCCAGGAATGTTGTAAAATATTACGTCTGAGATGATAGGTTGCATTAGATTAGGACATACAACGTTATAGACGCATATAATGTTCCCACCGAGAAGTAGGGCCCGACACGCCTGGAATGTTGCCAAATATTACATCCGAGATGTTAGGTGGCCTTAGGTTAGGATATATAACGTTATAGACGCATATAACGTTACCACCGAGAAGTTGGGTCCGACACGCCAGGAATGTTGTCGAATATTACATCCCAGTTGTTAGGTTGCCTTAGGTTAGGATATATAACGTTATAGACGCATATAATGTTACCACCGAGACGTAGGGACCGACACGCCTGAAATGTTGTTGAATATTACATCCGAGATGTTAGGTTGCCTTAGGTTAGGATATATAACGTTATAAACGCATATAATGTTACCACCGAGAAGCTTGCGCCGACATGGCAGGAATGTTGTCAAATATTACATCCGAGTTATTAAGATACCTTAGGTTGGGATATAGACCGTTATAGACGCATGTAATATTCCCACCGAGAAGTAGGGTCCGACACGCCTGGAATGTTGCAGAATATTACATCCGAGATGTCAGGTTGCCTTAGGTTAGGATATATAATGTTAGAGACGTATATATTGTTCCCACCGAGAAGTAGGGTCCGACACGCCAGGAATGTTGTCAAGTACTACATCCGAGGTGTTAGGTTGCCTTATCTTAGGATATATAACGCTATAGACGCATATAACGTTACCACCGAGAAGTAGGGTCCGACACGCCTGGAATATTGTCAAATATTACATCCGAGATGTCAGGTTGCCTTAGGTTAGGATATATAAAGTTATAGACGTATATAGTGTTCCCACCGAGAGGTAGAGTCCGACACGCCAGGAATGTTGTCAAATATTACATCCAAGTAGTTACGTTGCCTTAGGTTAGGATATATAACGTTATAGACGCATGTAATGTTACCACCGAGACGTAGGGACCGACACTCCTGGAATGTTGTCAAAAGTAACATCCGAGTTATTGAGTTGCCTTAGGTTAGGATATATAACGTTATAGACGCATATAATATTCCCACCGAGAAGTAGGGTCCGACACGCCAGGAATGTTGTCAAGTATTACATCCGAGTTGTTAGGTTGCCTTATGTTAGGATATATAACGTTATAGACGCATGTAACGTTACCACCGAGACGTAGGGACCGACACGCCTGGAATGATGTCAAATGTTACATCCGAGATGTTAGATAGCCTTAGGTTAGGATATATGACGTTATAGACGTATATACAGTTCCCTCCGAGAAGTAGGGTTCGACACGCCTGGAATGTTGTCAAATGTTACATCCGAGATGTTAGGTTGCCTTAGGTTAGGATATATGACGTTATAGACGTATATACTGTTACCACCGGGACGTAGGGACCGCCACGCCTGGAATGTTGTCAAATGTTACATCCGATATGTTAGGTTGCCTTAGGTTGGGATATAGACCATTATAGACGCATATTATATTTCCACCGAAAGGTATGCTCCGACAGGCCAGGAATGTTGCAAAATATTACGTCTGAGATGATAGGTTGCCTTAGATTAGGACATACAACGTTATAGACGGATATACTGTTCCCACCGAGAAGTAGGGTCCGACACGCCAGGAATGTTGTCAAATATTACATCCGAGATGTTAGGTTGCCTTTGGTTAGGATATATAACGTTATAGACGCATATAACGTTACCACCGAGAAATAGGGTCCGACACGCCAGGAATGTTGTAAAATATTACGTCTGAGATGATAGGTTGCCTTAGATTAGGACATACAACGTTATAGACGCATATAATGTTCCCACCGAGAAGTAGGGTTCGACACGCCTGGTATGCTGCCATATATTACATCCGAGATGTCAGGTGGCCTTAGGTTAGGATATTTAACGTTATAGACGTATATATTGTTCCCACCGAGAAGTAGGTTCCGACACGCCAGGAAAGTTGTCAAATGTTACATCCGAGATGTTAGGTTGCCTTAGGTTAGGATATATGACGTTATAGACGTACATACTGTTACCACCGGGACGTAGGGACCGACACGCCTGGAATGTTGTAGAATATTACATCCGAGATGTCAGGTTGCCTTAGGTTAGGATATATAATGTTAGAGACGTATATACTGTTCCCACCGAGAAGTAGGGTCCGACACGCCTGGAATGTTGCCAAATATTACATCCGAGACGTTAGGTGGCCATAGGTTAGGATATATAACGTTATAGATGCATTTAATGTTACCACCGAGAAGTTGGGTCGGACACGCCAGGAATGTTGTCAAATATTACATCCGAGTTGTTAGGTTGCCTTATGTTAGGATATATAACGTTATAGACGCATATAATGTTACCACCGAGACGTAGGGACCGACACGCCTGAAATGTTGTTGAATATTACATCCGAGATGTTAGGTTGTCTTAGGTTAGGATATATAACGTTATAAACGCATATAATGTTACCACCGAGAAGTTTGCGCCGACATGGCAGGAATGTTGTCAAATATTACATCCGAGTTATTAAGATGCCTTAGGTTGGGATATAGACCGTTATAGACGCATGTAATATTCCCACCGAGAAGTAGGGTCCGACACGCCTGGAATGTTGTAGAATATTACATCCGAGATGTCAGGTTGCCTGAGGTTAGGATATATAAAGTTATAGACGTATATAGTGTTCCCACCGAGAGGTAGGGTCCGACACGCCAGGAATGTTGTCAAATATTACATCCAAGTAGTTACGTTGCCTTAGGTTAGGATATATAACGTTATAGACGCATGTAATGTTACCACCGAGACGTAGGGACCGACACGCCTGGAATGTTGTCAAATGTAACATCCGAATTATTGAGTTGCCTTAGGTTAGGATATATAACGTTATAGACGCATATAATATTCCCACCGAGAAGTAGGGTCCGACACGCCAGGAATGATGTCAAGTATTACATCCGAGTTGTTAGGTTGCCTTATGTTAGGATATATAACGTTATAGACGCATGTAACGTTACCACCGAGACGTAGGGACCGACACGCCTGGAATGATGTCAAATGTTACATCCGAGATGTTAGATAGCCTTAGGTTAGGATATATGACGTTATAGACGTATATACAGTTCCCTCCGAGAAGTAGGGTTCGACACGCCTGGAATGTTGTCAAATGTTACATCCGAGATGTTAGGTTGCCTTAGGTTAGGATATATGACGGTATAGACGTATATACTGTTACCACCGGGACGTAGGGACCGACACGCCTGGAATGTTGTCAAATGTTACATCCGATATGTTAGGTTGCCTTAGGTTGGGATATAGACCATTATAGACGCATGTTATATTTCCACCGAAAGGTATGCTCCGACAGGCCAGGAATGTTGCAAAATATTACGTCTGAGATGATAGGTTGCCTTAGATTAGGACATACAACGTTATAGACGGATATACTGTTCCCACCGAGAAGTAGGGTCCGACACGCCAGGAATGTTGTCAAATATTACATCCGAGATGTTAGGTTGCCTTTGGTTAGGATATATAACGTTATAGACGCATATAACGTTACCACCGAGAAGTAGGGTCCGACACGCCAGGAATGTTGTAAAATATTACGTCTGAGATGATAGGTTGCCTTAGATTAGGACATACAACGTTATAGACGCATATAATGTTCCCACCGAGAAGTAGGGTCCGACACGCCTGGTATGCTGCCATATATTACATCCGAGATGTCAGGTGGCCTTAGGTTAGGATATTTAACGTTATAGACGTATATATTGTTCCCACCGAGAAGTAGGGTCCGACACGCCAGGAATGTTGTCGAATATTACATCCCAGTTGTTAGGTTGCCTTAGGTTAGGATATATAACGTTATAGACGCATATAATGTTTCCACCGAGACGTATTGACCGACACGCCTGAAATGTTGTCAAATATTACATCCGAGTTGTTAGGTTGCCTTAGGTTGGGATATAGACCGTTATAGACGCATATTATATTCCCACCGAAAAGTATGCTCGGACAGGCCAGGAATGTTGTAAAATATTACGTCTGAGATGATAGGTTGCCTTAGATTAGGACATACAACGTTATAGACGCATATAATGTTCCCACCGAGAAGTAGGGCCCGACACGCCTGGAATGTTGCCAAATATTACATCCGAGATGTTAGGTGGCCTTAGGTTAGGATATATAACGTTATAGACGCATATAATGTTACCACCGAGAAGTTGGGTCCGACACGCCAGGAATGTTGTCGAATATTACATCCCATTTGTTAGGTTGCCTTAGGTTAGGATATATAACGTTATAGACGCATATAATGTTACCACCGAGACGTAGGGACCGACACGCCTGAAATGTTGTTGAATATTACATCCGAGATGTTAGGTTGCCTTAGGTTACGATATATAACGTTATAAACGCATATAATGTTACCACCGAGAAGATTGCGCCGACATGGCAGGAATGTTGTCAAATATTACATCCGAGTTATTAAGATGCCTTAGGTTGGGATATAGACCGTTATAGACGCATGTAATATTCCCACCGAGAAGTAGGCTCCGACACGCCTGGAATGTTGTAGAATATTACATCCGAGATGTCAGGTTGCCTTAGGTTAGGATATATAATGTTAGAGACGTATATACTGTTCCCACCGAGAAGTAGGGTCCGACACGCCAGGAATGTTGTCAAGTATAACATCCGAGGTGTTAGGTTGCCTTATCTTAGGATATATAACGCTATAGACGCATATAACGTTACCACCGAGAAGTAGGGTCCGACACGCCTGGAATGTTGTCAAATATTACATCCGAGATGTCAGGTTGCCTTAGGTTAGGATATATAACGTTATAGACGTATATAGTGTTCCCACCGAGAGGTAGGGTCCGACACGCCAGGAATGTTGTCAAATATTACATCCGAGATGTTAGGTTGCCTTAGGTTAGGATATATAATGTTAGAGACGTATATACTGTTCCCACCGAGAAGTAGGGTCCGGCGCGCGAGCAATGATGTCAAATATTACATCCGAGACGTTACGTTGCCTTACATTAGGATATATACCGTTGTAGACGTATATAATGTTCCCACCGAGAAGTAGGGTCCGACACGCCTGGAATGTTGTCAAATATTACATCCGAGATGTTAGATTGCCTTAGCTTAGGATATATGACGTTATAGACGTATATACTGTTCCCACCGTGAAGTAGGGTCCGACACGCCAGCAATGTTGTCAAATATTACATCCGAGTTGTTAGGTTGCCTTAGGTTAGGATATATAATGTTATAGACGCATATAATGTTACCACCGCGACGTAGGGACCGACACGCCTGGAATGTTGCCAAATATTACATCCGAGATGTTAGGTGGCCTTAGGTTAGGACATACAACGTTATAGACGCATATAATGTTCCCACCGAGAAGTAGGGTCCGACACGCCTGGAATGCTGCCAAATATTACATCCGAGATGTTAGGTGGCCTTAGGTTAGGATATTTAACGTTATAGACGTATATACTGTTCCCACCGAGAAGTAGGGTCCAACACGCCAGGAATGTTGCCAAATATTACATCCGAGATGTTAGGTGGCCTTAGGTTAGGATATATAACGTTATAGACGTATATACTGTTCCCACCGAGAAGTAGGGTCCGACACGCCAGGAAAGTTGTCAAATGTTACATCCGAGATGTTAGGTTGCCTTAGGTTAGGATATCTAATGTTAGAGACGTATATACTGTTCCCACCGAGAAGTAGGGTCCGACACGCCTGGAATGTTGTCAAATATTACATCCGAGTTGTTAGGTTGCCTTAGGTTGGGATATAGACCGTTATAGACGCATATTATATTCCCACCGAAAAGTATGCTCCGACAGGCCAGGAATGTTGTAAAATATTACGTCTGAGATGATAGGTTGCATTAGATTAGGACATACAACGTTATAGACGCATATAATGTTCCCACCGAGAAGTAGGGCCCGACACGCCTGGAATGTTGCCAAATATTACATCCGAGATGTTAGGTGGCCTTAGGTTAGGATATATAGCGTTATAGACGCATATAATGTTACCACCGAGAAGTTGGGTCGGACACGCCAGGAATGATGTCGAATATTACATCCCAGTTGTTAGGTTGCGTTAGGTTAGGATATATAACGTTATAGACGCATATAATGTCACCACCGAGACGTAGGGACCGACACGCCTGAAATGTTGTTGAATATTACATCCGAGATGTTAGGTTGCCTTAGGTTAGGATATATAACGTTATAAACGCATATAATGTTACCACCGAGAAGATTGCGCCGACATGGCAGGAATGTTGTCAAATATTACATCCGAGTTATTAAGATGCCTTAGGTTGGGATATAGACCGTTATAGACGCATGTAATATTCCCACCGAGAAGTAGGCTCCGACACGCCTGGAATGTTGTAGAATATTACATCCGAGATGTCAGGTTGCCTTAGGTTAGGATATATAATGTTAGAGACGTATATACTGTTCCCACCGAGAAGTAGGGTCCGACACGCCAGGAATGTTGTCAAGTATTACATCCGAGGTGTTAGGTTGCCTTATCTTAGGATATATAACGCTATAGACGCATATAACGTTACCACCGAGAAGTAGGGTCCGACACGCCTGGAATGTTGTCAAATATTACATCCGAGATGTCAGGTTGCCTTAGCTTAGGATATATAACGTTATAGACGTATATAGTGTTCCCACCGAGAGGTAGGGTCCGACACGCCTGGAATGTTGTCAAATATTACATCCGAGTTGCCGGGCACGGAACGGTGATCGTGCACACCGTTGGGGAGTGGCGACCCCACCCTCCGAAGCTGAAGAGTGTTCGGTCTAGTCAGCCGTCAGACAGGAACGGTGAGTGATGGTGAAAAATTCAGTAGTAGTGGGCACTCAGTGACCTGATAAACTCATCCTGTCGACGTAAGCAGGCCACTAGCCCCTGGCATCGTTGCCTCGAGTGTCTAGTGAGACCTCGAGCACGAAAAACTCGAAAATTGCGTAGGGGATTCGTCTTGTCAGCTAGACGAGGCCCCACAAGAAACGTAATTAACGAGCTCGCCTAGATGCCAGTTAAGGGGCAGTTTGCCGACTTCCGGCCGATCACTCCTCATGGTATTTGCACGACTATGGCCTGGCTCGTATTTGGCTAAGGCTGGGAGACCAGTCTCCCCTCGAGTCTCGAAAAGGGCAAAAATGCCCAAGTCTAAACAATCAGGTGGCCGACCCACGGATCGGTCATCGCATGGGTCCCAGTCGACCGACCGAGCGTATCAAAGGCTCGGACGGTCGACCAGTGGATACCCCATTCCGAAGTCGAGACTCCGCACATCGTCCAAGGACGACTTACCTCTATTACCCGGAAACTCGTTCAGCATACCAGCTCAACGAGTTCCCACCTACCGTGTACCGTCCGCAGTGCTCACTGCGGAACTCAGGTGCACACCGCCAGGGCAGCGTCGGTGCGCGCTGTTGGGGAGTAACGACCCCACCTTCCCGATTCGTGAGAAAGCACCAAGAGGCAGAGCGGCGTGTGATGCGCGCCGATGGGGAGTGACGACCCCACCTTCACTCCACGTATGAAGCATCACCCTCGAATCTCATGGCTCTCGCGTAAGTCTCCCGGTGTTTTGCACCAGGAGACCGCGGCCCAGGCAGGGCAGCGCCGGTGCGCGCTGTTGGGGAGTAACGACCCCACCTTCCCGATTCGTGAGAAAGCACCAAGAGGCAGAGCGGCGTGTGATGCGCGCCGATGGGGAGTGACGACCCCACCTTCGCTCCATGTATGAAGCATCACCCCCCTAAATTCGCAAATTTCATGATGGCTTCACTCGATCCTAAGTATTCCGGAGGTAAAATAGCCCTCCATTCGGATCTCCGGGTGAGTGCAGGATCGGGAGGAGTCATTGTGGCGATGAATAGGTCAAGACGGGCGAACAACCTTCGGCCCGTGACCTCGCCCCTAGGTGTTGGCCCCATTGTCGAGCAACGAAGCCGCCCGGTAACGCGCTCGATGACGGCCGCCCTTCGGCATCATCGCCAAGCCGCGACCGAGTGTGATTCTGCTCACACGACTCTGGCGCGGCCTCCAGGTATCAGCCTTCGCGCTGTCCAGATACGGATTACGAAGTGCGACGCGAGACTCAGGTCGGATCCGGTATCTCCGGCTGAGTCTGTGATAGGAACAGAAATAAAATCAAGCGATAGCTCCGCGAACCCTCCCTCCGCGACCGCGACCCCCCACAACCCCACCGCGCCCGCGCCCGCGTCCGCGACCGTACCGACGTCGTCGACGGCGTCACCGTCCGTAATCGAGACCGCGGGTATTAGGATACTGCAGCTGAACATGCAACATTCAGCTACAGTTGCAGGCGAGGTGCGTCAGCTCGTAGCCTCGAAGCACTTAGACGTCCTGCTATTGCAGGAACCATACGCCAGTTCTTCGGGCACGAGCCACGCCATTAGTGGACTAGGGATCGGGGCGAGGGTGGCGGCCGTCAGTTCACAATTCCCGTGGGCTGCGGTTGCCGTGTGCAACCCTCGCTTCGAGATGATTTTTGTCTCGCAGCTAAGCACGGAACACTGTGTGTGTGCAGAAGTGCTGGCGCCCGGCTTCTCAGTATACGTCGCATCATGCTATTTTCAGTATAGCGACGAAATCGAGGAGCACCTCAGGCACCTCGAGATGGTGTTTCAGTCTCTGAGGGGGAAGAGACTCATAGTGTCGGTAGATGCCAACGCTCGGTCGTCACTCTGGGGTCCACAGAGTACAGACGAAAGAGGAGCGATGTTCGAGACGCTCATCCGATCGTTTGGCATGGAAGTTGTGAATGACGCTCGGCAGCCGCCCACCTATTGGTCGACGAGGGGTGAGTCTTTCATCGATGTAACCCTGGCGTCGCCATCCATGCTCCCTTTCGTCAGGGGCTGGAAGGTACGGTGCGGTTGGGCCAACAGCGACCACAACGCCATAGATATCGGGCTGAGGGTACCGAGAGCCAAAGCGGCGGATCGGGGTGGCGCAAGCACTCGGTTCGACACTAGCCGGGCCGATTGGGAGCGCTACTGCGGTTGCCTAGCCGATCTATCTAGATCGAGGCTCGAGGCCCTCCGGCTCGACTCTATGGAAGACGTCGAAAGGATGGCGGAAACGCTCACAGGCGTCATTATCGACGCCTGCGCCGCGTCGATGCCACGTAAACGCGTATTTAGAAAGTCCAACCCGTGGTGGACTCGCGATTTAACAAATAAGAAAAAGCACGTGTATCGTCTACGTCGTGCCTTCCAGAGGGAAAGGGACGAAGCCGCCCGCCGAACAAAACTAATAGAGTACCGTTCTTCTTTGCGGGAATACAGTAGGACGGTGAAGCGGACGAAGCTCGAAAGCTGGCGACGATTTGTTACGTCGAACGGGAACTCGGGGCCCTGGAGCACCGTATATAAGTACCAGGCGAAGAAACTCCGAGTTGAGAGAGTTCTCAGCACTCTCCGGCGTGGTAGTGAAACCACATCCAATTGCCGCGAAACAGCCAGCTTGCTCTTGGAGGCACACGTCCCCGACGACCGGGAAGAAGAAGACACGCCGGATCAACGTGTCATTAGGGAAGGCGCACGCTTCGCGCCCGGTACTCCCGACGCTGCCCCCATCACGGAGGCAGAGGTCGTGAGTACCGTTCGTTCATTCAAAAATAATAAAGCCCCAGGGCCGGACCACATCGAGGTCCGTGCGCTGAAAACCGCGGCTAGAATCATTCCCGGCCAAATTACACGGCTTTTTAATGGATGCCTTCAATGGGGCGTCTTTCCCTTCGTCTGGAAGGAGGGCTCTCTACGAGTACTTCTTAAGGAAGGGAAGGACGAGAAGGATCCAAAATCCTACCGTCCGATCTGCCTCCTCTCAGTGATAGGTAAACTCTTCGAAAAGCTGCTCAAGGAGCGCCTCTACCAGACGTCGTTGGCGCCTGGAAAAGTGTCCGACCGGCAATTCGGGTTCACGCCCGGAAAGTCGACGGAGGACGCTATCGTGGAGTTGCGCCGCCTGGTCGATTCCTCGGAGGATCGATACGTGGCGGCGATGCTCTTCGATATCTCCGGGGCCTTCGACAATGTCTGGTGGCCATTAGTTTTGAAGTCTCTCAAAGAGCGAGACTGCCCTCGGAATGATTTCGGAGTAATTTCTAATTACTTCGACGGCCGACGGGTCAAGATCTCGATAGCTTCCGAGCAGGTTTCGAAGCAGGCGACGAGGGGGTGTCCGCAAGGCTCCGTACTCGGTCCCGCCTGCTGGAACCTTATGTTCGACGATCTCCTGCGGTCACTTCAGACCACAGTTGAGAATAGGTTTATCGCTTACGCGGACGATCTCCTCGTCCTAGTAAGCGGGAATAGTAGGCGCGACCTCGAGACCCAAGGTCAACAGGTCGCGAATCAAATTCTTAGTTCGTGTAGTTCGGCCAAACTCGAAATCTCGGCCACAAAGACGGAGGCAATTGTCCTCAAGAGTGGCTGGATCGAGCGGCAACCCTTAGGTCGGAGAGGAGGCGCACGTCCCGATAGAAAACGCAAGACCGTTCGGCCTTCGAAAGCCGACCTTGCCGGTAGGCCACCGACCATCCGTATAGGGGACGCAAAAATAAAATTTAGACCCGCGGTCAAGTACCTTGGCGTCACGTTTGATAAAGGAATGCGCGTCCGAACGCATTGCCAAAAAATAAGCGACAAGGTCGGGTCGCTGTTCGCGAGATTAGGTAGGCTGGCGAGGTGTAGTTGGGGGCTTCGCTTCGACTCCCTAGCCGGGATATACAGGGGAGCATTCATCCCGAAAGTGGCATACGCCTCAGCGGGATGGGCCGACCTGTGCTCGGAGAGGGAGTGGAAGGTGCTTAGGTCCGCGCAGCGCCGCGCTTTGATCGCCGTTACCGGCGCGTATCGCCGGATATCGTGGGAAAGTGCGTGCGTGGTGGCCGGCGCGGCTCCTATCGACATCGTCGTCCAGCAAAATAGGGCCCTCTACAATCTTCGTAGAGGAAAGGACGCCAGGTTAGGGAACGCCGTCATCCCAACCGAAGCGGATGACGGAAAACAACGCGTTAAGGATGAGGCGTCGAGTATGTGGCAAGCCTTGTGGACATCTTCCCACAAGGGCCGCACAACATTCGCCTTCTTCAAGGACGTCCGGGAGAGGTTGGCTGCCGGCTGGCTGAAGCCGAATCACTACACCACGCAGGTGCTGTCGGGTCACGGCAACTTCATGGCTCGTCTCTTGACGTATGCCGTTGCCGATGATGCGACGTGCGTCTGCGGTAATGCGGTGGACACGGTAGGCCACTTCCTCCTGGAGTGCCCTATCTTCGAGCCGCAGAGGGAAGCTCTGCGGACTTTCGTTCCCGCGAGTGAGTGGAGATGGCACCGTACCTGGTGTCGTCACCAGAGGCCTTCTCCACGCTCGCCGACTTCAGCAGAGAATCGCTCTGGCTGAAAGCTTTCCTGGAGTAGGCTTGCTCCATCAAAATCCGCAATAATCCCTCCCTCGTTCTTGGGGACGGCTCACCCCGGCGTTGTCGGAGCGCCGGGGCAAGGCGGAGCAGCGCTGCACATCTTCGCAGCTAACTGTCTCCGTCGAGCCCTCCTCCTCCTCCGCGATTCGTATCTTATGTACTAATTATGTGTTTTTCTCCCTACAGGATCAGGGCGAGCAGGCACGCGAGCATGCGATGGGCCCGCCACCCCGAGGTTCCCCGCGGATGCCCCTGCGGCCGAACGAGACTTAGTCTCGGTCGAGCGTCGGGGTAACTGAAGGGCCCACGCCGCGGGAAAACGATCGCCGCGGCGCTGCTGGGTTTTTCCTCTCCCGTTCCAGAGGACTGGTTCGCGTTGGCAAGTCGATAGGAAAATGCTGCGTATGCCCTTAAGGCGAGGTAGCAGACTCGTGTCCCTTCCCGGGGCAGGGTTCAGAATATTACATCCAAGTTGTTAGGTTGCCTTATGTTAGGATATATAACGTTATAGACGCATGTAACGTTACCACCGAGACGTAGGGACCGACACGCCTGGAATGATGTCAAATGTTACATCCGAGATGTTAGATTGCCTTAGGTTAGGATATATGACGTTATAGACGTATATACTGTTCCCTCCGAGAAGTAGGGTTCGACAAGCCTGGAATGTTGTAGAATATTGCATCCGATATGTCAGGTTGCCTTAGGTAATATATATAATGTTAGAGACGTATATACTGTTCCCATCGAGAAGTAGCGTCCGACGCGCCTGGAATGTTGTCAAATATTACATCCAAGTTGTTAGGTTGCCTTAGGTTGGGATATAGACCGTTATAGACGCATATTATATTCCCACCGAAAAGTATGCTCCGACAGGCCAGGAATGTTGTAAAATATTACGTCTGAGATGATAGGTTGCCTTAGATTAGGACATACAACGTTATAGACGCATATAAAGTTCCCACCGAGAAGTGGGGCCCGACACGCCTGGAATGTTGCCAAATATTACATCCGAGATGTTAGGTGGCCTTAGGTGAGGATATATAATGTTATAGACGCATATAATGTTACCACCGAGGCGTAGGGACCGACACGCCTGGAATGTTGCCAAATATTACATCCGAGGTGTTAGGTGGCCTTCGGTTAGGATATACAATGTTAGAGACGTATATACTGTTCCCACCGAGAAGTAGGGTCCGACACGCCAGGAATGTTGTCAAATGTTACATACGAGATGTTAGGTTTCCTTTGGTTAGGATATATAACGTTATAGACGCATATAACGTTAAGACCGAGAAGTAGGGTCCGACACGCCTGGAATGTTGTCAAATATTACATCCGAGTTGTTAGGTTGCCTTAGGTTAGGATATATAACGTTATAGACGCATATAATGTTACCACCGAGACGTAGGGACCGACACGCCTCAAATGTTGTAGAATACTACATCCGAGATGTCAGGTTGCCTTAGGTTAGGATATATAACGTTATAGACGTATATACTGTTCCCACCGAGAAGTAGGGTCCGGCACGCGAGCAATGATGTCAAATATTACATCCGAGACGTTACGTTGCCTTACATTAGGATATATACCGTTATAGACGTATATAATGTTCCCACCGAGAAGTTTGCGCCGACATGGCAGGAATGTTGTCAAATATTACATCCGAGTTGTTAGATTGCCTTAGGTTAGGATATATAATGTTATAGACGCATATAATGTTCCCACCGAGAAGTAGGGTCCGACAAGCCAGGAATGTTGTAGAATATTACATCCGAGATGTTAGGTGGCCTTCGGATAGGATATACAATGTTAGAGACGTATATACTGTTCCCACCGAGAAGTAGGGTCCGACACGCCAGGAATGTTGTCAAATCTTACATCCGAGATGTTAGGTTTCCTTTGGTTAGGATATATAACGTTATAGACGCATATAACGTTACGACGGAGAAGTAGAGTCCGACACGCCTGGAATGTTGTCAAATATTACATCCGAGTTGTTAGGTTGCCTTAGGTTAGGATATATAACGTTATAGACGCATATAATGTTACCACCGAGAAGTTTGCGCCGACATGGCAGGAATGTTGTCAAATATTACATCCGAGTTATTAAGTTGCCTTAGGTTGGGATATAGACCCTTATAGACGCATATAATATTCCCACCGAGAAGTAGGGTCCGACACGCCTGGAATGTTGTAGAATATTACATCCGAGATGTCAGGTTGCCTTAGGTTAGGATATATAATGTTAGAGACGTATATACTGTTCCCACCGAGAAGTAGGGTCCGACACGCCAGGAATGTTGTCAAATGTTACATCCGAGATGTTAGGTTGCCTTAGGTTAGGACATATAATGTTAGAGACGTATATACTGTTCCCACCGAGAAGTAGGGTCCGACACGCGAGCAATGCTGTCAAATATTACATCCGAGACATTACGTTGCCTTAGATTAGGATATATACCGTTATAAACGTATATAATGTTCCCACCGAGAAGTTTGCGCCGACATGGCAGGAATGTTGTCAAATATTACATCCGAGTTGTTAGGTTGCCTTAGGTTAGGATATATAATGTTATAGACGCATATCATGTTACCAGCGAGACGTAGGGACCGACACGCCTGGAATGTTGTCAAATGTAACATCCGAGTCATTGAGTTGCCTTAGGTTAGGATATATAACGTTATAGACGCATATAATATTCCCACCGAGAAGTAGGGTCCGACAAGCCACGAATGTTGTCAAGTATTACATCCGAGTTGTTAGGTTGCTTTATGTTAGGATATATAACGTTATAGACGCATGTAACGTTACCACCGAGACGTAGGGACCGACACGCCTGGAATGATGTCAAATGTTACATCCGAGATGTTAGATTGCCTTAGGTTAGGATATATGACGTTATAGACGTATATACTGTTCCCTCTGAGAAGTAGGGTTCGACAAGCCTGGAATGTTGTAGAATATTGCATCCGATATGTCAGGTTGCCTTAGGTAATATATATAATGTTAGAGACGTATATACTGTTCCCATCGAGAAGTAGTGTCCGACGCGCCTGGAATGTTGTCAATTATTACATCCAAGTTTTTAGGTTGCCTTAGGTTGGGATATAGACCGTTATAGACGCATATTATATTCCCACCGAAAAGTATGCTCCGACAGGCCAGGAATGTTGTAAAATATTACGTCTGAGATGATAGGTTGCCTTAGATTAGGACATACAACGTTATAGACGCATATAATGTTCCCACCGGGAAGTGGGGCCCGACACGCCTGGAATGTTGCCAAATATTACATCCGAGATGTTAGGTGGCCTTCGGTTAGGATATACAATGTTAGAGACGTATATACTGTTCCCGCCGAGAAGTAGGGTCCGACACGCCAGGAATGTTGTCAAATGTTACATACGAGATGTTAGGTTTCCTTTGGTTAGGATATATAACGTTATAGACGCATATAACGTTAAGACCGAGAAGTAGGGTCCGACACGCCTGGAATGTTGTCAAATATTACATCCGAGTTGTTAGGTTGCCTTAGGTTAGGATATATAACGTTATAGTCGCATATAATGTTACCACCGAGACGTAGGGACCGACACGCCTCAAATGTTGTAGAATACTACATCCGAGATGTCAGGTTGCCTTAGGTTAGGATATATAACGTTATAGACGTATATACTGTTCCCACCGAGAAGTAGGGTCCGGCACGCGAGCAATGATGTCAAATATTACATCCGAGACGTTACGTTGCCTTACATTAGGATATATACCGTTATAGACGTATATAATGTTCCCACCGAGAAGTTTGCGCCGACATGGCAGGAATGTTGTCAAATATTACATCCGAGTTGTTAGGTTGCCTTAGGTTAGGATATATAATGTTATAGACGCATATAATGTTACCAGCGAGACGTAGGGACCGACACGCCTGGAATGTTGCCAAATATTACATCCGAGATGTTAGGTGGCCTTCGGTTAGGATATACAATGTTAGAGACGTATATACTGTTCCCACCGAGAAGTAGGTTCCGACACGCCAGGAATGTTGTCAAATGTTACATACGAGATGTTAGGTTTCCTTTGGTTAGGATATATAACGTTATAGACGCATATAACGTTAAGACCGAGAAGTAGGGTCCGACACGCCTGGAATGTTGTCAAATATTACAACCGAGTTGTTAGGTTGCCTTAGGTTAGGATATATAACGTTATAGACGCATATAATGTTACCACCGAGACGTAGGGACCGACACGCCTCAAATGTTGTAGAATACTACTTCCGAGATGTCAGGTTGCCTTAGGTTAGGATATATAACGTTATAGACGTATATACTGTTCCCACCGAGAAGTAGGGTCCGGCACGCGAGCAATGATGTCAAATATTACATCCGAGATGTTACGTTGCCTTACATTAGGATATATACCGTTATAGACGTATATAATGTTCCCACCGAGAAGTTTGCGCCGACATGGCATGAATGTTGTCAAATATTACATCCGAGTTGTTAGGTTGCCTTAGGTTAGGATATATAATGTTATAGACGCATATAATGTTACCACCGAGACGTAGGGACCGACACGCCTGGAACGTTGCCAAATATTACATCCGAGATGTTAGGTGGCCTTCGGTTAGGATATATAACGTTATTGACGCATATAATGTTACCACCGAGACGTAGGCACCGACAAGCCTGGAATGTTGTCAAATGTAACATCCGAGTTATTGAGTTGCCTTAGGTTAGGATATATAACGTTATGGACGCATATAATATTCCCACCGAGATGTATGGTCCGACACGCCTGGAATGTTGTAGAATATTACATCCGAGATGTCAGGTTGCCTTATGTTAGGATATATAATTTTAGATACGTATATACTGTGCCCACTGAGAAGTAGGGTCCGACACGCCAGGAATGTTGTCAAATGTTACACCCGAGATGTTAGGTTGCCTTAGGTTAGGATATATAACGTTATAGACGTATATAATGTTCCCACCGACAAGTTTGCGCCGACATGGCAGGAATGATGTCAAATATTACATCCGAGTTATTAAGTTGCCTTAGGTTAGGATATATAACGTTATAGACGCATATAATATTCCCACCGAGAAGTAGGGTCCGACACGCCCGGAATGTTGTAGAATATTACATCCGAGATGTCAGGTTGCCTTAGGTTAGGATATATAATGTTAGAGACGTATATACTGTTCCCACCGAGACGTAGGCACCGACAAGCCTGGAATGTTGTCAAATGTAACACCCGAGTTATTGAGTTGCCTTAGGTTAGGATATATAACGTTATGGACGCATATAATATTCCCACCGAGATGTATGGTCCGACACGCCTGGAATGTTGTAGAATATTACATCCGAGATGTCAGGTTGCCTTATGTTAGGATATATAATTTTAGAGACGTATATACTGTTTCCACCGAGAAGTAGGGTCCGACACGCCAGGAATGTTGTCAAATGTTACATCCGAGATGTTAGGTTGCCTTAGGTTGGGATATATAACGTTATAGACGTATATACTGTTCCCACCGAGAAGTAGGGTCCGGCACGCGAGCAATGATGTCAAATATTACATCCGAGACGTTACGTTGCCTTACATTAGGATATATACCGTTATAGACGTATATAATGTTCCCACCGAGAAGTTTGCGCCGACATGGCAGGAATGTTGTCAAATATTACATCCGAGTTGTTAGGTTGCCTTAGGTCAGGATATATAATGTTATATACGCATATAATGTTACCACCGAGACGTAGGGACCGACACGCCTCAAATGTTGTAGAATACTACATCCGAGATGTCAGGTTGCCTTAGGTTAGGATATATAACGTTATAGACGTATATTGTGTTCCCACCGAGAAGTAGGGTCCGGCACGCGAGCAATGATGTCAAATATTACATCCTAGACGTTACGTTGCCTTAGGTTAGGATATATAACGTTATAGACGCATATAATATTCCGACCGAGAAGTAGGGTCCGACACGCCCGGAATGTTGTGGAATATTACATCCGAGATGTCAGGTTGCCTTAGGTTAGGATATATAACGTTATAGACGCATATAATATTCCGACCGAGAAGTAGGGTCCGACACGCCCGGAATGTTGTGGAATATTACATCCGAGATGTCAGGTTGCCTTAGGTTAGGATATATGATTTTAGAGACGTATATACTGTTCCCACCGAGGAGTAGGGTCCAACACGCGAGCAATGGTGTCAAAAATTACATCCGAGACGTTTCGTTGCCTTACATTAGGATATATACCGTTATAGACGTATATAATGTTCCCACCGAGAAGTAGGGTCCGACACGCGAGCAATGATGTCAAATATTACGTCCGAGACGTTACGTCGCCTTACATTAGGATATATACCGTTATATACGTATATAATGTTCCCACCGAGAAGTTTGCGCCGACATGGCAGTAATGTTGTCAAATATTACATCCGAGTTGTTAGGTTGCCTTAGGTTAGGATATATAATGTTATAGACGCATATAATGTTACCACCGAGACGTAGGGACCGACACGCCTGGAATGTTGCCAAATATTACATCCGAGATGTTAGGTGGCCTTCGGTTAGGATATACAATGTTAGAGATGTATATACTGTTCCCACCGAGAAGTAGGGTCCGACACGCCAGGAATGTTGTCAAATGTTACATCCGAGATGTTAGGTTTCCTTTGGTTAGGATATATAACGTTATAGACGCATATAACGTTAAGACCGAGAAGTAGGGTCCGACACACCTGGAATGTTGTCAAATATTACATCCGAGTTGTTAGGTTGCCTTAGGTTAGGATATATAGCGTTATAGACGCATATAATGTTACCACCGAGAAGTTTGCGCCGACATGGCAGGAATGTTGTCAAATATTACATCCGAGTTATTAAGTTGCCTTAGGTTGGGATATAGACCCTTATAGACGCATATAATATTCCCACCGAGAAGTAGGGTCCGACACGCCTGGAATGTTGTAGAATATTACATCCGAGATGTCAGGTTGCCTTAGGTTAGGATATATAATGTTAGAGACGTATATACTGTTCCCACCGAGAAGTAGGTTCCGACACGACTGGAATGTTGTCAAATATTACATCCGAGATGTTAGATTGCCTTAGTTTAGGATATATGACGTTATAGACGTATATACTGTTCCCACCGAGAAATAGGGTCCGACAAGCCTGGAATGTTGTAGAATATTACATCCGAGATGTCAGGTTGCCTTAGGTTAGGATATATAATGTTAGAGACGTATATACTGTTCCCACCGAGAAGTAGGGTCCGAAACGCCTGGAATGTTGTCAAATATTACATCCGAGATGTTAGGTTGCCTTAGGTTAGAATATATAACGTTATAGACGCATATAATGTTACCACCGAGAAGTAGGGTCAGACACGCCTGGAATGCTGTAGAATATTACATCCGAGATGTCAGGTTGCCTTAGGTTAGGATATATAATGTTAGAGACGTATATACTGTTCCCACCGAGAAGTAGGGTCCGACACGCCTGGAATGTTGTCAAATATTACATCCGAGATGTTAGATTGCCTTGGTTTAGGATATATGACGTTATAGACGTATATACTGTTCCCACCGAGAAGTAGGTTCCGACACGCGAGCAATGATGTCAAATATTACATCCGAGACGTTACGTCGCCTTACATTAGGATATATACCGTTATAGACGTATATAATGTTCCCACCGAGAAGTTTGCGCCGACATGGCAGGAATGATGTCAAATATTACATCCGAGTTATTAAGTTGCCTTAGGTTAGGATATATAACGTTATAGACGCATATAATATTCCGACCGAGAAGTAGGGTCCGAAACGCCCGGAATGTTGTGGAATAGTACATCCGAGATGTCAGGTTGCCTTAGGTTAGGATATATAATGTTAGAGACGTATATACTGTTCCCACCGAGAAGTAGGGTCCGACACGCGAGCAATGATGTCAAATATTACATCCGAGACGTTACGTTGCCTTACATTAGGATATATACCGTTATAGACGTATATAATGTTCCCACCGAGAAGTTTGCGCCGACATGGCAGTAATGTTGTCAAATATTACATCCGAGTTGTTAGGATGCCTTAGGTTAGGATATATAATGTTATAGACGCATATAATGTTACCACCGAGACGTAGGGACCGACACGCCTAGAATGTTGCCAAATATTACATCCGAGATGTTAGGTGGCCTTCGGTTAGGATATACAATGTTAGAGATGTATATACTGTTCCCACCGAGAAGTAGGGTCCGACACGCCAGGAATGTTGTCAAATGTTACATCCGAGATGTTAGGTTTCCTTTGGTTAGGATATATAACGTTATAGACGCATATAACGTTACGACCGAGAAGTAGGGTCCGACACGCCTGGAATGTTGTCAAATATTACATCCGAGTTGTTAGGTTGCCTTAGGTTAGGATATATAGCGTTATAGACGCATATAATGTTACCACCGAGAAGTTTGCGCCGACATGGCAGGAATGTTGTCAAATATTACATCCGAGTTATTAAGTTGCCTTAGGTTGGGATATAGACCCTTATAGACGCATATAATATTCCCACCGAGAAGTAGGGTCCGACACGCCTGGAATGTTGTAGAATATTACATCCGAGATGTCAGGTTGCCTTAGGTTAGGATATATAACGTTATAGACGTATATACTGTTCCCACCGAGAAGTAGGGTCCGGCACGCGAGCAATGATGTCAAATATTACATCCGAGACGTTACGTTGCCTTACATTAGGATATATACCGTTATAGACGTATATAATGTTCCCACCGAGAAGTTTGCGCCGACATGGCAGGAATGTTGTCAAATATTACATCCGAGATGTTAGGTTGCCTTAGGTTAGGATATATAACGTTATAGACGCATATAATGTTACCACCGGGACGTAGGGACCGACACGCCTGGAATGTTGTCAAATGTTACATCCGATATGTTAGGTTGCCTTAGGTTGGGATATAGACCGTTATAGACGCATATTATATTTCCACCGAAAGGTTTGCTCCGACAGGCCAGGAATGTTGCAAAATATTACGTCTGAGATGATATGTTGCCCTAGATTAGGATATATAACGCTATAGACGCATATAATATTACCACCGAGACGTAGGGACTGACACGCCTGGAATGTTGTCAAATGTTACATCCGAGATGTTGGGTTGCCTTAGGTTAAGATATATAACGTTATAGACGTGTATACTGTTCCCACCGAGAAGTAGGGTTCGACAGGCCAGGAATGTTGTCAAATATTGCATGCGAGATGTTAGGTTGCCTTAGATTAGGATATATACCGTTATAGACGTATATAATATTCCCACCGAAAAGAATGCACCGACACGCCAGGAATGTTGCCAAATATTACATCCGAGATGTTAGGTTGCCTCAGGTTAGGATATATAACGCTATAGACGCATATAATGTTACCACCGAGACGTAGGGTCCTATACGCGTGGAATGTTGTCAAATGTTACATCCGAGATGTTAGGTTGCCTTAGGTTAGGATATATAACGTTATAGACGTATATACTGTTCCCACCGAGAAGTAGGGTCCGACACGCCAGGAATGTT
This sequence comes from Xylocopa violacea, assembly GCA_963969225.1. NCBI lineage: Eukaryota > Metazoa > Arthropoda > Insecta > Hymenoptera > Apidae > Xylocopa > Xylocopa violacea. Next base: position 76,278 of record CAXAJV010000299.1, on the reverse strand, counting down.
GTCAAATATTACATCCGACTTGTTAGGTTGCCTTAGGTTAGGATATATAACGTTATAGACGCATATAATGTTACCACCGAGACGTAGGGACCGACACGCCTGGAATGTTGTCAAATGTTACATCCGAGATGTTATGTGACCTTAGGTTAGGATATATAACGTTATAGACGTATATACTGTTCCCACCGAGAAGTAGTGTCCGACACGTCAGGAATGTTGTCAAATATTACATCAGAGTTGTTAGGTTGCCATAGGATATTATATATAACGTTATAGACGCATATAATGTTTCCACCGAGAAGAAGGGTCCGACACGACAGGAATGTTGTCAAATATTACATCCGAGATGTTAGGATGCCTTAGGTTAGGATATATAACGCTATAGACGCATGTAATGTTACCACCGAGACGTAGGGACCGACACGCCTGGAATGCTGTCAAATGTTACATCCGAGATGTTAGATTGCCTTAGGTTACGATATATGACGTTATAGACGTATATACTGTTCCCTCCGATAAGTAGGGTTCGACACGCCTGGAATGTTGTAGAATATTACATCCGATATGTCAGGTTGCCTTAGGTTATGATATATAATGTTAGGGACGTATATACTGTTCCCACCGAGAAGTATGCTCCGACAGGTCAGGAATGTTGTAAAATATTACGTCTGAGAGGATAGGTTGCCTTAGATTAGGACATACAACGTTATAGACGCATATAATGTTCCCACCGAGAAGTAGGTTCCGACACGCCTGTAATGCTGCCAAATATTACATCCGAGATGTTAGGTGGCCTTAGGTTAGGATATATAACGTTATAGACGTATATACTGTTCCCACCGAGAAGTAGGGTCCGACACGCCAGGAATGTTGCCAAAAATATTATTTCCGAGATGTTAGGTGGCCTTAGGTTAGGATATATAACGTTATAGACGTATATACTGTTCCCACCGAAAATTAGGGCCCGACACGCCAGGAAAGTTGTCAAATGTTACATCCGAGATGTTAGGTTGCCTTTGGTTAGGATATATAACGTTATAGACGCATATAACGTTACCACCGAGATGTAGGGTCCGACACGCCAGGAATGTTGTCAAATATTACATCCTAGTTGTTAGGTTGCCTTATGTTAGGATATATAACGTTATAGACGCATATAATGTTACCACCGAGACGTAGGGACCGACACGCCTGAAATGTTGTAGAATATTACATCCGAGATGTCAGATTGCCTTAGGTTAGTATATATAATGTTATAGACGTATATAATGTTCCCACCGAGAAGTAGGGTCCAACACGCCAGGAATGTTGTCAAATATTACATCCGAGTATTTAGGTTGCCTTAGGTTAGGATATATAACGTTATAGACGCACGTAATGTTACCACCGAAACGTAGGGACCGACACGCCTTAAATGTTGTAGAATATTACATCCGAGATGTCAGGTTGCCTTAGGTTAGGATATATAACCTTATAGACGTATATACTGTTCCCTCCGAGAAGTAGGGTCCGAGACACCAGGAATTTTGTCAAATATTACATTCGAGTAGTTACGTTGCCTCAGGTTAGGATATATAACGTTATAGACGCATGCAATGTTACCACCGAGACGTAGGGACCGACACGCCTGGAATGTAGTCAAATGTTACATCCGAGATGTTAGATTGCCTTAGGTTAGGATATATGACGTTATAGACGTATATACTGTTCCCTCCGAGAAGTAGGGTTCGACACGCCTGGAATGTTGTAGAATATTACATCCGATATGGCAGGTTGCCTTAGATTAGGATATGTAATGTTAGAGACGTATATACTGTTCCCACCGAGAAGTAGGTTCCGACACGCCAGGAATGTTGTCAAATGTTACATCCGAGTATTTAGGTTGCCTTATGTTAGGATATATAACGTTATAGACGCATGTAATGTTACCACCGAGACGTAGGGACCGACACGCCTGGAATGTTGTCAAAAGTTACATCCGAGATGTTAGGTGGCCTTAGGTTAGGATATATAACGTTATAGACGTATATACTGTTCCCACCGAGAAGTAGGGTCCAACACGCCAGGAATGTTGCCAAATATTACATCCGAGCTGTTAGGTGGCCTTAGGTTAGGATATATAACGTTATAGACGTATATAATGTTCCCACCGAGAAGTAGGGTCCGACACACCAGGAAAGTTGTCAAATGTTACATCCGAGATATTAGGTTGCCTTTGGTTAGGATATACAAAGTTATAGACGCATATAACGTTACCACCGAGAAGTAGGGTCCGACACGCCAGGAATGTTGTCAAATATTACATCCGAGTTGTTAGGTTGCCTTATGTTAGGATATATAAAGTTATAGACGCATATAATGTCACCACCGAGACGTAGGGACCGACACGCCTCAAATGTTGTAGAATACTACATCCGAGATGTCAGGTTGCCTTAGGTTAGGATATATAACGTTATAGACGTATATACTGTTCCCACCGAGAAGTAGGGTCCGGCACGCGAGCAATGATGTCAAATATTACATCCGAGACGTTACGTTGCCTTACATTAGGATATATACCGTTATAGACGTATATAATGTTCCCACCGAGAAGTTTGCGCCGACATGGCAGGAATGTTGTCAAATATTACATCCGAGTTATTAACTTCCCTTAGGTTAGGATATATAACGTTATAGACGCATATAATATTCCTACCGAGAAGTAGGGTCCGACACGCATGGAATGTTGTCAAATATTGCATGCGAGACGTTAGGTTGCCTTAGATTAGGATATATACCGTTATAGACGTATATAATATTCCCACCGAAAAGAATGCACCGACACGCCAGGAATGTTTTAAAATATTACATCCGAGATGTTAGGATGCCTTAGGTGAGGATATATAACGTTATAGACGTATATAATGTTCCCACCGGGAAGTAGGGGTCGACACGACAGGAATGTTGCCAAATATTACATCCGAGATGTTAGGTTGCCCTAGATTAGGATATATAACGCTATAGACGCATATAATGTTACCACCGAGACGTAGGGATTGACACGCCTGGAATGTTGTCAAATGTTACATCCGAGATGTTGGTTTGCCTTAGGTTAAGATATATAACGTTATAGACGTGTATACTGTTCCCACCGAGAAGTAGGGTTCGACAGGCCAGGAATGTTGTCAAATATTGCATGCGAGATGTTAGGTTGCCTTAGATTAGGATATATACCGTTATAGACGTATATAATATTCCCACCGAAAAGAATGCACCGACACGCCAGGAATGTTGCCAAATATTACATCCGAGATGTTAGGTTGCCTCAGGTTAGGATATATAACGCTATAGACGCATATAATGTTACCACCGAGACGTAGGTTCCTATACGCGTGGAATGTTGTCAAATGTTACATCCGAGATGTTAGGTTGCCTTAGGTTAGGATATATAACGTTATAGACGTATATACTGTTCCCACCAAGAAGTAGGGTCCGACACGCCAGGAATGTTGTCAAATATTACATCCGAGATGTTAGGTTGCCTTAGGTTAGGATATATAACGCTATAGACGCATATTATGTTACCACCGAGACGTAAGGACCGACACGCCTAGAATGTTGTCAAATGTTACATCCGAGATGTTAGGATGCCTTAGGCTAGGATATATAACGTTATAGACGCATATAATGTTCCCACCGAGCAGTAGGGTCCGACACGCCAGGAATGTTTTCAAATATTACATCCGAGTTGTTAGGTTGACTTAGGTTAGGATATATAACGTTATAGACGCATATAATGTTACCACCGAGAAGTAGTGTCCGACACGCCAGGAATGTTGTCCAACATTACATCAGATTTGTTAGGTTGCCATAGGATAAGATATATAACGTTATAGACGCATATAATGTTCCCACCGAGAAGTAGGGTCCGACACGCCTGGAATATTGTCAAATATTACATGCGAGATATTAGGTTGCCTTAGGTTAGGATATATAACGTTATAGACGTATATAATGTTCCCACCGGGAAGTAGGGTCCGACACGACAGGAATGTTGCCAAATATTACATCCGAGATGTTAGGTTGCCCTAGATTAGGATATATAACGCTATAGACGCATATAATATTACCACCGAGACGTAGGGACCGACACGCCTGGAATGTTGTCAAATGTAACATCCGATATGTTAGGTTGTCTTAGGTTAAGATATATAACGTTATAGACGCATATAATGTTCCCACCGAGAAGTAGGTTCCGACACGCCTGGAATGTTGTCAAATATTACGTCCGAGATGTTAGGTTGCCTTAGGTTATGGTATATAACGTTATAGACGCATATAATGTTACCACCGAGACGTAGGGACTGACACGCCTGGAATGTTGTCAAATGTTACATCCGAGATGGTAGGTTGCCTTAGGTTAGGATATATAACGTTATAGACGTATATAATGTTCCCACCGGGAAGTAGGGTCCGACACGACATAAATATTGCAAATATTACATCCGAGATGTTAGGTTGCCTTGGGTTAGGATATATAACGTTATAGACGCATATAATGTTACCACCGAGACGTAGGGACTGACACGCCTGGAATGTTGTCAAATGTTACATCCGAGATGTTAGGTTGCCTTAGGTTAGGATATACAACGTTATAGACGTATATAATGTTCCCACCGGGAAGTAGGGTCCGACACGACATAAATGTTGCCAAATATTACATCCGAGATGTTATGTTGCCTTAGGTTAGGATATATAACGCTATAGACGCATATAATGTTACCACCGAGAAGTAGGGACCGACACGCCAGGAATGTTGTCAAATGTTACATCCGAGATGTTAGGTGACCTTAGGTTAGGATATATAACGTTATAGACGTATATACTGTTCCCACCGAGAAGTAGTGTCCGACACGTCAGGAATGTTGTCAAATATTACATCAGAGTTGTTAGGTTGCCATAGGATAAGATATATAACGTTATAGACGCATATAATGTTTCCACCGAGAAGTAGGGACCGACACGCCTGGAATGTTGTAGAATATTACATCCGAAATGTTACGTGGCCTTAGGTTAGGATATATAACGTTAGAGACGTATATAATGTTCCCACGGAGAAGTAGGGTCCGACACGCCTGGAATGTTGTAGAATATTACATCCGAGATGTTAGGTTGCCTTAGGTTAGGATATATAACGTTATAGACGTATATACCGTTCCCTCCGAGAATTAGGTTTGGACAGGCCAGGAATGAAGCCAATATTACATCCGAGATGTTAGGTTGCCTTAGATTAGGATACATACCGTTATAGACATATATAATATTCCCACCGAAAAGAATGCACCCACACGACAGGAATGTTGTAAAATATTAAATCCGAGTTGTTAGGTGGCCTCAGGTTAGGATATATAACGTTATAGACGTATATAATGTTCCCACCGAGAAGTAGGGTCCGACACGCCTGGAATGTTGCCAAATACTACATCCGAGCTGTCAGGTTGCCTTAGGTTAGGATATATACCGTTATAGACGTATATAATGTTACCACCGAGACGTAGGGACTGACACGTCTGGAATGTTGTCAAATGTTACATCCGAGATGTTAGGTTCCCTTAGGTTAGGATATATAGCGTTATAAACGCATATAATGTTCCCACCGAGAAGTAGGGTCCGACAGGCCAGGAATGTTTTCAAATATTACATCCGAGTTGTTAGGTTGCCTTAGGTTAAGATATATAACGTTATAGACGCATATAATGTTACCACCGAGAAGTAGGGTTCGACAGGCCAGGAATGTTGTCAAATATTGCATGCGAGATGTTAGGTTGCCTTAGATTCGGATATATACCGTTATAGACGTATATAATATTCCCACCGTAAAGAATGCACCGACACGCCAGGAATGTTGTAAAATATTACATCCGAGATATTAGGTTGCCTTAGGATAGGATATATATCGTTATAGACGCATGTAATGTGACCACCGAGACGTTGGGACCGACACGCCTGGAATGTTGTCAAATGTTACCTCTGAGATGTAAGGTTGCCTTAGGTTAGGATATATAACGTTATAGACGCATATAATGTTCCCACCGAGCAGTAGGGTCCGACACGCCTGGAATGTTGTAGAATATTACATCCGAGATGTTAGGCTGCCTTAGGTTAGGATATATAACGTTATAGACGTATATACCGTTCCCTCCGAGAATTAGGGTTGGACAGGCCAGGAATGAAGCCAATATTACATCCGAGATGTTAGGTTGCCTTAGATTAGGATACATACCGTTATAGACGTATATAATATTCCCACCGAAAAGAATGCACCCACACGACAGGAATGTTGTAAAATATTACATCCGAGATGTTAGGTGGCCTCAGGTTAGGATATATAACGTTATAGACGTATATAATGTTCCCACCGAGAAGTAGGGTCCGACACGACAGGAATGTTGCCAAATATTACATCCGAGATGTTAAGTTGCCTTAAGTTAGGACATATAACGCTATAGACGCATATAATGTTACCACCGAGACGTAGGGTCCTACACGCGTGGAATGTTGTCAAATGTTACATCCGAGATGTTAGGTTGCCTTAGGTTAGCATATATAACGTTATAGACGTATATACTGTGCCACTGAGAAGTAGGGTCCGACACGCCAGGAATGTTGTCAAATATTACATCCGACTTGCTAGGTTGCCTTAGGTTAGGATATATAACGTTATAGACGCATATAATGTTCCCACCGAGCAGTAGGGTCCGACACGCCTGGAATGTTGTAGAATATTACATCCGAGATGTTAGGTTGCCTTGGGTTAGGATATATAACGTTATAGACGTATATACCGTTCCCTCCGAGAATTAGGTTTGGACAGGCCAGGAATGAAGCCAATATTACATCCGAGATGTTAGGTTGCCTTAGATTAGGATATATACCGTTATAGACGTATATAATATTCCCACCGAAAAGAATGCACCGACACGCCAGGAATGTTGTAAAATATTACAACCGAGATGTTAGCTGGCCTCAGGTTAGGATATATAACGTTATAGACGTATATAATGTTCCCACCGAGAAGTAGGGTCCGACACGACAGGAATGTTGCCAAATACTACATCCGAGATGTTAGGTTGCCTTAGGTTAGGATATATAACGCTATAGACGCATATTATGTTACCACCGAGACGTAAGGACCGACACGCCTGGAATGTTGTCAGATGTTACATCCGAGATGTTAGGTTCCCTTAGGTTAGGATATATAACGTTATAAACGCATATAATGTTCCCACCGAGAAGTAGGGTCCGACAGGCCAGGAATGTTTACAAATATTACATCCGAGTTGTTAGGTTGCCTTAGGTTAGGATATATAACGTTATAGACGCATATAATGTTACCACCGAGACGTAGGGACTGACACGCCTGGAATGTTGTCAAATGTTACATCCGAGATGTTGGGTTGCCTTAGGTTAGGATATATAACGTTATAGACGTATATAATGTTCCCACCGAGAAGTAGGGTCCGACACGACAGGAATGTAGCCAATATTACATCCGAGATGTTAGGTTGCCTTAGGTTAGGATATATAGCGTTATAAACGTATATAATGTTCCCACCGAGAAGTAGGGTTCGACAAGCCAGGAATGTTGTCAAATATTGCATGCGAGATGTTAGGTTGCCTTAGATTCGGATATATACCGTTATAGACGTATATAATATTCCCACCGTAAAGAATGCACCGACACGCCAGGAATGTTGTAAAATATTACATCCGAGACGTTAGGTGGCCTTAGGTTAGGATATATAACGTTATAGACGTATATAATGTTCCCACCGAGAAGAAGGGTCCGACACGACAGGAATGTTGCCAAATATTACATCCGAGATATTAGGTTGCCTTAGGTTAGGATATATAACGTTATAGACGCATGTAATGTAACCACCGAGAAGTAGGGTCTGACACGCCTGGAATGTTGTAGAATATTACAACCGCGATGTCAGATTGCCTTAGGTTGGGATATCTAACGTTATAGACGTACATACTGTTCCCACCGAGAAGTAGGGTCCGACACGCCAGGAATGTTGTCAAATATTACATCCGAGATATTAGGTTGCCTTTGGTTAGGATATACAAAGTTATAGACGCATATAACGTTACCACCGAGAAGTAGGGTCCGACACGCCAGGAATGTTGTCAAATATTACATCCGAGTTGTTAGGTTGCCTTATGTTAGGATATATAACGTTATAGACGCATATAATGTTACCACCGAGACGTAGGGACCGACACGCCTCAAATGTTGTAGAATACTACATCCGAGATGTCAGGTTGCCTTAGGTTAGGATATATAACGTTATAGACGTATATACTGTTCCCACCGAGAAGTAGGGTCCGGCACGCGAGCAATGATGTCAAATATTACATCCGAGACGTTACGTTGCCTTACATTAGGATATATACCGTTATAGACGTATATAATGTTCCCACCGAGAAGTTTGCGCCGACATGGCAGGAATGTTGTCAAATATTACATCCGAGTTATTAACTTCCCTTAGGTTAGGATATATAACGTTATAGACGCATATAATATTCCTACCGAGAAGTAGGGTCCGACATGCATGGAATGTTGTCAAATATTGCATGCGAGACGTTAGGTTGCCTTAGATTAGGATATATACCGTTATAGACGTATATAATATTCCCACCGAGAAGTAGGGTCCGACACACCAGGAAAGTTGTCAAATGTTACATCCGAGATATTAGGTTGCCTTTGGTTAGGATATACAACGTTATAGACGCATATAACGTTACCACCGAGAAGTAGGGTCCGACACGCCAGGAATGTTGTCAAATATTACATCCGAGTTGTTAGGTTGCCTTATGTTAGGATATATAACGTTATAGACGCATATAATGTTACCACCGAGTCGTAGGGACCGACACGCCTCAAATGTTGTAGAATACTACATCCGAGATGTCAGGTTGCCTTAGGTTAGGATATATAACGTTATAGACGTATATACTGTTCCCACCGAGAAGTAGGGTCCGGCACGCGAGCAATGATGTCAAATATTACATCCGAGACGTTACGTTGCCTTACATTAGGATATATACCGTTATAGACGTATATAATGTTCCCACCGAGAACTAGGGTTCGACAGGCCAGGAATGTTGTCAAATATTGCATGCGAGATGTTAGGTTGCCTTAGATTAGGATATATACCGTTATAGACGTATATACTATTCCCACCGTAAAGAATGCACCGACACGCCAGGAATGTTGTAAAATATTACATCCGAGATGTTAGGTGGCCTTAGGTAAGGATATATAACGTTATAGACGTATATAATGTTCCCACCGAGAAGAAGGGTCCGACACGACAGGAATGTTGCCAAATATTACATCCGAGATGTTAGGATGCCTTAGGTTAGGATATATAACGCTATAGACGCATGTAATGTTACCACCGAGACGTAGGGGCCGACACGCCTGGAATGCTGTCAAATGTTACATCCGAGATGTTAGATTGCCTTAGGTTACGATATATGACGTTATAGACGTATATACTGTTCCCTCCGAGAAGTAGGGTTCGACACGCCTGGAATGTTGTAGAATATTACGTCCGATATGTCAGGTTGCCTTAGGTTAGGATATATAATGTTAGGGACGTATATACTGTTACCACCGAGAAGTATGCTCGGATAGGACAGGAATGTTGTAAAATATTACGTCTGAGATGATAGGTTGCCTTAGATTAGGTCATACAACGTTATAGACGCATATAATGTTCCCACCGAGAAGTAGGGTCTGACACGCCTGGAATGTTGTAGAATATTACAACCGCGATGTCAGATTGCCTTAGGTTGCGATATCTAACGTTATAGACGTACATACTGTTCCCACCGAGAAGTAGGGTCCGACACGCCAGGAATGTTGTCAAATATTACATCCGAGTATTTAGGTTGCCTTAGGTTAGGATATATAACGTTATAGACGCATGTAATGTTACCGCCGAGACGTAGGGACCGACACGCCTGGAATGTTGTCAAAAGTTACATCCGAGATGTTAGATGGCCTTAGTTTAGGATATATGACGTTATAGACGTATATACTGTTCCCTCCGATAAGTAGGGTTCGACACGCCTGGAATGTTGTAGAATATTACATCCGATATGGCAGGTTGCCTTAGATTAGGATATGTAATGTTAGAGACGTATATACTGTTCCCACCGAGAAGAGGGTTCCGACACGCCAGGAATGTTGTCAAATGTTACATCCGTGTATTTAGGTTGCCTTATGTTAGGATATATAACGTTATAGACGCATGTAATGTTACTACCGAGACGTAGGGACCGACACGCCTGAAATATTGTCAAAAGTTACATCCGAGATGTTAGGTGGCCTTAGGTTAGGATATATAACGTTATAGACGTATATACTGTTCCCACCGAGAAGTAGGGTCCAACACGCCAGGAATGTTGCCAAATATTACATCCGAGATGTTAGGTTGCCTTATGTTAGGATATATAACGTTATAGACGCATATAATGTTACCACCGAGACGTAGGGACCGACACGCCTCAAATGTTGTAGAATACTACATCCGAGATGTCAGATTGCCTTAGGTTAGGATATATAACGTTATAGACGTATATACTGTTCCCACCGAGAAGTAGGGTCCGGCACGCGAGCAATGATGTCAAATATTACATCCGAGACGTTACGTTGCCTTACATTAGGATATATACCGTTATAGACGTATATAATGTTCCCACCGAGAAGTTTGCGCCGACATGGCAGGAATGTTGTCAAATATTACATCCGAGTTATTAAGTTCCCTTAGGTTAGGATATATAACGTTATAGACGCATATAATATTCCCACCGAGAAGTAGGGTCCGACACGCATGGAATGTTGTCAAATATTGCATGCGAGACGTTAGGTTGCCTTAGATTAGGATATATACCGTTATAGACGTATATAATATTCCCACCGAAAAGAATGCACCGACACGCCAGGAATGTTTTAAAATATTACATCCGAGATGTTAGGATGCCTTAGGTGAGGATATATAACGTTATAGACGTATATAATGTTCCCACCGGGAAGTAGTGTCCGACACGTCAGGAATGTTGTCAAATATTACATCAGAGTTGTTAGGTTGCCATAGGATAAGATATATAACGTTATAGACGCATATAATGCTTCCACCGAGAAGTAGGGACCGACACGCCTGGAATGTTGTAGAATATTACATCCGAAATGTTACGTGGCCTTAGGTTAGGATATATAACGTTAGAGACGTATATAATGTTCCCACGGAGAAGTAGGGTCCGACACGCCTGGAATGTTGTAGAATATTACATCCGAGATGTTAGGTTGCCTTAGGCTAGGATATATAACGTTATAGACGTATATACCGTTCCCTCCGAGAATTAGGTTTGGACAGGCCGGGAATGAAGCCAATATTACATCCGAGATGTTAGGTTGCCTTAGATTAGGATACATACCGTTATAGACGTATATAATATTCCTACCGAAAAGAATGCACCCACACGACAGGAATGTTGTAAAATATTAAATCCGAGATGTTAGGTGGCCTCAGGTTAGGATATATAACGTTATAGACGTATATAATGTTCCCACCGAGAAGTAGGGTCCGACACGACAGGAATGTTGCCAAATACCACATCCGAGATGTTAGGTTGCCTTAGGTTAGGATATATAATGCTATAGACGCATATTATGTTACCACCGAGACGTAAGGACCGACACGCCTGGAATGTTGTCAGATGTTACAACCGAGATGTTAGGTTCCCTTAGGTTAGGATATATAACATTATAAACGCATATAATGTTCCCACCGAGAAGTAGGGTCCGGCAGGCCGGGAATGTTTTCAAATATTACATCCGAGTTGTTAGGTTGCCTTAGGTTAGGATATATAACGTTATAGACGCATATAATGTTACCACCGAGACGTAGGGACTGACACGCCTGGAATGTTGTCAAATGTTACATCCGAGATGTTGGGTTGCCTTAGGTTAGGATATATAACGTTATAGACGTGTATACTGTTCCCACCGAGAAGTAGGGTCCGACACGCCAGGAATGTTGTCAAATATTACATACGAGATGTTAGGTGGCCTTAGGTTAGCATATATAACGTAGTAGATGCATGTAATGTTACCACCGACACGTAGGGACCGACACGCCTGGAATGTTGTCAAATGTTACATCCGAGATGTTAGGTTGCCTTAGATTAGGATATATACCGTTATAGACGCATGTAATGTTACCACCGAGACGCAGGGACCGACGCGTCTGGAATGTTGTCAAATGTTACATCCGAGACGTTAGGTGGCCTCAGGTTAGGATATATAACGTTATAGACGTATATAATGTTCCCACCGAGAAGTAGGGTCCGACACGCCTGGAATGTTGCCAAATACTACATCCGAGATGTCAGGTTGCCTTAGGTTAGGATATATACCGTTATAGACGTATATAATGTTACCACCGAGACGTAGGGACTGACACGTCTGGAATGTTGTCAAATGTTACATCCGAGATGTTAGGTTCCCTTAGGTTAGGATATATAGCGTTATAAACGCATATAATGTTCCCACCGAGAAGTAGGGTCCGACAGGCCAGGAATGTTTTCAAATATTACATCCGAGTTGTTAGGTTGCCTTAGGTTAAGATATATAACGTTATAGACGCATATAATGTTACCACCGAGAAGTAGGGTTCGACAGGCCAGGAATGTTGTCAAATATTGCATGCGAGATGTTAGGTTGCCTTAGATTCGGATATATACCGTTATAGACGTATATAATATTCCCACCGTAAAGAATGCACCGACACGCCAGGAATGTTGTAAAATATTACATCCGAGATGTTAGGTGGCCTTAGGTTAGGATATATAACGTTATAGACGTATATAATGTTCCCACCGAGAAGAAGGGTCCGACACGACAGGAATGTTGCCAAATATTACATCCGAGATATTAGGTTGCCTTAGGATAGGATATATATCGTTATAGACGCATGTAATGTGACCACCGAGACGTTGGGACCGACACGCCTGGAATGTTGTCAAATGTTACCTCTGAGATGTAAGGTTGCCTTAGGTTAGGATATATAACGTTATAGACGCATATAATGTTCCCACCGAGCAGTAGGGTCCGACACGCCTGGAATGTTGTAGAATATTACATCCGAGATGTTAGGCTGCCTTAGGTTAGGATATATAACGTTATAGACGTATATACCGTTCCCTCCGAGAATTAGGGTTGGACAGGCCAGGAATGAAGCCAATATTACATCCGAGATGTTAGGTTGCCTTAGATTAGGATACATACCGTTATAGACGTATATAATATTCCCACCGAAAAGAATGCACCCACACGACAGGAATGTTGTAAAATATTACATCCGAGATGTTAGGTGGCCTCAGGTTAGGATATATAACGTTATAGACGTATATAATGTTCCCACCGAGAAGTAGGGTCCGACACGACAGGAATGTTGCCAAATATTACATCCGAGATGTTAAGTTGCCTTAAGTTAGGATATATAACGCTATAGACGCATATAATGTTACCACCGAGACGTAGGGTCCTACACGCGTGGAATGTTGTCAAATGTTACATCCGAGATGTTAGGTTGCCTTAGGTTAGCATATATAACGTTATAGACGTATATACTGTGCCACTGAGAAGTAGGGTCCGACACGCCAGGAATGTTGTCAAATATTACATCCGACTTGCTAGGTTGCCTTAGGTTAGGATATATAACGTTATAGACGCATATAATGTTCCCACCGAGCAGTAGGGTCCGACACGCCTGGAATGTTGTAGAATATTACATCCGAGATGTTAGGTTGCCTTGGGTTAGGATATATAACGTTATAGACGTATATACCGTTCCCTCCGAGAATTAGGTTTGGACAGGCCAGGAATGAAGCCAATATTACATCCGAGATGTTAGGTTGCCTTAGATTAGGATATATACCGTTATAGACGTATATAATATTCCCACCGAAAAGAATGCACCGACACGCCAGGAATGTTGTAAAATATTACAACCGAGATGTTAGCTGGCCTCAGGTTAGGATATATAACGTTATAGACGTATATAATGTTCCCACCGAGAAGTAGGGTCCGACACGACAGGAATGTTGCCAAATACTACATCCGAGATGTTAGGTTGCCTTAGGTTAGGATATATAACGCTATAGACGCATATTATGTTACCACCGAGACGTAAGGACCGACACGCCTGGAATGTTGTCAGATGTTACATCCGAGATGTTAGGTTCCCTTAGGTTAGGATATATAACGTTATAAACGCATATAATGTTCCCACCGAGAAGTAGGGTCCGACAGGCCAGGAATGTTTACAAATATTACATCCGAGTTGTTAGGTTGCCTTAGGTTAGGATATATAACGTTATAGACGCATATAATGTTACCACCGAGACGTAGGGACTGACACGCCTGGAATGTTGTCAAATGTTACATCCGAGATGTTGGGTTGCCTTAGGTTAGGATATATAACGTTATAGACGTATATAATGTTCCCACCGAGAAGTAGGGTCCGACACGACAGGAATGTAGCCAATATTACATCCGAGATGTTAGGTTGCCTTAGGTTAGGATATATAGCGTTATAGACGTATATAATGTTCCCACCGAGAAGTAGGGTTCGACAAGCCAGGAATGTTGTCAAATATTGCATGCGAGATGTTAGGTTGCCTTAGATTCGGATATATACCGTTATAGACGTATATAATATTCCCACCGTAAAGAATGCACCGACACGCCAGGAATGTTGTAAAATATTACATCCGAGACGTTAGGTGGCCTTAGGTTAGGATATATAACGTTATAGACGTATATAATGTTCCCACCGAGAAGAAGGGTCCGACACGACAGGAATGTTGCCAAATATTACATCCGAGATATTAGGTTGCCTTAGGTTAGGATATATAACGTTATAGACGCATGTAATGTAACCACCGAGAAGTAGGGTCTGACACGCCTGGAATGTTGTAGAATATTACAACCGCGATGTCAGATTGCCTTAGGTTGGGATATCTAACGTTATAGACGTACATACTGTTCCCACCGAGAAGTAGGGTCCGACACGCCAGGAATGTTGTCAAATATTACATCCGAGATATTAGGTTGCCTTTGGTTAGGATATACAAAGTTATAGACGCATATAACGTTACCACCGAGAAGTAGGGTCCGACACGCCAGGAATGTTGTCAAATATTACATCCGAGTTGTTAGGTTGCCTTATGTTAGGATATATAACGTTATAGACGCATATAATGTTACCACCGAGACGTAGGGACCGACACGCCTCAAATGTTGTAGAATACTACATCCGAGATGTCAGGTTGCCTTAGGTTAGGATATATAACGTTATAGACGTATATACTGTTCCCACCGAGAAGTAGGGTCCGGCACGCGAGCAATGATGTCAAATATTACATCCGAGACGTTACGTTGCCTTACATTAGGATATATACCGTTATAGACGTATATAATGTTCCCACCGAGAAGTTTGCGCCGACATGGCAGGAATGTTGTCAAATATTACATCCGAGTTATTAACTTCCCTTAGGTTAGGATATATAACGTTATAGACGCATATAATATTCCTACCGAGAAGTAGGGTCCGACATGCATGGAATGTTGTCAAATATTGCATGCGAGACGTTAGGTTGCCTTAGATTAGGATATATACCGTTATAGACGTATATAATATTCCCACCGAGAAGTAGGGTCCGACACACCAGGAAAGTTGTCAAATGTTACATCCGAGATATTAGGTTGCCTTTGGTTAGGATATACAACGTTATAGACGCATATAACGTTACCACCGAGAAGTAGGGTCCGACACGCCAGGAATGTTGTCAAATATTACATCCGAGTTGTTAGGTTGCCTTATGTTAGGATATATAACGTTATAGACGCATATAATGTTACCACCGAGTCGTAGGGACCGACACGCCTCAAATGTTGTAGAATACTACATCCGAGATGTCAGGTTGCCTTAGGTTAGGATATATAACGTTATAGACGTATATACTGTTCCCACCGAGAAGTAGGGTCCGGCACGCGAGCAATGATGTCAAATATTACATCCGAGACGTTACGTTGCCTTACATTAGGATATATACCGTTATAGACGTATATAATGTTCCCACCGAGAACTAGGGTTCGACAGGCCAGGAATGTTGTCAAATATTGCATGCGAGATGTTAGGTTGCCTTAGATTAGGATATATACCGTTATAGACGTATATACTATTCCCACCGTAAAGAATGCACCGACACGCCAGGAATGTTGTAAAATATTACATCCGAGATGTTAGGTGGCCTTAGGTAAGGATATATAACGTTATAGACGTATATAATGTTCCCACCGAGAAGAAGGGTCCGACACGACAGGAATGTTGCCAAATATTACATCCGAGATGTTAGGATGCCTTAGGTTAGGATATATAACGCTATAGACGCATGTAATGTAACCACCGAGAAGTAGGGTCTGACACGCCTGGAATGTTGTAGAATATTACAACCGCGATGTCAGATTGCCTTAGGTTGGGATATCTAACGTTATAGACGTACATACTGTTCCCACCGAGAAGTAGGGTCCGACACGCCAGGAATGTTGTCAAATATTACATCCGAGATATTAGGTTGCCTTTGGTTAGGATATACAAAGTTATAGACGCATATAACGTTACCACCGAGAAGTAGGGTCCGACACGCCAGGAATGTTGTCAAATATTACATCCGAGTTGTTAGGTTGCCTTATGTTAGGATATATAACGTTATAGACGCATATAATGTTACCACCGAGACGTAGGGACCGACACGCCTCAAATGTTGTAGAATACTACATCCGAGATGTCAGGTTGCCTTAGGTTAGGATATATAACGTTATAGACGTATATACTGTTCCCACCGAGAAGTAGGGTCCGGCACGCGAGCAATGATGTCAAATATTACATCCGAGACGTTACGTTGCCTTACATTAGGATATATACCGTTATAGACGTATATAATGTTCCCACCGAGAAGTTTGCGCCGACATGGCAGGAATGTTGTCAAATATTACATCCGAGTTATTAACTTCCCTTAGGTTAGGATATATAACGTTATAGACGCATATAATATTCCTACCGAGAAGTAGGGTCCGACATGCATGGAATGTTGTCAAATATTGCATGCGAGACGTTAGGTTGCCTTAGATTAGGATATATACCGTTATAGACGTATATAATATTCCCACCGAGAAGTAGGGTCCGACACACCAGGAAAGTTGTCAAATGTTACATCCGAGATATTAGGTTGCCTTTGGTTAGGATATACAACGTTATAGACGCATATAACGTTACCACCGAGAAGTAGGGTCCGACACGCCAGGAATGTTGTCAAATATTACATCCGAGTTGTTAGGTTGCCTTATGTTAGGATATATAACGTTATAGACGCATATAATGTTACCACCGAGTCGTAGGGACCGACACGCCTCAAATGTTGTAGAATACTACATCCGAGATGTCAGGTTGCCTTAGGTTAGGATATATAACGTTATAGACGTATATACTGTTCCCACCGAGAAGTAGGGTCCGGCACGCGAGCAATGATGTCAAATATTACATCCGAGACGTTACGTTGCCTTACATTAGGATATATACCGTTATAGACGTATATAATGTTCCCACCGAGAACTAGGGTTCGACAGGCCAGGAATGTTGTCAAATATTGCATGCGAGATGTTAGGTTGCCTTAGATTAGGATATATACCGTTATAGACGTATATACTATTCCCACCGTAAAGAATGCACCGACACGCCAGGAATGTTGTAAAATATTACATCCGAGATGTTAGGTGGCCTTAGGTAAGGATATATAACGTTATAGACGTATATAATGTTCCCACCGAGAAGAAGGGTCCGACACGACAGGAATGTTGCCAAATATTACATCCGAGATGTTAGGATGCCTTAGGTTAGGATATATAACGCTATAGACGCATGTAATGTTACCACCGAGACGTAGGGGCCGACACGCCTGGAATGCTGTCAAATGTTACATCCGAGATGTTAGATTGCCTTAGGTTACGATATATGACGTTATAGACGTATATACTGTTCCCTCCGAGAAGTAGGGTTCGACACGCCTGGAATGTTGTAGAATATTACGTCCGATATGTCAGGTTGCCTTAGGTTAGGATATATAATGTTAGGGACGTATATACTGTTACCACCGAGAAGTATGCTCGGATAGGACAGGAATGTTGTAAAATATTACGTCTGAGATGATAGGTTGCCTTAGATTAGGTCATACAACGTTATAGACGCATATAATGTTCCCACCGAGAAGTAGGGTCTGACACGCCTGGAATGTTGTAGAATATTACAACCGCGATGTCAGATTGCCTTAGGTTGCGATATCTAACGTTATAGACGTACATACTGTTCCCACCGAGAAGTAGGGTCCGACACGCCAGGAATGTTGTCAAATATTACATCCGAGTATTTAGGTTGCCTTAGGTTAGGATATATAACGTTATAGACGCATGTAATGTTACCGCCGAGACGTAGGGACCGACACGCCTGGAATGTTGTCAAAAGTTACATCCGAGATGTTAGATGGCCTTAGGTTAGGATATATGACGTTATAGACGTATATACTGTTCCCTCCGATAAGTAGGGTTCGACACGCCTGGAATGTTGTAGAATATTACATCCGATATGGCAGGTTGCCTTAGATTAGGATATGTAATGTTAGAGACGTATATACTGTTCCCACCGAGAAGAGGGTTCCGACACGCCAGGAATGTTGTCAAATGTTACATCCGTGTATTTAGGTTGCCTTATGTTAGGATATATAACGTTATAGACGCATGTAATGTTACTACCGAGACGTAGGGACCGACACGCCTGAAATGTTGTCAAAAGTTACATCCGAGATGTTAGGTGGCCTTAGGTTAGGATATATAACGTTATAGACGTATATACTGTTCCCACCGAGAAGTAGGGTCCAACACGCCAGGAATGTTGCCAAATATTACATCCGAGATGTTAGGTTGCCTTATGTTAGGATATATAACGTTATAGACGCATATAATGTTACCACCGAGACGTAGGGACCGACACGCCTCAAATGTTGTAGAATACTACATCCGAGATGTCAGATTGCCTTAGGTTAGGATATATAACGTTATAGACGTATATACTGTTCCCACCGAGAAGTAGGGTCCGGCACGCGAGCAATGATGTCAAATATTACATCCGAGACGTTACGTTGCCTTACATTAGGATATATACCGTTATAGACGTATATAATGTTCCCACCGAGAAGTTTGCGCCGACATGGCAGGAATGTTGTCAAATATTACATCCGAGTTATTAAGTTCCCTTAGGTTAGGATATATATCGTTATAGACGCATATAATATTCCCACCGAGAAGTAGGGTCCGACACGCATGGAATGTTGTCAAATATTGCATGCGAGACGTTAGGTTGCCTTAGATTAGGATATATACCGTTATAGACGTATATAATATTCCCACCGAAAAGAATGCACCGACACGCCAGGAATGTTTTAAAATATTACATCCGAGATGTTAGGATGCCTTAGGTGAGGATATATAACGTTATAGACGTATATAATGTTCCCACCGGGAAGTAGTGTCCGACACGTCAGGAAGGTTGTCAAATATTACATCAGAGTTGTTAGGTTGCCATAGGATAAGATATATAACGTTATAGACGCATATAATGCTTCCACCGAGAAGTAGGGACCGACACGCCTGGAATGTTGTAGAATATTACATCCGAAATGTTACGTGGCCTTAGGTTAGGATATATAACGTTAGAGACGTATATAATGTTCCCACGGAGAAGTAGGGTCCGACACGCCTGGAATGTTGTAGAATATTACATCCGAGATGTTAGGTTGCCTTAGGCTAGGATATATAACGTTATAGACGTATATACCGTTCCCTCCGAGAATTAGGTTTGGACAGGCCGGGAATGAAGCCAATATTACATCCGAGATGTTAGGTTGCCTTAGATTAGGATACATACCGTTATAGACGTATATAATATTCCTACCGAAAAGAATGCACCCACACGACAGGAATGTTGTAAAATATTAAATCCGAGATGTTAGGTGGCCTCAGGTTAGGATATATAACGTTATAGACGTATATAATGTTCCCACCGAGAAGTAGGGTCCGACACGACAGGAATGTTGCCAAATACCACATCCGAGATGTTAGGTTGCCTTAGGTTAGGATATATAATGCTATGGACGCATATTATGTTACCACCGAGACGTAAGGACCGACACGCCTGGAATGTTGTCAGATGTTACATCCGAGATGTTAGGTTCCCTTAGGTTAGGATATATAACATTATAAACGCATATAATGTTCCCACCGAGAAGTAGGGTCCGGCAGGCCGGGAATGTTTTCAAATATTACATCCGAGTTGTTAGGTTGCCTTAGGTTAGGATATATAACGTTATAGACGCATATAATGTTACCACCGAGACGTAGGGACTGACACGCCTGGAATGTTGTCAAATGTTACATCCGAGATGTTGGGTTGCCTTAGGTTAGGATATATAACGTTATAGACGTGTATACTGTTCCCACCGAGAAGTAGGGTCCGACACGCCAGGAATGTTGTCAAATATTACATACGAGATGTTAGGTGGCCTTAGGTTAGCATATATAACGTAGTAGATGCATGTAATGTTACCACCGACACGTAGGGACCGACACGCCTGGAATGTTGTCAAATGTTACATCCGAGATGTTAGGTTGCCTTAGATTAGGATATATACCGTTATAGACGCATGTAATGTTACCACCGAGACGCAGGGACCGACGCGTCTGGAATGTTGTCAAATGTTACATCCGAGACGTTAGGTGGCCTCAGGTTAGGATATATAACGTTATAGACGTATATAATGTTCCCACCGAGAAGTAGGGTCCGACACGCCTGGAATGTTGCCAAATACTACATCCGAGATGTCAGGTTGCCTTAGGTTAGGATATATACCGTTATAGACGTATATAATGTTACCACCGAGACGTAGGGACTGACACGTCTGGAATGTTGTCAAATGTTACATCCGAGATGTTAGGTTCCCTTAGGTTAGGATATATAGCGTTATAAACGCATATAATGTTCCCACCGAGAAGTAGGGTCCGACAGGCCAGGAATGTTTTCAAATATTACATCCGAGTTGTTAGGTTGCCTTAGGTTAAGATATATAACGTTATAGACGCATATAATGTTACCACCGAGAAGTAGGGTTCGACAGGCCAGGAATGTTGTCAAATATTGCATGCGAGATGTTAGGTTGCCTTAGATTCGGATATATACCGTTATAGACGTATATAATATTCCCACCGTAAAGAATGCACCGACACGCCAGGAATGTTGTAAAATATTACATCCGAGATGTTAGGTGGCCTTAGGTTAGGATATATAACGTTATAGACGTATATAATGTTCCCACCGAGAAGAAGGGTCCGACACGACAGGAATGTTGCCAAATATTACATCCGAGATATTAGGTTGCCTTAGGATAGGATATATATCGTTATAGACGCATGTAATGTGACCACCGAGACGTTGGGACCGACACGCCTGGAATGTTGTCAAATGTTACCTCTGAGATGTAAGGTTGCCTTAGGTTAGGATATATAACGTTATAGACGCATATAATGTTCCCACCGAGCAGTAGGGTCCGACACGCCTGGAATGTTGTAGAATATTACATCCGAGATGTTAGGCTGCCTTAGGTTAGGATATATAACGTTATAGACGTATATACCGTTCCCTCCGAGAATTAGGGTTGGACAGGCCAGGAATGAAGCCAATATTACATCCGAGATGTTAGGTTGCCTTAGATTAGGATACATACCGTTATAGACGTATATAATATTCCCACCGAAAAGAATGCACCCACACGACAGGAATGTTGTAAAATATTACATCCGAGATGTTAGGTGGCCTCAGGTTAGGATATATAACGTTATAGACGTATATAATGTTCCCACCGAGAAGTAGGGTCCGACACGACAGGAATGTTGCCAAATATTACATCCGAGATGTTAAGTTGCCTTAAGTTAGGATATATAACGCTATAGACGCATATAATGTTACCACCGAGACGTAGGGTCCTACACGCGTGGAATGTTGTCAAATGTTACATCCGAGATGTTAGGTTGCCTTAGGTTAGCATATATAACGTTATAGACGTATATACTGTGCCACTGAGAAGTAGGGTCCGACACGCCAGGAATGTTGTCAAATATTACATCCGACTTGCTAGGTTGCCTTAGGTTAGGATATATAACGTTATAGACGCATATAATGTTCCCACCGAGCAGTAGGGTCCGACACGCCTGGAATGTTGTAGAATATTACATCCGAGATGTTAGGTTGCCTTGGGTTAGGATATATAACGTTATAGACGTATATACCGTTCCCTCCGAGAATTAGGTTTGGACAGGCCAGGAATGAAGCCAATATTACATCCGAGATGTTAGGTTGCCTTAGATTAGGATATATACCGTTATAGACGTATATAATATTCCCACCGAAAAGAATGCACCGACACGCCAGGAATGTTGTAAAATATTACAACCGAGATGTTAGCTGGCCTCAGGTTAGGATATATAACGTTATAGACGTATATAATGTTCCCACCGAGAAGTAGGGTCCGACACGACAGGAATGTTGCCAAATACTACATCCGAGATGTTAGGTTGCCTTAGGTTAGGATATATAACGCTATAGACGCATATTATGTTACCACCGAGACGTAAGGACCGACACGCCTGGAATGTTGTCAGATGTTACATCCGAGATGTTAGGTTCCCTTAGGTTAGGATATATAACGTTATAAACGCATATAATGTTCCCACCGAGAAGTAGGGTCCGACAGGCCAGGAATGTTTACAAATATTACATCCGAGTTGTTAGGTTGCCTTAGGTTAGGATATATAACGTTATAGACGCATATAATGTTACCACCGAGACGTAGGGACTGACACGCCTGGAATGTTGTCAAATGTTACATCCGAGATGTTGGGTTGCCTTAGGTTAGGATATATAACGTTATAGACGTATATAATGTTCCCACCGAGAAGTAGGGTCCGACACGACAGGAATGTAGCCAATATTACATCCGAGATGTTAGGTTGCCTTAGGTTAGGATATATAGCGTTATAGACGTATATAATGTTCCCACCGAGAAGTAGGGTTCGACAAGCCAGGAATGTTGTCAAATATTGCATGCGAGATGTTAGGTTGCCTTAGATTCGGATATATACCGTTATAGACGTATATAATATTCCCACCGTAAAGAATGCACCGACACGCCAGGAATGTTGTAAAATATTACATCCGAGACGTTAGGTGGCCTTAGGTTAGGATATATAACGTTATAGACGTATATAATGTTCCCACCGAGAAGAAGGGTCCGACACGACAGGAATGTTGCCAAATATTACATCCGAGATATTAGGTTGCCTTAGGTTAGGATATATAACGTTATAGACGCATGTAATGTAACCACCGAGAAGTAGGGTCTGACACGCCTGGAATGTTGTAGAATATTACAACCGCGATGTCAGATTGCCTTAGGTTGGGATATCTAACGTTATAGACGTACATACTGTTCCCACCGAGAAGTAGGGTCCGACACGCCAGGAATGTTGTCAAATATTACATCCGAGATATTAGGTTGCCTTTGGTTAGGATATACAAAGTTATAGACGCATATAACGTTACCACCGAGAAGTAGGGTCCGACACGCCAGGAATGTTGTCAAATATTACATCCGAGTTGTTAGGTTGCCTTATGTTAGGATATATAACGTTATAGACGCATATAATGTTACCACCGAGACGTAGGGACCGACACGCCTCAAATGTTGTAGAATACTACATCCGAGATGTCAGGTTGCCTTAGGTTAGGATATATAACGTTATAGACGTATATACTGTTCCCACCGAGAAGTAGGGTCCGGCACGCGAGCAATGATGTCAAATATTACATCCGAGACGTTACGTTGCCTTACATTAGGATATATACCGTTATAGACGTATATAATGTTCCCACCGAGAAGTTTGCGCCGACATGGCAGGAATGTTGTCAAATATTACATCCGAGTTATTAACTTCCCTTAGGTTAGGATATATAACGTTATAGACGCATATAATATTCCTACCGAGAAGTAGGGTCCGACACGCCAGGAATGTTGTCAAATATTACATCCGAGTTGTTAGGTTGCCTTATGTTAGGATATATAACGTTATAGACGCATATAATGTTACCACCGAGTCGTAGGGACCGACACGCCTCAAATGTTGTAGAATACTACATCCGAGATGTCAGGTTGCCTTAGGTTAGGATATATAACGTTATAGACGTATATACTGTTCCCACCGAGAAGTAGGGTCCGGCACGCGAGCAATGATGTCAAATATTACATCCGAGACGTTACGTTGCCTTACATTAGGATATATACCGTTATAGACGTATATAATGTTCCCACCGAGAACTAGGGTTCGACAGGCCAGGAATGTTGTCAAATATTGCATGCGAGATGTTAGGTTGCCTTAGATTAGGATATATACCGTTATAGACGTATATACTATTCCCACCGTAAAGAATGCACCGACACGCCAGGAATGTTGTAAAATATTACATCCGAGATGTTAGGTGGCCTTAGGTAAGGATATATAACGTTATAGACGTATATAATGTTCCCACCGAGAAGAAGGGTCCGACACGCCAGGAATGTTGTCAAATATTACATCCGAGTATTTAGGTTGCCTTAGGTTAGGATATATAACGTTATAGACGCATGTAATGTTACCGCCGAGACGTAGGGACCGACACGCCTGGAATGTTGTCAAAAGTTACATCCGAGATGTTAGATGGCCTTAGGTTAGGATATATGACGTTATAGACGTATATACTGTTCCCTCCGATAAGTAGGGTTCGACACGCCTGGAATGTTGTAGAATATTACATCCGATATGGCAGGTTGCCTTAGATTAGGATATGTAATGTTAGAGACGTATATACTGTTCCCACCGAGAAGTAGGTTCCGACACGCCAGGAATGTTGTCAAATGTTACATCCGTGTATTTAGGTTGCCTTATGTTAGGATATATAACGTTATAGACGCATGTAATGTTACTACCGAGACGTAGGGACCGACACGCCTGGAA
Organism: Xylocopa violacea; assembly: GCA_963969225.1. NCBI lineage: Eukaryota > Metazoa > Arthropoda > Insecta > Hymenoptera > Apidae > Xylocopa > Xylocopa violacea. Next base: position 51,008 of record CAXAJV010000299.1, on the reverse strand, counting down.
TGTTGTCAAAAGTTACATCCGAGATGTTAGGTGGCCTTAGGTTAGGATATATAACGTTATAGACGTATATACTCTTCCCACCGAGAAGTAGGGTCCAACACGCCAGGAATGTTGCCAAATATTACATCCGAGATGTTAGGTTGCCTTATGTTAGGATATATAACGTTATAGACGCATATAATGTTACCACCGAGACGTAGGGACCGACACGCCTCAAATGTTGTAGAATACTACATCCGAGATGTCAGATTGCCTTAGGTTAGGATATATAACGTTATAGACGTATATACTGTTCCCACCGAGAAGTAGGGTCCGGCACGCGAGCAATGATGTCAAATATTACATCCGAGACGTTACGTTGCCTTACATTAGGATATATACCGTTATAGACGTATATAATGTTCCCACCGAGAAGTTTGCGCCGACATGGCAGGAATGTTGTCAAATATTACATCCGAGTTATTAAGTTCCCTTAGGTTAGGACATATAACGTTATAGACGCATATAATATTCCCACCGAGAAGTAGGGTCCGACACGCATGGAATGTTGTCAAATATTGCATGCGAGACGTTAGGTTGCCTTAGATTAGGATATATACCGTTATAGACGTATATAATATTCCCACCGAAAAGAATGCACCGACACGCCAGGAATGTTTTAAAATATTACATCCGAGATGTTAGGATGCCTTAGGTGAGGATATATAACGTTATAGACGTATATAATGTTCCCACCGGGAAGTAGTGTCCGACACGTCAGGAATGTTGTCAAATATTACATCAGAGTTGTTAGGTTGCCATAGGATAAGATATATAACGTTATAGACGCATATAATGCTTCCACCGAGAAGTAGGGACCGACACGCCTGGAATGTTGTAGAATATTACATCCGAAATGTTACGTGGCCTTAGGTTAGGATATATAACGTTAGAGACGTATATAATGTTCCCACGGAGAAGTAGGGTCCGACACGCCTGGAATGTTGTAGAATATTACATCCGAGATGTTAGGTTGCCTTAGGCTAGGATATATAACGTTATAGACGTATATACCGTTCCCTCCGAGAATTAGGTTTGGACAGGCCAGGAATGAAGCCAATATTACATCCGAGATGTTAGGTTGCCTTAGATTAGGATACATACCGTTATAGACGTATATAATATTCCTACCGAAAAGAATGCACCCACACGACAGGAATGTTGTAAAATATTAAATCCGAGATGTTAGGTGGCCTCAGGTTAGGATATATAACGTTATAGACGTATATAATGTTCCCACCGAGAAGTAGGGTCCGACACGACAGGAATGTTGCCAAATACCACATCCGAGATGTTAGGTTGCCTTAGGTTAGGATATATAATGCTATAGACGCATATTATGTTACCACCGAGACGTAAGGACCGACACGCCTGGAATGTTGTCAGATGTTACATCCGAGATGTTAGGTTCCCTTAGGTTAGGATATATAACATTATAAACGCATATAATGTTCCCACCGAGAAGTAGGGTCCGGCAGGCCGGGAATGTTTTCAAATATTACATCCGAGTTGTTAGGTTTCCTTAGGTTAGGATATATAACGTTATAGACGCATATAATGTTACCACCGAGACGTAGGGACTGACACGCCTGGAATGTTGTCAAATGTTACATCCGAGATGTTGGGTTGCCTTAGGTTAGGATATATAACGTTATAGACGTGTATACTGTTCCCACCGAGAAGTAGGGTCCGACACGCCAGGAATGTTGTCAAATATTACATACGAGATGTTAGGTGGCCTTAGGTTAGCATATATAACGTAGTAGATGCATGTAATGTTACCACCGACACGTAGGGACCGACACGCCTGGAATGTTGTCAAATGTTACATCCGAGATGTTAGGTTGCCTTAGATTAGGATATATACCGTTATAGACGCATGTAATGTTACCACCGAGACGCAGGGACCGACGCGTCTGGAATGTTGTCAAATGTTACATCCGAGACGTTAGGTTGCCTTAGGGTAGGATATATGACGTTATAGACGCATATAATGTTCCCACCAAGAAGTAGGGTCCGACACGCCTGGAATGTTGTAGAATATTACATCCGAGATGTCAGGTTGCCTTAGGTTAGGATATATAACGTTATAGACGTATATACTGTTCCCTCCGAGAAGTAGGGTTCGACAGGCCAGGAATGTTGTCAAATATTGCATCCGAGATATTAGGTTGCCTTAGGTTAGGATATATAACGTTATAGACGCATGTAATGTGACCACCGGGACGTTGGGACCGACAGGCCTGGAATGTTGTCAAATGTTATATCCGAGATGTTAGGTTGCCTTAGGTTAGGATATATGACGTTACAGACGTATATACTGTTCCCTCCGAGAAGTAGGGTTCGACAGGCCAGGAATGTTGTCAAATATTGCATCCGAGAAGTTAGGTTGCCTTAGATTACGATATCGACCGTTATAGACGCATATAATATTCCCACCGAAAAGTATGTTCCGACACGCCAGAAATGTTGTAAAATATTACGTCTGAGATGATAGGTTGCCTTAGGTTACGATATATAACGTTATAGACGTATATACTGTTCCCACCGAGAAGTAGGGTCCGACACGCCAGGAATGTTGTCAAATATTACATACGAGATGTTAGGTGGCCTTAGGTTAGCATATATAACGTAGTAGATGCATGTAATGTTACCACCGACACGTAGGGACCGACACGCCTGGAATGTTGTCAAATGTTACATCCGAGATGTTAGGTTGCCTTAGATTAGGATATATACCGTTATAGACGCATGTATTGTTACCACCGAGACGCAGGGACCGACGCGACTGGAATGTTGTCAAATGTTACATCCGAGATGTTAGGTTGCCTTAGGGTAGGATATATGACGTTATAGACGCATATAATGTTCCCACCAAGAAGTAGGGTCCGACACGCCTGGAATGTTGTAGAATATTACATCCGAGATGTCAGGTTGCCTTAGGTTAGGATATATAACGTTATAGACGTATATACTGTTCCCTCCGAGAAGTAGGGTTCGACAGGCCAGGAATGTTGTCAAATATTGCATCCGAGATATTAGGTTGCCTTAGGTTAGGATATATAACGTTATAGACGCATGTAATGTGACCACCGGGACGTTGGGACCGACAGGCCTGGAATGTTGTCAAATGTTATATCCGAGATGTTAGGTTGCCTTAGGTTAGGATATATGACGTTACAGACGTATATACTGTTCCCTCCGAGAAGTAGGGTTCGACAGGCCAGGAATGTTGTCAAATATTGCATCCGAGATGTTAGGTTGCCTTAGATTACGATATCGACCGTTATAGACGCATATAATATTCCCACCGAAAAGTATGTTCCGACACGCCAGAAATGTTGTAAAATATTACGTCTGAGATGATAGGTTGCCTTAGGTTACGATATATAACGATATAGACGTATATACTGTTCCCACCGAGAAGTAGGGTCCGACACGCCAGGAATGTTGTCAAATATTACATCCGAGATGTTAGGTTGCCTTAGGTTAGGATATATAACGTTATAGACGTATATACTGTTCCCATCGAGAAGTAGGGTTCGACACGTCAGGAATGATGTCAAATATTACATACGAGATGTTAGGTGGCCTTAGGTTAGGATATATAGCGTTATGGACGCATGTAATGTTACCACCTTGACGTAGGGACCGACACGCCTGAAATGCTGTCAAATGTTATATCCGAGATGTTAGATTGCCCTAGATTAGGATATATACCGTTATAGACGCATGTAATGTTACCACCGAGACGTAGGGACCGACACGCCTGGAATGTTGTCAAATATTACGTCCGAGATGTTAGGTTGCCTTAGGTTAGGATATATAACGTTATAGACGTATATACTGTTCCCTCCGAGAAGTAGGGTTCGACAGGCCAGGAATGTTGTCAAATATTGCATCCGAGATATTAGGTTGCCTTAGGTTAGGATATATAACGTTATAGACGCATGTAATATGACCACCGAGACGTTGGGACCGACACGCCTGGAATGTTGTCAAATGTTATATCCGAGATGTTAGGTTGCCTTAGGTTAGGATATATGACGTTACAGACGTATATACTGTTCCCTCCGAGAAGTAGGGTTCGACAGGCCAGGAATGTTGTCAAATATTGCATCCGAGATGTTAGGTTGCCTTAGATTACGATATCGACCGTTATAGACGCGTATAATATTCCCACCGAAAAGTATGTTCCGACACGCCAGAAATGTTGTAAAATATTACGTCTGAGATGATAGGTTGCCTTAGGTTAGGATATATAACGTTATAGACGTATATACTGTTCCCACCGAGAAGTAGGTTCCGACACGCCAGGAATGTTGTCAAATATTACATACGAGATGTTAGGTGGCCTTAGGTTAGCATATATAACGTAGTAGATGCATGTAATGTTACCACCGACACGTAGGGCCCGACACGCCTGGAATGTTGTCAGATGTTACATCCGAGATGTTAGGTTGCCTTAGATTAGGATATATACCGTTATAGACGCATGTAATGTTACCACCGAGACGCAGGGACCGACGCGGCTGGAATGTTGTCAAAAGTTACATCCGAGATGTTAGGTTGCCTTAGGGTAGGATATATGACGTTATAGACGCATATAATGTTCCCACCAAGAAGTAGGGTCCGACACGCCTGGAATGTTGTAGAATATTACATCCGAGATGTCAGGTTGCCTTAGGTTAGGATATATAACGTTATAGACGTATATACTGTTCCCTCCGAGAAGTAGGGTTCGACAGGCCAGGAATGTTGTCAAATATTGCATCCGAGATGTTGGGTTGCCTTAGATTACGATATCGACCGTTATAGACGCATATAATATTCCCACCGAAAAGTATGTTCCGACACGCCAGAAATGTTGTATAATATTACGTCTGAGATGATAGGTTGCCTTAGGTTACGATATATAACGTTATAGACGTATATACTGTTCCCACCGAGAAGTAGGGTCCGACACGCCAGGAATGTTGTCAAATATTACATCCGAGATGTTAGGTTGCCTTAGGTTAGGATATATAACGTTATAGACGTATATACTGTTCCCATCGAGAAGTAGGGTTCGACACGCCAGGAATGTTGTCAAATATTACATACGAGATGTTAGGTGGCCTTAGGTTAGCATATATAACGTAGTAGATGCATGTAATGTTACCACCGACACGTAGGGCCCGACACGCCTGGAATGTTGTCAGATGTTACATCCGAGATGTTAGGTTGCCTTAGGGTAGGATATATGACGTTATAGACGCATATAATGTTCCCACCAAGAAGTAGGGTCCGACACGCCTGGAATGTTGTAGAATATTACATCCGAGATGTCAGGTTGCCTTAGGTTAGGATATATAACGTTATAGACGTATATACTGTTCCCTCCGAGAAGTAGGGTTCGACAGGCCAGGAATGTTGTCAAATATTGCATCCGAGATATTAGGTTGCCTTAGGTTAGGATATATAACGTTATAGACGCATGTAATGTGACCACCGGGACGTTGGGACCGACAGGCCTGGAATGTTGTCAAATGTTATATCCGAGATGTTAGGTTGCCTTAGGTTAGGATATATGACGTTACAGACGTATATACTGTTCCCTCCGAGAAGTAGGGTTCGACAGGCCAGGAATGTTGTCAAATATTGCATCCGAGATGTTGGGTTGCCTTAGATTACGATATCGACCGTTATAGACGCATATAATATTCCCACCGAAAAGTATGTTCCGACACGCCAGAAATGTTGTATAATATTACGTCTGAGATGATAGGTTGCCTTAGGTTACGATATATAACGTTATAGACGTATATACTGTTCCCACCGAGAAGTAGGGTCCAACACGCCAGGAATGTTGCCAAATATTACATCCGAGATGTTAGGTTGCCTTATGTTAGGATATATAACGTTATAGACGCATATAATGTTACCACCGAGACGTAGGGACCGACACGCCTCAAATGTTGTAGAATACTACATCCGAGATGTCAGATTGCCTTAGGTTAGGATATATAACGTTATAGACGTATATACTGTTCCCACCGAGAAGTAGGGTCCGGCACGCGAGCAATGATGTCAAATATTACATCCGAGACGTTACGTTGCCTTACATTAGGATATATACCGTTATAGACGTATATAATGTTCCCACCGAGAAGTTTGCGCTGACATGGCAGGAATGTTGTCAAATATTACATCCGAGTTATTAAGTTCCCTTAGGTTAGGATATATAACGTTATAGACGCATATAATATTCCCACCGTGAAGTAGGGTCCGACACGCATGGAATGTTGTCAAATATTGCATGCGAGACGTTAGGTTGCCTTAGATTAGGATATATACCGTTATAGACGTATATAATATTCCCACCGAAAAGAATGCACCGACACGCCAGGAATGTTTTAAAATATTACGTCCGAGATGTTAGGATGCCTTAGGTGAGGATATATAACGTTATAGACGTATATAATGTTCCCACCGGGAAATAGTGTCCGACACGTCAGGAATGTTGTCAAATATTACATCAGAGTTGTTAGGTTGCCATAGGATAAGATATATAACGTTATAGACGCATATAATGCTTCCACCGAGAAGTAGGGACCGACACGCCTGGAATGTTGTAGAATATTACATCCGAAATGTTACGTGGCCTTAGGTTAGGATATATAACGTTAGAGACGTATATAATGTTCCCACGGAGAAGTAGGGTCCGACACGCCTGGAATGTTGTAGAATATTACATCCGAGATGTTAGGTTGCCTTAGGCTAGGATATATAACGTTATAGACGTATATACCGTTCCCTCCGAGAATTAGGTTTGGACAGGCCAGGAATGAAGCCAATGTTACATCCGAGATGTTAGGTTGCCTTAGATTAGGATACATACCGTTATAGACGTATATAATATTCCTACCGAAAAGAATGCACCCACACGACAGGAATGTTGTAAAATATTAAATCCGAGATGTTAGGTGGCCTCAGGTTAGGATATATAACGTTATAGACGTATATAATGTTCCCACCGAGAAGTAGGGTCCGACACGACAGGAATGTTGCCAAATACCACATCCGAGATGTTAGGTTGCCTTAGGTTAGGATATATAATGCTATAGACGCATATTATGTTACCACCGAGACGTAAGGACCGACACGCCTGGAATGTTGTCAGATGTTACATCCGAGATGTTAGGTTCCCTTAGGTTAGGATATATAACATTATAAACGCATATAATGTTCCCACCGAGAAGTAGGGTCCGGCAGGCCGGGAATGTTTTCAAATATTACATCCGAGTTGTTAGGTTTCCTTAGGTTAGGATATATAACGTTATAGACGCATATAATGTTACCACCGAGACGTAGGGACTGACACGCCTGGAATGTTGTCAAATGTTACATCCGAGATGTTGGGTTGCCTTAGGTTAGGATATATAACGTTATAGACGTGTATACTGTTCCCACCGAGAAGTAGGGTCCGACACGCCAGGAATGTTGTCAAATATTACATACGAGATGTTAGGTGGCCTTAGGTTAGCATATATAACGTAGTAGATGCATGTAATGTTACCACCGACACGTAGGGACCGACACGCCTGGAATGTTGTCAAATGTTACATCCGAGATGTTAGGTTGCCTTAGATTAGGATATATACCGTTATAGACGCATGTAATGTTACCACCGAGACGCAGGGACCGACGCGTCTGGAATGTTGTCAAATGTTACATCCGAGACGTTAGGTTGCCTTAGGGTAGGATATATGACGTTATAGACGCATATAATGTTCCCACCAAGAAGTAGGGTCCGACACGCCTGGAATGTTGTAGAATATTACATCCGAGATGTCAGGTTGCCTTAGGTTAGGATATATAACGTTATAGACGTATATACTGTTCCCTCCGAGAAGTAGGGTTCGACAGGCCAGGAATGTTGTCAAATATTGCATCCGAGATATTAGGTTGCCTTAGGTTAGGATATATAACGTTATAGACGCATGTAATGTGACCACCGGGACGTTGGGACCGACAGGCCTGGAATGTTGTCAAATGTTATATCCGAGATGTTAGGTTGCCTTAGGTTAGGATATATGACGTTACAGACGTATATACTGTTCCCTCCGAGAAGTAGGGTTCGACAGGCCAGGAATGTTGTCAAATATTGCATCCGAGAAGTTAGGTTGCCTTAGATTACGATATCGACCGTTATAGACGCATATAATATTCCCACCGAAAAGTATGTTCCGACACGCCAGAAATGTTGTAAAATATTACGTCTGAGATGATAGGTTGCCTTAGGTTACGATATATAACGTTATAGACGTATATACTGTTCCCACCGAGAAGTAGGGTCCGACACGCCAGGAATGTTGTCAAATATTACATACGAGATGTTAGGTGGCCTTAGGTTAGCATATATAACGTAGTAGATGCATGTAATGTTACCACCGACACGTAGGGACCGACACGCCTGGAATGTTGTCAAATGTTACATCCGAGATGTTAGGTTGCCTTAGATTAGGATATATACCGTTATAGACGCATGTATTGTTACCACCGAGACGCAGGGACCGACGCGACTGGAATGTTGTCAAATGTTACATCCGAGATGTTAGGTTGCCTTAGGGTAGGATATATGACGTTATAGACGCATATAATGTTCCCACCAAGAAGTAGGGTCCGACACGCCTGGAATGTTGTAGAATATTACATCCGAGATGTCAGGTTGCCTTAGGTTAGGATATATAACGTTATAGACGTATATACTGTTCCCTCCGAGAAGTAGGGTTCGACAGGCCAGGAATGTTGTCAAATATTGCATCCGAGATATTAGGTTGCCTTAGGTTAGGATATATAACGTTATAGACGCATGTAATGTGACCACCGGGACGTTGGGACCGACAGGCCTGGAATGTTGTCAAATGTTATATCCGAGATGTTAGGTTGCCTTAGGTTAGGATATATGACGTTACAGACGTATATACTGTTCCCTCCGAGAAGTAGGGTTCGACAGGCCAGGAATGTTGTCAAATATTGCATCCGAGATGTTAGGTTGCCTTAGATTACGATATCGACCGTTATAGACGCATATAATATTCCCACCGAAAAGTATGTTCCGACACGCCAGAAATGTTGTAAAATATTACGTCTGAGATGATAGGTTGCCTTAGGTTACGATATATAACGATATAGACGTATATACTGTTCCCACCGAGAAGTAGGGTCCGACACGCCAGGAATGTTGTCAAATATTACATCCGAGATGTTAGGTTGCCTTAGGTTAGGATATATAACGTTATAGACGTATATACTGTTCCCATCGAGAAGTAGGGTTCGACACGTCAGGAATGATGTCAAATATTACATACGAGATGTTAGGTGGCCTTAGGTTAGGATATATAGCGTTATGGACGCATGTAATGTTACCACCTTGACGTAGGGACCGACACGCCTGAAATGCTGTCAAATGTTATATCCGAGATGTTAGATTGCCCTAGATTAGGATATATACCGTTATAGACGCATGTAATGTTACCACCGAGACGCAGGGACCGACGCGGCTGGAATGTTGTCAAAAGTTACATCCGAGATGTTAGGTTGCCTTAGGGTAGGATATATAACGTTATAGACGCATGTAATGTGACCACCGGGACGTTGGGACCGACAGGCCTGGAATGTTGTCAAATGTTATATCCGAGATGTTAGGTTGCCTTAGGTTAGGATATATGACGTTACAGACGTATATACTGTTCCCTCCGAGAAGTAGGGTTCGACAGGCCAGGAATGTTGTCAAATATTGCATCCGAGATGTTGGGTTGCCTTAGATTACGATATCGACCGTTATAGACGCATATAATATTCCCACCGAAAAGTATGTTCCGACACGCCAGAAATGTTGTATAATATTACGTCTGAGATGATAGGTTGCCTTAGGTTACGATATATAACGTTATAGACGTATATACTGTTCCCACCGAGAAGTAGGGTCCGACACGCCAGGAATGTTGTCAAATATTACATCCGAGATGTTAGGTTGCCTTAGGTTAGGATATATAACGTTATAGACGTATATACTGTTCCCATCGAGAAGTAGGGTTCGACACGTCAGGAATGATGTCAAATATTACATACGAGATGTTAGGTGGCCTTAGGTTAGGATATATAGCGTTATGGACGCATGTAATGTTACCACCTTGACGTAGGGACCGACACGCCTGAAATGCTATCAAATGTTATATCCGAGATGTTAGATTGCCCTAGATTAGGATATATACCGTTATAGACGCATGTAATGTTACCACCGAGACGTAGGGACCGACACGCCTGGAATGTTTTCAAATATTACATCCGAGATGTTAGGTTGCCTTAGGTTAGGATATATAACGTTATAGACGTATATACTGTTCCCTCCGAGAAGTAGGGTTCGACAGGCCAGAATGTTGTCCAATATTGCATCCGAGATATTAGGTTGCCTTAGGTTAGGATATATAACGTTATAGACGCATGTAATATGACCACCGAGACGTTGGGACCGACACGCCTGGAATGTTGTCAAATGTTATATCCGAGATGTTAGGTTGCCTTAGGTTAGGATATATGACGTTACAGACGTATATACTGTTCCCTCCGAGAAGTAGGGTTCGACAGGCCAGGAATGTTGTCAAATATTGCATCCGAGATGTTAGGTTGCCTTAGATTACGATATCGACCGTTATAGACGCGTATAATATTCCCACCGAAAAGTATGTTCCGACACGCCAGAAATGTTGTAAAATATTACGTCTGAGATGATAGGTTGCCTTAGGTTAGGATATATAACGTTATAGACGTATATACTGTTCCCACCGAGAAGTAGGTTCCGACACGCCAGGAATGTTGTCAAATATTACATACGAGATGTTATGTGGCCTTAGGTTAGCATATATAACGTAGTTGATGCATGTAATGTTACCACCGACACGTAGGGCCCGACACGCCTGGAATGTTGTCAGATGTTACATCCGAGATGTTAGGTTGCCTTAGATTAGGATATATACCGTTATAGACGCATGTAATGTTACCACCGAGACGCAGGGACCGACGCGGCTGGAATGTTGTCAAATGTTACATCCGAGATGTTAGGTTGCCTTAGGGTAGGATATATGACGTTATAGACGCATATAATGTTCCCACCAAGAAGTAGGGTCCGACACGCCTGGAATGTTGTAGAATATTACATCCGAGATGTCAGGTTGCCTTAGGTTAGGATATATAACGTTATAGACGTATATACTGTTCCCTCCGAGAAGTAGGGTTCGACAGGCCAGGAATGTTGTCAAATATTGCATCCGAGATATTAGGTTGCCTTAGGTTAGGATATATAACGTTATAGACGCATGTAATGTGACCACCGGGACGTTGGGACCGACAGGCCTGGAATGTTGTCAAATGTTATATCCGAGATGTTAGGTTGCCTTAGGTTAGGATATATGACGTTACAGACGTATATACTGTTCCCTCCGAGAAGTAGGGTTCGACAGGCCAGGAATGTTGTCAAATATTGCATCCGAGATGTTGGGTTGCCTTAGATTACGATATCGACCGTTATAGACGCATATAATATTCCCACCGAAAAGTATGTTCCGACACGCCAGAAATGTTGTATAATATTACGTCTGAGATGATAGGTTGCCTTAGGTTACGATATATAACGTTATAGACGTATATACTGTTCCCACCGAGAAGTAGGGTCCAACACGCCAGGAATGTTGCCAAATATTACATCCGAGATGTTAGGTTGCCTTATGTTAGGATATATAACGTTATAGACGCATATAATGTTACCACCGAGACGTAGGGACCGACACGCCTCAAATGTTGTAGAATACTACATCCGAGATGTCAGATTGCCTTAGGTTAGGATATATAACGTTATAGACGTATATACTGTTCCCACCGAGAAGTAGGGTCCGGCACGCGAGCAATGATGTCAAATATTACATCCGAGACGTTACGTTGCCTTACATTAGGATATATACCGTTATAGACGTATATAATGTTCCCACCGAGAAGTTTGCGCCGACATGGCAGGAATGTTGTCAAATATTACATCCGAGTTATTAAGTTCCCTTAGGTTAGGATATATAACGTTATAGACGCATATAATATTCCCACCGAGAAGTAGGGTCCGACACGCATGGAATGTTGTCAAATATTGCATGCGAGACGTTAGGTTGCCTTAGATTAGGATATATACCGTTATAGACGTATATAATATTCCCACCGAAAAGAATGCACCGACACGCCAGGAATGTTTTAAAATATTACATCCGAGATGTTAGGATGCCTTAGGTGAGGATATATAACGTTATAGACGTATATAATGTTCCCACCGGGAAATAGTGTCCGACACGTCAGGAATGTTGTCAAATATTACATCAGAGTTGTTAGGTTGCCATAGGATAAGATATATAACGTTATAGACGCATATAATGCTTCCACCGAGAAGTAGGGACCGACACGCCTGGAATGTTGTAGAATATTACATCCGAAATGTTACGTGGCCTTAGGTTAGGATATATAACGTTAGAGACGTATATAATGTTCCCACGGAGAAGTAGGGTCCGACACGCCTGGAATGTTGTAGAATATTACATCCGAGATGTTAGGTTGCCTTAGGCTAGGATATATAACGTTATAGACGTATATACCGTTCCCTCCGAGAATTAGGTTTGGACAGGCCAGGAATGAAGCCAATATTACATCCGAGATGTTAGGTTGCCTTAGATTAGGATACATACCGTTATAGACGTATATAATATTCCTACCGAAAAGAATGCACCCACACGACAGGAATGTTGTAAAATATTAAATCCGAGATGTTAGGTGGCCTCAGGTTAGGATATATAACGTTATAGACGTATATAATGTTCCCACCGAGAAGTAGGGTCCGACACGACAGGAATGTTGCCAAATACCACATCCGAGATGTTAGGTTGCCTTAGGTTAGGATATATAATGCTATAGACGCATATTATGTTACCACCGAGACGTAAGGACCGACACGCCTGGAATGTTGTCAGATGTTACATCCGAGATGTTAGGTTCCCTTAGGTTAGGATATATAACATTATAAACGCATATAATGTTCCCACCGAGAAGTAGGGTCCGGCAGGCCGGGAATGTTTTCAAATATTACATCCGAGTTGTTAGGTTTCCTTAGGTTAGGATATATAACGTTATAGACGCATATAATGTTACCACCGAGACGTAGGGACTGACACGCCTGGAATGTTGTCAAATGTTACATCCGAGATGTTGGGTTGCCTTAGGTTAGGATATATAACGTTATTGACGTGTATACTGTTCCCACCGAGAAGTAGGGTCCGACACGCCAGGAATGTTGTCAAATATTACATACGAGATGTTAGGTGGCCTTAGGTTAGCATATATAACGTAGTAGATGCATGTAATGTTACCACCGACACGTAGGGACCGACACGCCTGGAATGTTGTCAAATGTTACATCCGAGATGTTAGGTTGCCTTAGATTAGGATATATACCGTTATAGACGCATGTAATGTTACCACCGAGACGCAGGGACCGACGCGTCTGGAATGTTGTCAAATGTTACATCCGAGACGTTAGGTTGCCTTAGGGTAGGATATATGACGTTATAGACGCATATAATGTTCCCACCAAGAAGTAGGGTCCGACACGCCTGGAATGTTGTAGAATATTACATCCGAGATGTCAGGTTGCCTTAGGTTAGGATATATAACGTTATAGACGTATATACTGTTCCCTCCGAGAAGTAGGGTTCGACAGGCCAGGAATGTTGTCAAATATTGCATCCGAGATATTAGGTTGCCTTAGGTTAGGATATATAACGTTATAGACGCATGTAATGTGACCACCGGGACGTTGGGACCGACAGGCCTGGAATGTTGTCAAATGTTATATCCGAGATGTTAGGTTGCCTTAGGTTAGGATATATGACGTTACAGACGTATATACTGTTCCCTCCGAGAAGTAGGGTTCGACAGGCCAGGAATGTTGTCAAATATTGCATCCGAGAAGTTAGGTTGCCTTAGATTACGATATCGACCGTTATAGACGCATATAATATTCCCACCGACAAGTATGTTCCGACACGCCAGAAATGTTGTAAAATATTACGTCTGAGATGATAGGTTGCCTTAGGTTACGATATATAACGTTATAGACGTATATACTGTTCCCACCGAGAAGTAGGGTCCGACACGCCAGGAATGTTGTCAAATATTACATACGAGATGTTAGGTGGCCTTAGGTTAGCATATATAACGTAGTAGATGCATGTAATGTTACCACCGACACGTAGGGACCGACACGCCTGGAATGTTGTCAAATGTTACATCCGAGATGTTAGGTTGCCTTAGATTAGGATATATACCGTTATAGACGCATGTATTGTTACCACCGAGACGCAGGGACCGACGCGACTGGAATGTTGTCAAATGTTACATCCGAGATGTTAGGTTGCCTTAGGGTAGGATATATGACGTTATAGACGCATATAATGTTCCCACCAAGAAGTAGGGTCCGACACGCCTGGAATGTTGTAGAATATTACATCCGAGATGTCAGGTTGCCTTAGGTTAGGATATATAACGTTATAGACGTATATACTGTTCCCTCCGAGAAGTAGGGTTCGACAGGCCAGGAATGTTGTCAAATATTGCATCCGAGATATTAGGTTGCCTTAGGTTAGGATATATAACGTTATAGACGCATGTAATGTGACCACCGGGACGTTGGGACCGACAGGCCTGGAATGTTGTCAAATGTTATATCCGAGATGTTAGGTTGCCTTAGGTTAGGATATATGACGTTACAGACGTATATACTGTTCCCTCCGAGAAGTAGGGTTCGACAGGCCAGGAATGTTGTCAAATATTGCATCCGAGATGTTAGGTTGCCTTAGATTACGATATCGACCGTTATAGACGCATATAATATTCCCACCGAAAAGTATGTTCCGACACGCCAGAAATGTTGTAAAATATTACGTCTGAGATGATAGGTTGCCTTAGGTTACGATATATAACGATATAGACGTATATACTGTTCCCACCGAGAAGTAGGGTCCGACACGCCAGGAATGTTGTCAAATATTACATCCGAGATGTTAGGTTGCCTTAGGTTAGGATATATAACGTTATAGACGTATATACTGTTCCCATCGAGAAGTAGGGTTCGACACGTCAGGAATGATGTCAAATATTACATACGAGATGTTAGGTGGCCTTAGGTTAGGATATATAGCGTTATGGACGCATGTAATGTTACCACCTTGACGTAGGGACCGACACGCCTGAAATGCTGTCAAATGTTATATCCGAGATGTTAGATTGCCCTAGATTAGGATATATACCGTTATAGACGCATGTAATGTTACCACCGAGACGCAGGGACCGACGCGGCTGGAATGTTGTCAAAAGTTACATCCGAGATGTTAGGTTGCCTTAGGGTAGGATATATAACGTTATAGACGCATGTAATGTGACCACCGGGACGTTGGGACCGACAGGCCTGGAATGTTGTCAAATGTTATATCCGAGATGTTAGGTTGCCTTAGGTTAGGATATATGACGTTACAGACGTATATACTGTTCCCTCCGAGAAGTAGGGTTCGACAGGCCAGGAATGTTGTCAAATATTGCATCCGAGATGTTGGGTTGCCTTAGATTACGATATCGACCGTTATAGACGCATATAATATTCCCACCGAAAAGTATGTTCCGACACGCCAGAAATGTTGTATAATATTACGTCTGAGATGATAGGTTGCCTTAGGTTACGATATATAACGTTATAGACGTATATACTGTTCCCACCGAGAAGTAGGGTCCGACACGCCAGGAATGTTGTCAAATATTACATCCGAGATGTTAGGTTGCCTTAGGTTAGGATATATAACGTTATAGACGTATATACTGTTCCCATCGAGAAGTAGGGTTCGACACGTCAGGAATGATGTCAAATATTACATACGAGATGTTAGGTGGCCTTAGGTTAGGATATATAGCGTTATGGACGCATGTAATGTTACCACCTTGACGTAGGGACCGACACGCCTGAAATGCTATCAAATGTTATATCCGAGATGTTAGATTGCCCTAGATTAGGATATATACCGTTATAGACGCATGTAATGTTACCACCGAGACGTAGGGACCGACACGCCTGGAATGTTTTCAAATATTACATCCGAGATGTTAGGTTGCCTTAGGTTAGGATATATAACGTTATAGACGTATATACTGTTCCCTCCGAGAAGTAGGGTTCGACAGGCCAGAATGTTGTCCAATATTGCATCCGAGATATTAGGTTGCCTTAGGTTAGGATATATAACGTTATAGACGCATGTAATATGACCACCGAGACGTTGGGACCGACACGCCTGGAATGTTGTCAAATGTTATATCCGAGATGTTAGGTTGCCTTAGGTTAGGATATATGACGTTACAGACGTATATACTGTTCCCTCCGAGAAGTAGGGTTCGACAGGCCAGGAATGTTGTCAAATATTGCATCCGAGATGTTAGGTTGCCTTAGATTACGATATCGACCGTTATAGACGCGTATAATATTCCCACCGAAAAGTATGTTCCGACACGCCAGAAATGTTGTAAAATATTACGTCTGAGATGATAGGTTGCCTTAGGTTAGGATATATAACGTTATAGACGTATATACTGTTCCCACCGAGAAGTAGGTTCCGACACGCCAGGAATGTTGTCAAATATTACATACGAGATGTTATGTGGCCTTAGGTTAGCATATATAACGTAGTTGATGCATGTAATGTTACCACCGACACGTAGGGCCCGACACGCCTGGAATGTTGTCAGATGTTACATCCGAGATGTTAGGTTGCCTTAGATTAGGATATATACCGTTATAGACGCATGTAATGTTACCACCGAGACGCAGGGACCGACGCGGCTGGAATGTTGTCAAATGTTACATCCGAGATGTTAGGTTGCCTTAGGGTAGGATATATGACGTTATAGACGCATATAATGTTCCCACCAAGAAGTAGGGTCCGACACGCCTGGAATGTTGTAGAATATTACATCCGAGATGTCAGGTTGCCTTAGGTTAGGATATATAACGTTATAGACGTATATACTGTTCCCTCCGAGAAGTAGGGTTCGACAGGCCAGGAATGTTGTCAAATATTGCATCCGAGATATTAGGTTGCCTTAGGTTAGGATATATAACGTTATAGACGCATGTAATGTGACCACCGGGACGTTGGGACCGACAGGCCTGGAATGTTGTCAAATGTTATATCCGAGATGTTAGGTTGCCTTAGGTTAGGATATATGACGTTACAGACGTATATACTGTTCCCTCCGAGAAGTAGGGTTCGACAGGCTAGGAATGTTGTCAAATATTGCATCCGAGATGTTAGGTTGCCTTAGATTACGATATCGACCGTTATAGACGCATATAATATTCCCACCGAAAAGTATGTTCCGACACGCCAGAAATGTTGTAAAATATTACGTCTGAGATGATAGGTTGCCTTAGGTTACGATATATAACGATATAGACGTATATACTGTTCCCACCGAGAAGTAGGGTCCGACACGCCAGGAATGTTGTCAAATATTACATCCGAGATGTTAGGTTGCCTTAGTTTAGGATATATAACGTTATAGACGTATATACTGTTCCCATGGAGAAGTAGGGTTCGACACGTCAGGAATGATGTCAAATATTACATACGAGATGTTAGGTGGCCTTAGGTTAGGATATATAGCGTTATGGACGCATGTAATGTTACCACCTTGACGTAGGGACCGACACGCCTGAAATGCTGTCAAATGTTATATCCGAGATGTTAGATTGCCCTAGATTAGGATATATACCGTTATAGACGCATGTAATGTTACCACCGAGACGTAGGGACCGACACGCCTGGAATGTTGTCAAATATTACGTCCGAGATGTTAGGTTGCCTTAGGTTAGGATATATAACGTTATAGACGTATATACTGTTCCCTCCGAGAAGTAGGGTTCGACAGGCCAGGAATGTTGTCAAATATTGCATCCGAGATATTAGGTTGCCTTAGGTTAGGATATATAACGTTATAGACGCATGTAATATGACCACCGAGACGTTGGGACCGACACGCCTGGAATGTTGTCAAATGTTATATCCGAGATGTTAGGTTGCCTTAGGTTAGGATATATGACGTTACAGACGTATATACTGTTCCCTCCGAGAAGTAGGGTTCGACAGGCCAGGAATGTTGTCAAATATTGCATCCGAGATGTTAGGTTGCCTTAGATTACGATATCGACCGTTATAGACGCGTATAATATTCCCACCGAGAAGTATGTTCCGACACGCCAGAAATGTTGTAAAATATTACGTCTGAGATGATAGGTTGCCTTAGGTTAGGATATATAACGTTATAGACGTATATACTGTTCCCACCGAGAAGTAGGTTCCGACACGCCAGGAATGTTGTCAAATATTACATACGAGATGTTAGGTGGCCTTAGGTTAGCATATATAACGTAGTAGATGCATGTAATGTTACCACCGACACGTAGGGCCCGACACGCCTGGAATGTTGTCAGATGTTACATCCGAGATGTTAGGTTGCCTTAGATTAGGATATATACCGTTATAGACGCATGTAATGTTACCACCGAGACGCAGGGACCGACGCGGCTGGAATGTTGTCAAATGTTACATCCGAGATGTTAGGTTGCCTTAGGGTAGGATATATGACGTTATAGACGCATATAATGTTCCCACCAAGAAGTAGGGTCCGACACGCCTGGAATGTTGTAGAATATTACATCCGAGATGTCAGGTTGCCTTATGTTAGGATATATAACGTTATAGACGTATATACTGTTCCCTCCGAGAAGTAGGGTTCGACAGGCCAGGAATGTTGTCAAATATTGCATCCGAGATATTATGTTGCCTTAGGTTAGGATATATAACGTTATAGACGCATGTAATGTGACCACCGGGACGTTGGGACCGACAGGCCTGGAATGTTGTCAAATGTTATATCCGAGATGTTAGGTTGCCTTAGGTTAGGATATATGACGTTACAGACGTATATACTGTTCCCTCCGAGAAGTAGGGTTCGACAGGCCAGGAATGTTGTCAAATATTGCATACGAGATGTTGGGTTGCCTTAGATTACGATATCGACCGTTATAGACGCATATAATATTCCCACCGAGAAGTATGTTCCGACACGCCAGAAATGTTGTAAAATATTACGTCTGAGATGATAGGTTGCCTTAGGTTACGATATATAACGTTATAGACGTATATACTGTTCCCACCGAGAAGTAGGGTCCGACACGCCAGGAATGTTGTCAAATATTACATCCGAGATGTTAGGTTGCCTTAGGTTAGGATATATAACGTTATAGACGTATATACTGTTCCCATCGAGAAGTAGGGCTCGACACGTCAGGAATGATGTCAAATATTACATACGAGATGTTAGGTGGCCTTAGGTTAGGATATATAGCGTTATGGACGCATGTAATGTTACCACCTTGACGTAGGGACCGACACGCCTGAAATGCTATCAAATGTTATATCCGAGATGTTAGATTGCCCTAGATTAGGATATATACCGTTATAGACGCATGTAATGTTACCACCGAGACGTAGGGACCGACACGCCTGGAATGTTTTCAAATATTACATCCGAGATGTTAGGTTGCCTTAGGTTAGGATATATAACGTTATAGACGTATATACTGTTCCCTCCGAGAAGTAGGGTTCGACAGGCCAGGAATGTTGTCAAATATTGCATCCGAGATATTAGGTTGCCTTAGGTTAGGATATATAACGTTATAGACGCATGTAATATGACCACCGGGTCGTTGGGACCGACAGGCCTGGAATGTTGTCAAATGTTATATCCGAGATGTTAGGTTGCCTTAGGTTAGGATATATGACGTTACAGACGTATATACTGTTCCCTCCGAGAAGTAGGGTTCGACAGGCCAGGAATGTTGTCAAATATTGCATCCGAGATGTTAGGTTGCCTTAGATTACGATATCGACCGTTATAGACGCATATAATATTCCCACCGAAAAGTATGTTCCGACACGCCAGAAATGTTGTAAAATATTACGTCTGAGATGATAGGTTGCCTTAGGTTACGATATATAACGATATAGACGTATATACTGTTCCCACCGAGAAGTAGGGTCCGACACGCCAGGAATGTTGTCAAATATTACATCCGAGATGTTAGGTTGCCTTAGGTTAGGATATATAACGTTATAGACGTATATACTGTTCCCATCGAGAAGTAGGGTTCGACACGTCAGGAATGATGTCAAATATTACATACGAGATGTTAGGTGGCCTTAGGTTAGGATATATAGCGTTATGGACGCATGTAATGTTACCACCTTGACGTAGGGACCGACACGCCTGAAATGCTGTCAAATGTTATATCCGAGATGTTAGATTGCCCTACATTAGGATATATACCGTTATAGACGCATGTAATGTTACCACTGAGACGTAGGGACCGACACGCCTGGGATGTTGTCAAATATTACGTCCGAGATGTTAGGTTGCCTTAGGTTAGGATATATAACGTTATAGACGTATATACTGTTCCCTCCGAGAAGTAGGGTTCGACAGGCCAGGAATGTTGTCAAATATTGCATCCGAGATATTAGGTTGCCTTAGGTTAGGATATATAACGTTATAGACGCATGTAATATGACCACCGAGACGTTGGGACCGACACGCCTGGAATGTTGTCAAATGTTATATCCGAGATGTTAGGTTGCCTTAGGTTAGGATATATGACGTTACAGACGTATATACTGTTCCCTCCGAGAAGTAGGGTTCGACAGGCCAGGAATGTTGTCAAATATTGCATCCGAGATGTTAGGTTGCCTTAGATTACGATATCGACCGTTATAGACGCGTATAATATTCCCACCGAAAAGTATGTTCCGACACGCCAGAAATGTTGTAAAATATTACGTCTGAGATGATAGGTTGCCTTAGGTTAGGATATATAACGTTATAGACGTATATACTGTTCCCACCGAGAAGTAGGTTCCGACACGCCAGGAATGTTGTCAAATATTACATACGAGATGTTAGGTGGCCTTAGGTTAGCATATATAACGTAGTAGATGCATGTCATGTTACCACCGACACGTAGGGCCCGACACGCCTGGAATGTTGTCAGATGTTACATCCGAGATGTTAGGTTGCCTTAGGGTAGGATATATGACGTTATAGACGCATATAATGTTCCCACCAAGAAGTAGGGTCCGACACGCCTGGAATGTTGTAGAATATTACATCCGAGATGTCAGGTTGCCTTAGGTTAGGATATATAACGTTATAGACGTATATACTGTTCCCTCCGAGAAGTAGGGTTCGACAGGCCAGGAATGTTGTCAAATATTGCATCCGAGATATTAGGTTGCCTTAGGTTAGGATATATAACGTTATAGACGCATGTAATGTGACCACCGGGACGTTGGGACCGACAGGCCTGGAATGTTGTCAAATGTTATATCCGAGATGTTAGGTTGCCTTAGGTTAGGATATATGACGTTACAGACGTATATACTGTTCCCTCCAAGAAGTAGGGTTCGACAGGCCAGGAATGTTGTCAAATATTGCATACGAGATGTTGGGTTGCCTTAGATTACGATATCGACCGTTATAGACGCATATAATATTCCCACCGAAAAGTATGTTCCGACACGCCAGAAATGTTGTAAAATATTACGTCTGAGATGATAGGTTGCCTTAGGTTACGATATATAACGTTATAGACGTATATACTGTTCCCACCGAGAAGTAGGGTCCGACACGCCAGGAATGTTGTCAAATATTACATCCGAGATGTTAGGTTGCCTTAGGTTAGGATATATAACGTTATAGACGTATATACTGTTCCCATCGAGAAGTAGGGTTCGACACGTCAGGAATGATGTCAAATATTACATACGAGATGTTAGGTGGCCTTAGGTTAGGATATATAGCGTTATGGACGCATGTAATGTTACCACCTTGACGTAGGGACCGACACGCCTGAAATGCTATCAAATGTTATATCCGAGATGTTAGATTGCCCTAGATTAGGATATATACCGTTATAGACGCATGTAATGTTACCACCGAGACGTAGGGACCGACACGCCTGGAATGTTTTCAAATATTACATCCGAGATGTTAGGTTGCCTTAGGTTAGGATATATAACGTTATAGACGTATATACTGTTCCCTCCGAGAAGTAGGGTTCGACAGGCCAGGAATGTTGTCAAATATTGCATCCGAGATATTAGGTTGCCTTAGGTTAGGATATATAACGTTATAGACGCATGTAATATGACCACCGAGACGTTGGGACCGACACGCCAGGAATGTTGTCAAATGTTATATCCGAGATGTTAGGTTGCCTTAGGTTAGGATATATGACGTTACAGACGTATATACTGTTCCCTCCGAGAAGTAGGGTTCGACAGGCCAGGAATGTTGTCAAATATTGCATCCGAGATGTTAGGTTGCCTTAAATTACGATATCGACCGTTATAGACGCGTATAATATTCCCACTGAAAAGTATGTTCCGACACGCCAGAAATGTTGTAAAATATTACGTCTGAGATGGTAGGTTGCCTTAGGCTAGGATATATAACGTTATAGACGTATATACTGTTCCCACCGAGAAGTAGGTTCCGACACGCCAGGAATGTTGTCAAATATTACATACGAGATGTTAAGTGGCCTTAGGTTAGCATATATAACGTAGTAGATGCATGTAATGTTACCACCGACACGTAGGGCCCGACACGCCTGGAATGTTGTCAGATGTTACATCCGAGATGTTAGGTTGCCTTAGATTAGGATATATACCGCTATAGACGCATGTAATGTTACCACCGAGACGCAGGGACCGACGCGGCTGGAATGTTGTCAAATGTTACATCCGAGATGTTAGGTTGCCTTAGGGTAGGATATATGACGTTATAGACGCATATAATGTTCCCACCAAGAAGTAGGGTCCGACACGCCTGGAATGTTGTAGAATATTACATTCGAGATGTCAGGTTGCCTTAGGTTAGGATATATAACGTTATAGACGTATATACTGTTCCCTCCGAGAAGTAGGGTTCGACAGGCCAGGAATGTTGTCAAATATTGCATCCGAGATATTAGGTTGCCTTAGGTTAGGATATATAACGTTATAGACGCATGTAATGTGACCACCGGGACGTTGGGACCGACAGGCCTGGAATGTTGTCAAATGTTATATCCGAGATGTTAGGTTGCCTTAGGTTAGGATATATGACGTTACAGACGTATATACTGTTCCCTCCGAGAAGTAGGGTTCGACAGGCCAGGAATGTTGTCAAATATTGCATCCGAGATGTTGGGTTGCCTTAGATTACGATATCGACCGTTATAGACGCATATAATATTCCCACCGAAAAGTATGTTCCGACACGCCAGAAATGTTGTATAATATTACGTCTGAGATGATAGGTTGCCTTAGGTTAGGATATATAACGTTATAGACGTATATACTGTTCCCACCGAGAAGTAGGTTCCGACACGCCAGGAATGTTGTCAAATATTACATACGAGATGTTATGTGGCCTTAGGTTAGCATATATAACGTAGTAGATGCATGTAATGTTACCACCGACACGTAGGGCCCGACACGCCTGGAATGTTGTCAGATGTTACATCCGAGATGTTAGGTTGCCTTAGATTAGGATATATACCGTTATAGACGCATGTAATGTTACCACCGAGACGCAGGGACCGACGCGGCTGGAATGTTGTCAAATGTTACATCCGAGATGTTAGGTTGCCTTAGGGTAGGATATATGACGTTATAGACGCATATAATGTTCCCACCAAGAAGTAGGGTCCGACACGCCTGGAATGTTGTAGAATATTACATCCGAGATGTCAGGTTGCCTTAGGTTAGGATATATAACGTTATAGACGTATATACTGTTCCCTCCGAGAAGTAGGGTTCGACAGGCCAGGAATGTTGTCAAATATTGCATCCGAGATATTAGGTTGCCTTAGGTTAGGATATATAACGTTATAGACGCATGTAATGTGACCACCGGGACGTTGGGACCGACAGGCCTGGAATGTTGTCAAATGTTATATCCGAGATGTTAGGTTGCCTTAGGTTAGGATATATGACGTTACAGACGTATATACTGTTCCCTCCGAGAAGTAGGGTTCGACAGGCCAGGAATGTTGTCAAATATTGCATCCGAGATGTTGGGTTGCCTTAGATTACGATATCGACCGTTATAGACGCATATAATATTCCCACCGAAAAGTATGTTCCGGCACGCCAGAAATGTTGTATAATATTACGCCTGAGATGATAGGTTGCCTTAGGTTACGATATATAACGTTATAGACGTATATACTGTTCCCACCGAGAAGTAGGTTCCGACACGCCAGGAATGTTGTCAAATATTACATCCGAGATGTTAGGTTGCCTTAGGTTAGGATATATAACGTTATAGACGTATATACTGTTCCCATCGAGAAGTAGGGTTCGACACGTCAGGAATGATGTCAAATATTACATACGAGATGTTAGGTGGCCTTAGGTTAGGATATATAGCGTTATGGACGCATGTAATGTTACCACCTTGACGTAGGGACCGACACGCCTGAAATGCTATCAAATGTTATATCCGAGATGTTAGATTGCCCTAGATTAGGATATATACCGTTATAGACGCATGTAATGTTACCACCGAGACGTAGGGACCGACACGCCTGGAATGTTTTCAAATATTACATCCGAGATGTTAGGTTGCCTTAGGTTAGGATGTATAACGTTATAGACGTATATACTGTTCCCTCCGAGAAGTAGGGTTCGACAGGCCAGGAATGTTGTCAGATATTGCATCCGAGATATTAGGTTGCCTTAGGTTAGGATATATAACGTTATAGACGCATGTAATATGACCACCGAGACGTTGGGACCGACACGCCTGGAATGTTGTCAAATGTTATATCCGAGATGTTAGGTTGCCTTAGGTTAGGATATATGACGTTACAGACGTATATACTGTTCCCTCCGAGAAGTAGGGTTCGACAGGCCAGGAATGTTGTCAAATATTGCATCCGAGATGTTAGGTTGCCTTAGATTACGATATCGACCGTTATAGACGCGTATAATATTCCCACCGAAAAGTATGTTCCGACACGCCAGAAATGTTGTAAAATATTACGTCTGAGATGATAGGTTGCCTTAGGTTAGGATATATAACGTTATAGACGTATATACTGTTCCCACCGAGAAGTAGGTTCCGACACGCCAGGAATGTTGTCAAATATTACATACGAGATGTTAGGTGGCCTTAGGTTAGCATATATAACGTAGTAGATGCATGTAATGTTACCACCGACACGTAGGGCCCGACACGCCTGGAATGTTGTCAGATGTTACATCCGAGATGTTAGGTTGCCTTAGATTAGGATATATACCGTTATAGACGCATGTAATGTTACCACCGAGACGCAGGGACCGACGCGGCTGGAATGTTGTCAAATGTTACATCCGAGATGTTAGGTTGCCTTAGGGTAGGATATATGACGTTATAGACGCATATAATGTTCCCACCAAGAAGTAGGGTCCGACACGCCTGGAATGTTGTAGAATATTACATCCGAGATGTCAGGTTGCCTTAGGTTAGGATATATAACGTTATAGACGTATATACTGTTCCCTCCGAGAAGTAGGGTTCGACAGGCCAGGAATGTTGTCAAATATTGCATCCGAGATATTAGGTTGCCTTAGGTTAGGATATATAACGTTATAGACGCATGTAATGTGACCACCGGGACGTTGGGACCGACAGGCCTGGAATGTTGTCAAATGTTATATCCGAGATGTTAGGTTGCCTTAGGTTAAGATATATGACGTTACAGACGTATATACTGTTCCCTCCGAGAAGTAGGGTTCGACAGGCCAGGAATGTTGTAGAATATTACATCCGAGATGTCAGGTTGCCTTAGGTTAGGATATATAACGTTATAGACGTATATACTGTTCCCATCGAGAAGTAGGGTTCGACACGTCAGGAATGATGTCAAATATTACATACGAGATGTTAGGTGGCCTTAGGTTAGGATATATAGCGTTATGGACGCATGTAATGTTACCACCTTGACGTAGGGACCGACACGCCTGAAATGCTATCAAATGTTATATCCGAGATATTAGATTGCCCTAGATTAGGATATATACCGTTATAGACGCATGTAATGTTACCACCGAGACGTAGGGACCGACACGCCTGGAATGTTTTCAAATATTACATCCGAGATGTTAGGTTGCCTTAGGTTAGGATATATAACGTTATAGACGTATATACTGTTCCCTCCGAGAAGTAGGGTTCGACAGGCCAGGAATGTTGTCAAATATTGCATCCGAGATATTAGGTTGCCTTAGGTTAGGATATATAACGTTATAGACGCATGTAATATGACCACCGAGACGTTGGGACCGGCACGCCAGGAATGTTGTCAAATGTTATATCCGAGATGTTAGGTTGCCTTAGGTTAGGATATATGACGTTACAGACGTATATACTGTTCCCTCCGAGAAGTAGGGTTCGACAGGCCAGGAATGTTGTCAAATATTGCATCCGAGATGTTAGGTTGCCTTAAATTACGATATCGACCGTTATAGACGCGTATAATATTCCCACTGAAAAGTATGTTCCGACACGCCAGAAATGTTGTAAAATATTACGTCTGAGATGGTAGGTTGCCTTAGGCTAGGATATATAACGTTATAGACGTATATACTGTTCCCACCGAGAAGTAGGTTCCGACACGCCAGGAATGTTGTCAAATATTACATACGAGATGTTAAGTGGCCTTAGGTTAGCATATATAACGTAGTAGATGCATGTAATGTTACCACCGACACGTAGGGCCCGACACGCCTGGAATGTTGTCAGATGTTACATCCGAGATGTTAGGTTGCCTTAGATTAGGATATATACCGCTATAGACGCATGTAATGTTACCACCGAGACGCAGGGACCGACGCGGCTGGAATGTTGTCAAATGTTACATCCGAGATGTTAGGTTGCCTTAGGGTAGGATATATGACGTTATAGACGCATATAATGTTCCCACCAAGAAGTAGGGTCCGACACGCCTGGAATGTTGTAGAATATTACATTCGAGATGTCAGGTTGCCTTAGGTTAGGATATATAACGTTATAGACGTATATACTGTTCCCTCCGAGAAGTAGGGTTCGACAGGCCAGGAATGTTGTCAAATATTGCATCCGAGATATTAGGTTGCCTTAGGTTAGGATATATAACGTTATAGACGCATGTAATGTGACCACCGGGACGTTGGGACCGACAGGCCTGGAATGTTGTCAAATGTTATATCCGAGATGTTAGGTTGCCTTAGGTTAGGATATATGACGTTACAGACGTATATACTGTTCCCTCCGAGAAGTAGGGTTCGACAGGCCAGGAATGTTGTCAAATATTGCATCCGAGATGTTGGGTTGCCTTAGATTACGATATCGACCGTTATAGACGCATATAATATTCCCACCGAAAAGTATGTTCCGACACGCCAGAAATGTTGTATAATATTACGTCTGAGATGATAGGTTGCCTTAGGTTAGGATATATAACGTTATAGACGTATATACTGTTCCCACCGAGAAGTAGGTTCCGACACGCCAGGAATGTTGTCAAATATTACATACGAGATGTTATGTGGCCTTAGGTTAGCATATATAACGTAGTAGATGCATGTAATGTTACCACCGACACGTAGGGCCCGACACGCCTGAAATGTTGTCAGATGTTACATCCGAGATGTTAGGTTGCCTTAGATTAGGATATATACCGTTATAGACGCATGTAATGTTACCACCGAGACGCAGGGACCGACGCGGCTGGAATGTTGTCAAATGTTACATCCGAGATGTTAGGTTGCCTTAGGGTAGGATATATGACGTTATAGACGCATATAATGTTCCCACCAAGAAGTAGGGTCCGACACGCCTGGAATGTTGTAGAATATTACATCCGAGATGTCAGGTTGCCTTAGGTTAGGATATATAACGTTATAGACGTATATACTGTTCCCTCCGAGAAGTAGGGTTCGACAGGCCAGGAATGTTGTCAAATATTGCATCCGAGATATTAGGTTGCCTTAGGTTAGGATATATAACGTTATAGACGCATGTAATGTGACCACCGGGACGTTGGGACCGACAGGCCTGGAATGTTGTCAAATGTTATATCCGAGATGTTAGGTTGCCTTAGGTTAGGATATATGACGTTACAGACGTATATACTGTTCCCTCCGAGAAGTAGGGTTCGACAGGCCAGGAATGTTGTCAAATATTGCATCCGAGATGTTGGGTTGCCTTAGATTACGATATCGACCGTTATAGACGCATATAATATTCCCACCGAAAAGTATGTTCCGGCACGCCAGAAATGTTGTATAATATTACGTCTGAGATGATAGGTTGCCTTAGGTTAGGATATATAACGTTATAGACGTATATACTGTTCCCACCGAGAAGTAGGTTCCGACACGCCAGGAATGTTGTCAAATATTACATACGAGATGTTATGTGGCCTTAGGTTAGCATATATAACGTAGTAGATGCATGTAATGTTACCACCGACACGTAGGGCCCGACACGCCTGGAATGTTGTCAGATGTTACATCCGAGATGTTAGGTTGCCTTAGATTAGGATATATACCGTTATAGACGCATGTAATGTTACCACCGAGACGCAGGGACCGACGCGGCTGGAATGTTGTCAAATGTTACATCCGAGATGTTAGGTTGCCTTAGGGTAGGATATATGACGTTATAGACGCATATAATGTTCCCACCAAGAAGTAGGGTCCGACACGCCTGGAATGTTGTAGAATATTACATCCGAGATGTCAGGTTGCCTTAGGTTAGGATATATAACGTTATAGACGTATATACTGTTCCCTCCGAGAAGTAGGGTTCGACAGGCCAGGAATGTTGTCAAATATTGCATCCGAGATATTAGGTTGCCTTAGGTTAGGATATATAACGTTATAGACGCATGTAATGTGACCACCGGGACGTTGGGACCGACAGGCCTGGAATGTTGTCAAATGTTATATCCGAGATGTTAGGTTGCCTTAGGTTAAGATATATGACGTTACAGACGTATATACTGTTCCCTCCGAGAAGTAGGGTTCGACAGGCCAGGAATGTTGTAGAATATTACATCCGAGATGTCAGGTTGCCTTAGGTTAGGATATATAACGTTATAGACGTATATACTGTTCCCATCGAGAAGTAGGGTTCGACACGTCAGGAATGTTGTCAAATATTACATACGAGATGTTAGGTGGCCTTAGGTTAGGATATATAGCGTTATGGACGCATGTAATGTTACCACCTTGACGTAGGGACCGACACGCCTGAAATGTTGTCAAATGTTATATCCGAGATGTTAGATTGCCCTAGATTAGGATATATACCGTTATAGAAGCATGTAATGTTACCACCGAGACGTAGGGACCGACACGCCTGGAATGTTGTCAAATATTACATCCGAGATGTTAGGTTGCCTTAGGTTAGGATATATAACGTTATAGACGTATATACTGTTCCCTCCGAGAAGTAGGGTTCGACAGGCCAGGAATGTTGTCAAATATTGCATCCGAGATATTAGGTTGCCTTAGGTTAGGATATATAACGTTATAGACGCATGTAATATGACCACCGAGACGTTGGGACCGACACGCCTGGAATGTTGTCAAATGTTATATCCGAGATGTTAGGTTGCCTTAGGTTAGGATATATGACGTTACAGACGTATATACTGTTCCCTCCGAGAAGTAGGGTTCGACACGCCAGGAATGTTGTCAAATATTACATCCGAGTTGTTAGGTTGCCTTAGGTTAGGATATATAACGTTATAGACGCATATAATGTTGCCACCGAGAAGTAGGGTTCGACAGGCCAGGAATGTTGTCAAATATTGCATGCGAGATGTTAGGTTGCCTTAGATTAGGATATATACCGTTATAGACGTATATAATATTCCCACCGAAAAGAATGCACCGACACGCCAGGAATGTTGTAAAATATTACAACCGAGATGTTAGCTGGCCTCAGGTTAGGATATATAACGTTATAGACGTATATAATGTTCCCACCGAGAAGTAGGGTTCGACAGGCCAGGAATGTTGTCAAATATTGCATCCGAGATGTTAGGTTGCCTTAGATTACGATATCGACCGTTATAGACGCGTATAATATTCCCACCGAAAAGTATGTTCCGACACGCCAGAAATGTTGTAAAATATTACGTCTGAGATGATAGGTTGCCTTAGGTTAGGATATATAACGTTATAGACGTATATACTGTTCCCACCGAGAAGTAGGTTCCGACACGCCAGGAATGTTGTCAAATATTACATCCGAGTTGTTAGGTTGCCTTAGGTTAGGATATATAACGTTATAGACGCATATAATGTTACCACCGAGACGTAGGGACTGACACGCCTGGAATGTTGTCAAATGTTACATCCGAGTTGTTAGGTTGCCTTATGTTAGGATATATAACGTTATAGACGCATGTAATGTTACCGCCGAGACGTAGGGACCGACACGCCTGGAATGTTGTCAAAAGTTACATCCGAGATGTTAGATGGCCTTAGGTTAGGATATATGACGTTATAGACGTATCTACTGTTCCCTCCGATAAGTAGGGTTCGAAACGCCTGGAATGTTGTAGAATATTACATCCGATATGGCAGGTTGCCTTAGATTAGGATATGTAATGTTAGAGACGTATACACTGTTCCCACCGAGAAGTAGGTTCCGACACGCCAGGAATGTTGTCAAATGTTACATCCGAGTATTTAGGTTGCCTTATGTTAGGATATATAACGTTATAGACGCATGTAATGTTACTACCGAGACGTAGGGACCGACACGCCTGGAATGTTGTCAAAAGTTACATCCGAGATGTTAGGTGGCCTTAGGTTAGGATATATAACGTTATAGACGTATATACTGTTCCCACCGAGAAGTAGGGTCCAACACGCCAGGAATGTTGCCAAATATTACATCCGAGATGTTAGGTGGCCTTAGGTTAGGATATATAACGTTATAGACGTATATACTGTTCCCACCGAGAAGTAGGGTCCGACACACCAGGAAAGTTGTCAAATGTTACATCCGAGATGTTAGGTTGCCTTTGGTTAGGATATACAACGTTATAGACGCATATAACGTTACCACCGAGAAGTAGGGTCCGACACGCCAGGAATATTGTCAAATATTACTTCCGAGTTGTTAGGTTGCCTTATGTTAGGATATATAACGTTATAGACGCATATAATGTTACCACCGAGACGTAGGGACCGACACGCCTCAAATGTTGTAGAATACTACATCCGAGATGTCAGATTGCCTTAGGTTAGGATATATAACGTTATAGACGTATATACTGTTCCCACCGAGAAGTAGGGTCCGGCACGCGAGCAATGATGTCAAATATTACATCCGAGACGTTACGTTGCCTTACATTAGGATATATACCGTTATAGACGTATATAATGTTCCCACCGAGAAGTTTGCGCCGACATGGCAGGAATGTTGTCAAATATTACATCCGAGTTATTAAGTTCCCTTAGATTAGGATATATAACGTTATAGACGCATATAATATTCCCACCGAGAAGTAGGGTCCGACACGCATGGAATGTTGTCAAATATTGCATGCGAGACGTTAGGTTGCCTTAGATTATGATATATACCGTTATAGACGTATATAATATTCCCACCGAAAAGAATGCACCGACACGCCAGGAATGTTTTAAAATATTACATCCGAGATGTTAGGATGCCTTAGGTGAGGATATATAACGTTATAGACGTATATAATGTTCCCACCGGGAAGTAGTGTCCGACACGTCAGGAATGTTGTCAACTATTACATCAGTGTTGTTAGGTTGCCATAGGATAAGATATATAACGTTATAGACGCATATAATGTTTCCACCGAGAAGTAGGGACCGACACGCCTGGAATGTTGTAGAATATTACATCCGAAATGTTACGTGGCCTTAGGTTAGGATATATAACGTTAGAGACGTATATAATGTTCCCACGGAGAAGTAGGGTCCGACACGCCTGGAATGTTGTAGAATATTACATCCGAGATGTTAGGTTGCCTTAGGTTAGGATATATAACGTTATAGACGTATATACCGTTCCCTCCGAGAATTAGGTTTGGACAGGCCAGGAATGAAGCCAATATTACATCCGAGATGTAGGGTGCCTTAGATTAGGATACATACCGTTATAGACGTATATAATATTCCCACCGAAAAGAATGCACCCACACGACAGGAATGTTGTAAAATATTAAATCCGAGGTGTTAGGTGGCCTCAGGTTAGGATATATAACGTTATAGACGTATATAATGTTCCCACCGAGAAGTAGGGTCCGACACGACAGGAATGTTGCCAAATACCACATCCGAGATGTTAGGTTGCCTTAGGTTAGGATATATAATGCTATAGACGCATATTATGTTACCACCGAGACGTAAGGACCGACACGCCTGGAATGTTGTCAAATGTTACATCCGAGACGTTAGGTTCCCTTAGGTTAGGATATATAACGTTATAAACGCATATAATGTTCCCACCGAGAAGTAGGGTCCGACAGGCCAGGAATGTTCTCAAATATTACATCCGAGTTGTTAGGTTGCCTTAGGTTAGGATATATAACGTTATAGACGCATATAATGTTACCACCGAGAAGTAGGGTTCGACAGGCCAGGAATGTTGTCAAATATTGCATGCGAGATGTTAGGTTGCCTTAGATTCGGATATATACCGTTATAGACGTATATAATATTCCCACCGTAAAGAATGCACCGACACGCCAGGAATGTTGTAAAATATTACATCCGAGATGTTAGGTGGCCTTAGGTTAGGATATATAACGTTATAGACGTATATAATGTTCCCACCGAGAAGAAGGGTCCGACACGACAGGAATGTTGCCAAATATTACATCCGAGATATTAGGTTGCCTTAGGTTAGGATATATATCGTTATAGACGTATATACCGTTCCCTCCGAGAATTAGGTTTGGACAGGCCAGGAATGAAGCCAATCTTACATCCGAGATGTTAGGTTGCCTTAGATTAGGATACATACCGTTATAGACGTATATAATATTCCCACCGAAAAGAATGCACCCACATGACAGGAATGTTGTAAAATATTACATCCGAGATGTTAGGTGGCCTCAGGTTAGGATATATAACGTTATAGACGTATATAATGTTCCCACCGAGAAGTAGGGTCCGACACGACAGGAATGTTGCCAAATACTACATCCGAGATGTTAGGTTGCCTTAGGTTAGGATATATAACGCTATAGACGCATATTATGTTACCACCGAGACGTAAGGACCGACACGCCTGGAATGTTGTCAGATGTTACATCCGAGATGTTAGGTTCCCTTAGGTTAGGATATATAACGTTATAAACGCATATAACGTTCCCAACGAGACGTAGGGTCCGACAGGCCGGGAATGTTTTCAAATATTACATCCGAGTTGTTAGGTTGCCTTAGGTTAGGATATATAACGTTATAGACGCATATAATGTTACCACCGAGACGTAGGGACTGACACGCCTGGAATGTTGTCAAATGTTACATCCGAGATGTTGGGTTGCCTTAGGTTAGGATATATAACGTTATAGACGTGTATACTGTTCCCACCGAGAAGTAGGGTTCGACACGCCAGGAATGTTGTCAAATATTACATCCGAGTTGTTAGGTTGCCTTAGGTTAGGATATATAACGTTATAGACGCGTATAATGTTACCACCGAGAAGTAGGGTTCGACAGGCCAGGATCGTTGTCAAATATTGCATCCGAGATGTTAGGTTGCCTTAGATTACGATATCGACCGTTATAGACGCGTATAATATTCCCACCGAAAAGTATGTTCCGACACGCCAGAAATGTTGTAAAATATTACGTCTGAGATGATAGGTTGCCTTAGGTTAGGATATATAACGTTATAGACGTATATACTGTTCCCACCGAGAAGTAGGTTCCGACACGCCAGGAATGTTGTCAAATATTACATCCGAGTTGTTAGGTTGCCTTAGGTTAGGATATATAACGTTATAGACGCATATAATGTTACCACCGAGACGTAGGGACTGACACGCCTGGAATGTTGTCAAATGTTACATCCGAGTTGTTAGGTTGCCTTATGTTAGGATATATAACGTTATAGACGCATATAATGTTACCACCGAGACGTAGGGACCGACACGCCTCAAATGTTGTAGAATACTACATCCGAGATGTCAGGTTGCCTTAGGTTAGGATATATAACGTTATAGACGCATATAATATTCCTACCGAGAAGTAGGGTCCGACACGCATGGAATGTTGTCAAATATTGCATGCGAGACGTTAGGTTGCCTTAGATTAGGATATATACCGTTATAGACGTATATAATATTCCCACCGAGAAGTAGGGTCCGACACACCAGGAAAGTTGTCAAATGTTACATCCGAGATATTAGGTTGCCTTTGGTTAGGATATACAACGTTATAGACGCATATAACGTTACCACCGAGAAGTAGGGTCCGACACGCCAGGAATGTTGTCAAATATTACATCCGAGTTGTTAGGTTGCCTTATGTTAGGATATATAACGTTATAGACGCATATAATGTTACCACCGAGACGTAGGGACCGACACGCCTCAAATGTTGTAGAATACTACATCCTAGATGTCAGGTTGCCTTAGGTTAGGATATATAACGTTATAGACGTATATACTGTTCCCACCGAGAAGTAGGGTCCGGCACGCGAGCAATGATGTCAAATATTACATCCGAGACGTTACGTTGCCTTACATTAGGATATATACCGTTATAGACGTATATAATGTTCCCACCGAGAACTAGGGTTCGACAGGCCAGGAATGTTGTCAAATATTGCATGCGAGATGTTAGGTTGCCTTAGATTAGGATATATACCGTTATAGACGTATATACTATTCCCACCGTAAAGAATGCACCGACACGCCAGGAATGTTGTAAAATATTACATCCGAGATGTTAGGTGGCCTTAGGTAAGGATATATAACGTTATAGACGTATATAATGTTCCCACCGAGAAGAAGGGTCCGACACGACAGGAATGTTGCCAAATATTACATCCGAGATGTTAGGATGCCTTAGGTTCGGATATATAACGCTATAGACGCATGTAATGTTACCACCGAGACGTAGGGACCGACACGCCTGGAATGCTGTCAAATGTTACATCCGAGATGTTAGATTGCCTTAGGTTACGATATATGACGTTATAGACATATATACTGTTCCCTCCGAGAAGTAGGGTTCGACACGCCTAGAATGTTGTAGAATATTACGTCCGATATGTCAGGTTGCCTTAGGTTAGGATATATAATGTTAGGGACGTATATACTGTTCCCACCGAGAAGTATGCTCGGATAGGACAGGAATGTTGTAAAATATTACGTCTGAGATGATAGGTTGCCTTAGATTAGGTCATACAACGTTATAGACGCATATAATGTTCCCACCGAGAAGTAGGGTCTGACACGCCTGGAATGTTGTAGAATATTACAACCGCGATGTCAGATTGCCTTAGGTTGGGATATCTAACGTTATAGACGTACATACTGTTCCCACCGAGAAGTAGGGTCCGTCACGCCAGGAATGTTGTCAAATATTACATCCGAGTATTTAGGTTGCCTTGGGTTAGGATATATAACGTTATAGACGCATGTAATGTTACCGCCGAGACGTAGGGACCGACACGCCTGGAATGTTGTCAAAAGTTACATCCGAGATGTTAGATGGCCTTAGGTTAGGATATATGACGTTATAGACGTATATACTGTTCCCTCCGATAAGTAGGGTTCGAAACGCCTGGAATGTTGTAGAATATTACATCCGATATGGCAGGTTGCCTTAGATTAGGATATGTAATGTTAGAGACGTATACACTGTTCCCACCGAGAAGTAGGTTCCGACACGCCAGGAATGTTGTCAAATGTTACATCCGAGTATTTAGGTTGCCTTATGTTAGGATATATAACGTTATAGACGCATGTAATGTTACTACCGAGACGTAGGGACCGACACGCCTGGAATGTTGTCAAAAGTTACATCCGAGATGTTAGGTGGCCTTAGGTTAGGATATATAACGTTATAGACGTATATACTGTTCCCACCGAGAAGTAGGGTCCAACACGCCAGGAATGTTGCCAAATATTACATCCGAGATGTTAGGTGGCCTTAGGTTAGGATATATAACGTTATAGACGTATATACTGTTCCCACCGAGAAGTAGGGTCCGACACACCAGGAAAGTTGTCAAATGTTACATCCGAGATGTTAGGTTGCCTTTGGTTAGGATATACAACGTTATAGACGCATATAACGTTACCACCGAGAAGTAGGGTCCGACACGCCAGGAATATTGTCAAATATTACTTCCGAGTTGTTAGGTTGCCTTATGTTAGGATATATAACGTTATAGACGCATATAATGTTACCACCGAGACGTAGGGACCGACACGCCTCAAATGTTGTAGAATACTACATCCGAGATGTCAGATTGCCTTAGGTTAGGATATATAACGTTATAGACGTATATACTGTTCCCACCGAGAAGTAGGGTCCGGCACGCGAGCAATGATGTCAAATATTACATCCGAGACGTTACGTTGCCTTACATTAGGATATATACCGTTATAGACGTATATAATGTTCCCACCGAGAAGTTTGCGCCGACATGGCAGGAATGTTGTCAAATATTACATCCGAGTTATTAAGTTCCCTTAGATTAGGATATATAACGTTATAGACGCATATAATATTCCCACCGAGAAGTAGGGTCCGACACGCATGGAATGTTGTCAAATATTGCATGCGAGACGTTAGGTTGCCTTAGATTATGATATATACCGTTATAGACGTATATAATATTCCCACCGAAAAGAATGCACCGACACGCCAGGAATGTTTTAAAATATTACATCCGAGATGTTAGGATGCCTTAGGTGAGGATATATAACGTTATAGACGTATATAATGTTCCCACCGGGAAGTAGTGTCCGACACGTCAGGAATGTTGTCAACTATTACATCAGAGTTGTTAGGTTGCCATAGGATAAGATATATAACGTTATAGACGCATATAATGTTTCCACCGAGAAGTAGGGACCGACACGCCTGGAATGTTGTAGAATATTACATCCGAAATGTTACGTGGCCTTAGGTTAGGATATATAACGTTAGAGACGTATATAATGTTCCCACGGAGAAGTAGGGTCCGACACGCCTGGAATGTTGTAGAATATTACATCCGAGATGTTAGGTTGCCTTAGGTTAGGATATATAACGTTATAGACGTATATACCGTTCCCTCCGAGAATTAGGTTTGGACAGGCCAGGAATGAAGCCAATATTACATCCGAGATGTAGGGTGCCTTAGATTAGGATACATACCGTTATAGACGTATATAATATTCCCACCGAAAAGAATGCACCCACACGACAGGAATGTTGTAAAATATTAAATCCGAGATGTTAGGTGGCCTCAGGTTAGGATATATAACGTTATAGACGTATATACTGTTCCCACCGAGAAGTAGGGTCCAACACGCCAGGAATGTTGCCAAATATTACATCCGAGATGTTAGGTGGCCTTAGGTTAGGATATATAACGTTATAGACGTATATACTGTTCCCACCGAGAAGTAGGGTCCGACACACCAGGAAAGTTGTCAAATGTTACATCCGAGATGTTAGGTTGCCTTTGGTTAGGATATACAACGTTATAGACGCATATAACGTTACCACCGAGAAGTAGGGTCCGACACGCCAGGAATATTGTCAAATATTACTTCCGAGTTGTTAGGTTGCCTTATGTTAGGATATATAACGTTATAGACGCATATAATGTTACCACCGAGACGTAGGGACCGACAGGCCTCAAATGTTGTAGAATACTACATCCGAGATGTCAGATTGCCTTAGGTTAGGATATATAACGTTATAGACGTATATACTGTTCCCACCGAGAAGTAGGGTCCAACACGCCAGGAATGTTGCCAAATATTACATCCGAGATGTTAGGTGGCCTTAGGTTAGGATATATAACGTTATAGACGTATATAATGTTCCCACCGAGAAGAAGGGTCCGACACGACAGGAATGTTGCCAAATATTACATCCGAGATATTAGGTTGCCTTAGGTTAGGATATATATCGTTATAGACGTATATACCGTTCCCTCCGAGAATTAGGTTTGGACAGGCCAGGAATGAAGCCAATATTACATCCGAGATGTTAGGTTGCCTTAGATTAGGATACATACCGTTATAGACGTATATAATATTCCCACCGAAAAGAATGCACCCACATGACAGGAATGTTGTAAAATATTACATCCAGGATGTTAGGTGGCCTCAGGTTAGGATATATAACGTTATAGACGTATATAATGTTCCCACCGAGAAGAAGGGTCCGACACGACAGGAATGTTGCCAAATATTACATCCGAGATGTTAGGATGCCTTAGGTTCGGATATATAACGCTATAGACGCATGTAATGTTACCACCGAGACGTAGGGACCGACACGCCTGGAATGCTGTCAAATGTTACATCCGAGATGTTAGATTGCCTTAGGTTACGATATATGACGTTATAGACATATATACTGTTCCCTCCGAGAAGTAGGGTTCGACACGCCTAGAATGTTGTAGAATATTACGTCCGATATGTCAGGTTGCCTTAGGTTAGGATATATAATGTTAGGGACGTATATACTGTTCCCACCGAGAAGTATGCTCGGATAGGACAGGAATGTTGTAAAATATTACGTCTGAGATGATAGGTTGCCTTAGATTAGGTCATACAACGTTATAGACGCATATAATGTTCCCACCGAGAAGTAGGGTCTGACACGCCTGGAATGTTGTAGAATATTACAACCGCGATGTCAGATTGCCTTAGGTTGGGATATCTAACGTTATAGACGTACATACTGTTCCCACCGAGAAGTAGGGTCCGTCACGCCAGGAATGTTGTCAAATATTACATCCGAGTATTTAGGTTGCCTTGGGTTAGGATATATAACGTTATAGACGCATGTAATGTTACCGCCGAGACGTAGGGACCGACACGCCTGGAATGTTGTCAAAAGTTACATCCGAGATGTTAGATGGCCTTAGGTTAGGATATATGACGTTATAGACGTATATACTGTTCCCTCCGATAAGTAGGGTTCGAAACGCCTGGAATGTTGTAGAATATTACATCCGATATGGCAGGTTGCCTTAGATTAGGATATGTAATGTTAGAGACGTATACACTGTTCCCACCGAGAAGTAGGTTCCGACACGCCAGGAATGTTGTCAAATGTTACATCCGAGTATTTAGGTTGCCTTATGTTAGGATATATAACGTTATAGACGCATGTAATGTTACTACCGAGACGTAGGGACCGACACGCCTGGAATGTTGTCAAAAGTTACATCCGAGATGTTAGGTGGCCTTAGGTTAGGATATATAACGTTATAGACGTATATACTGTTCCCACCGAGAAGTAGGGTCCAACACGGCAGGAATGTTGCCAAATATTACATCCGAGATGTTAGGTGGCCTTAGGTTAGGATATATAACGTTATAGACGTATATACTGTTCCCACCGAGAAGTAGGGTCCGACACACCAGGAAAGTTGTCAAATGTTACATCCGAGATGTTAGGTTGCCTTTGGTTAGGATATACAACGTTATAGACGCATATAACGTTACCACCGAGAAGTAGGGTCCGACACGCCAGGAATATTGTCAAATATTACTTCCGAGTTGTTAGGTTGCCTTATGTTAGGATATATAACGTTATAGACGCATATAATGTTACCACCGAGACGTAGGGACCGACACGCCTCAAATGTTGTAGAATACTACATCCGAGATGTCAGATTGCCTTAGGTTAGGATATATAACGTTATAGACGTATATACTGTTCCCACCGAGAAGTAGGGTCCGGCACGCGAGCAATGATGTCAAATATTACATCCGAGACGTTACGTTGCCTTACATTAGGATATATACCGTTATAGACGTATATAATGTTCCCACCGAGAAGTTTGCGCCGACATGGCAGGAATGTTGTCAAATATTACATCCGAGTTATTAAGTTCCCTTAGATTAGGATATATAACGTTATAGACGCATATAATATTCCCACCGAGAAGTAGGGTCCGACACGCATGGAATGTTGTCAAATATTGCATGCGAGACGTTAGGTTGCCTTAGATTATGATATATACCGTTATAGACGTATATAATATTCCCACCGAAAAGAATGCACCGACACGCCAGGAATGTTTTAAAATATTACATCCGAGATGTTAGGATGCCTTAGGTGAGGATATATAACGTTATAGACGTATATAATGTTCCCACCGGGAAGTAGTGTCCGACACGTCAGGAATGTTGTCAACTATTACATCAGAGTTGTTAGGTTGCCATAGGATAAGATATATAACGTTATAGACGCATATAATGTTTCCACCGAGAAGTAGGGACCGACACGCCTGGAATGTTGTAGAATATTACATCCGAAATGTTACGTGGCCTTAGGTTAGGATATATAACGTTAGAGACGTATATAATGTTCCCACGGAGAAGTAGGGTCCGACACGCCTGGAATGTTGTAGAATATTACATCCGAGATGTTAGGTTGCCTTAGGTTAGGATATATAACGTTATAGACGTATATACCGTTCCCTCCGAGAATTAGGTTTGGACAGGCCAGGAATGAAGCCAATATTACATCCGAGATGTAGGGTGCCTTAGATTAGGATACATACCGTTATAGACGTATATAATATTCCCACCGAAAAGAATGCACCCACACGACAGGAATGTTGTAAAATATTAAATCCGAGATGTTAGGTGGCCTCAGGTTAGGATATATAACGTTATAGACGTATATAATGTTCCCACCGAGAAGTAGGGTCCGACACGACAGGAATGTTGCCAAATACCACATCCGAGATGTTAGGTTGCCTTAGGTTAGGATATATAATGCTATAGACGCATATTATGTTACCACCGAGACGTAAGGACCGACACGCCTGGAATGTTGTCAAATGTTACATCCGAGACGTTAAGTTCCCTTAGGTTAGGATATATTACGTTATAACCGCATATAATGTTCCCACCGAGAAGTAGGGTCCGACAGGCCAGGAATGTTTTCAAATATTACATCCGAGTTGTTAGGTTGCCTTAGGTTAGGATATATAACGTTATAGACGCATATAATGTTACCACCGAGAAGTAGGGTTCGACAGGCCAGGAATGTTGTCAAATATTGCATGCGAGATGTTAGGTTGCCTTAGATTCGGATATATACCGTTATAGACGTATATAATATTCCCACCGTAAAGAATGCACCGACACGCCAGGAATGTTGTAAAATATTACATCCGAGATGTTAGGTGGCCTTAGGTTAGGATATATAACGTTATAGACGTATATAATGTTCCCACCGAGAAGAAGGGTCCGACACGACAGGAATGTTGCCAAATATTACATCCGAGATATTAGGTTGCCTTAGCTTAGGATATATATCGTTATAGACGTATATACCGTTCCCTCCGAGAATTAGGTTTGGACAGGCCAGGAATGAAGCCAATATTACATCCGAGATGTTAGGTTGCCTTAGATTAGGATACATACCGTTATAGACGTATATAATATTCCCACCGAAAAGAATGCACCCACATGACAGGAATGTTGTAAAATATTACATCCGAGATGTTAGGTGGCCTCAGGTTAGGATATATAACGTTATAGACGTATATAATGTTCCCACCGAGAAGTAGGGTCCGACACGACAGGAATGTTGCCAAATACTACATCCGAGATGTTAGGTTGCCTTAGGTTAGGATATATAACGCTATAGACGCATATTATGTTACCACCGAGACGTAAGGACCGACACGCCTGGAATGTTGTCAGATGTTACATCCGAGATGTTAGGTTCCCTTAGGTTAGGATATATAACGTTATAAACGCATATAACGTTCCCAACGAGACGTAGGGTCCGACAGGCCGGGAATGTTTTCAAATATTACATCCGAGTTGTTAGGTTGCCTTAGGTTAGGATATATAACGTTATAGACGCATATAATGTTACCACCGAGACGTAGGGACTGACACGCCTGGAATGTTGTCAAATGTTACATCCGAGATGTTGGGTTGCCTTAGGTTAGGATATATAACGTTATAGACGTGTATACTGTTCCCACCGAGAAGTAGGGTTCGACACGCCAGGAATGTTGTCAAATATTACATCCGAGTTGTTAGGTTGCCTTAGGTTAGGATATATAACGTTATAGACGCGTATAATGTTACCACCGAGAAGTAGGGTTCGACAGGCCAGGAACGTTGTCAAATATTGCATGCGAGATGTTAGGTTGCCTTAGATTCGGATATATACCGTTATAGACGTATATAATATTCCCACCGTAAAGAATGCACCGACACGCCAGGAATGTTGTAAAATATTACATCCGAGATGTTAGGTGGCCTTAGGTTAGGATATATAACGCTATAGACGCATATAATGTTACCACCGAGACGTAGGGTCCTACACGCGTGGAATGTTGTCAAATGTTACATCCGAGATGTTAGGTTGCCTTAGGTTAGGATATATAACGTTATAGACGTATATAATGTGCCACCGAGAAGTAGGGTCCGACACGCCAGGAATGTTGTCAAATATTACATCCGACTTGTTAGGTTGCCTTAGGTTAGGATATATAACGTTATAGACGCATATAATGTTCCCACCGAGACGTAAGGACCGACACGCCTGGAATGTTGTCAAATGTTACATCCGAGACGTTAGGTTCCCTTAGGTTAGGATATATAACGTTATAAACGCATATAATGTTCCCACCGAGAAGTAGGGTCCGACAGGCCAGGAATGTTTTCAAATATTACATCCGAGTTGTTAGGTTGCCTTAGGCTAGGATATATAACGTTATAGACGCATATAATGTTACCACCGAGAAGTAGGGTTCGACAGGCCAGGAATGTTGTCAAATACTGCATGCGAGATGTTAGGTTGCCTTAGATTCGGATATATACCGTTATAGACGTATACAATATTCCCACCGTAAAGAATGCACCGACACGCCAGGAATGTTGTCAAATGTTACTTCTGAGATGTAAGGTTGCCTTAGGTTAGGATATATAACGTTATAGACGCATATAATGTTCCCACCGTGCAGTAGGGTCCGACACGCCTGGAATGTTGTAGAATATTACATCCGAGATGTTAGGTTGCCTTGGGTTAGGATATATAACGTTATAGACGTATATACCGTTCCCTCCGAGAATTAGGTTTGGACAGGCCAGGAATGAAGCCAATATTACATCCGAGATGTTAGGTTGCCTTAGATTAGGATATATACCGTTATAGACGTATATAATATTCCCACCGAAAAGAATGCACCGACACGCCAGGAATGTTGTAAAATATTACATCCGAGATGTTAGGTGGCCTTAGGTTAGGATATATAACGTTATAGACGTATATAATGTTCCCACCGAGAAGAAGGGTCGACACGACAGGAATGTTGCCAAATATTACATCCGAGATATTAGGTTGCCTTAGGTTAGGATATGTAACGTTATAGACGCATGTAATGTGACCACCGAGACGTTGGGACCGACGCGTCTGGAATGTTGTCAAATGTTACCTCTGAGATGATAGGTTGCCTTAGGCTAGGATATATAACGTTATAGACGTGTATACT
Source organism: Xylocopa violacea (assembly GCA_963969225.1). Classification (NCBI taxonomy): domain Eukaryota; kingdom Metazoa; phylum Arthropoda; class Insecta; order Hymenoptera; family Apidae; genus Xylocopa; species Xylocopa violacea. The sequence goes on along the minus strand of CAXAJV010000299.1, from coordinate 7,025 downwards.
GTTCCCACCGAGAAGTAGGGTCCGACACGCCAGAAGTGTTGTCAAATATTACATCCGAGATGTTAGGTGGCCTTAGGTTAGGATATATAACGCTATGGACGCATATAATGTTCCCACCGAGAAGTAGGTTCCGAAACGCAAGGAATGTTGTCAAATATTACACCCGAGATGTCAGGTTGCCTTAGGTTAGGATATATAACGTTATAGACGTATATACTGTTCCCTCCGAGAAGTAGGGTTCGACAGGCCAGGAATGTTGTCAAATATTGCATCCGAGATATTAGGTTGCCTTAGGTTAGGATATATAACGTTATAGACGCATGTAATGTGACCACCGAGACGTTGGGACCGACACGCCAGGAATGTTGTCAAATGTTATATCCGAGATGTTAGGTTGCCTTAGGTTAGGATATATGACGTTACAGACGTATATACTGTTCCCTCCGAGAAGTAGGGTTCGACAGGCCAGGAATGTTGTCAAATATTGCATCCGAGATGTTAGGTTGCCCTAGATTAGGATATATACCGTTATAGACGCATGTAATGTTACCACCGAGACGTAGGGACCGATACGCCTGGAATGTTGTCAAATATTACATCCGAGATGTTAGGTTGCCTCAGGTTAGGATATATAACGTTATAGAAGTATATACTGTTCCCTCCGAGAAGTAGGGTTCGACAGGCCAGGAATGTTGTCAAATATTGCATCCGAGATGTTAGGTTGCCTTAGGTTAGGATATATAACGTTATACACGCATGTAACGTTACCACCGAGACGTAGGGACCGACACGACTGGAATGTTGTAAAATGTTACCTCTGAGATGATAGGTTGCCTTAGGTTAGGATATATAACGTTATAGGCGTATATACTGTTCCCACCGAGAAGTAGGTTCCGACACGCCAGGAGTGTTGTCAAATATTACATCCGAGATGTTAGGTGGCCTTAGGTTAGGATATATAACGCTATGGACGCATATAATGTTCCCACCGAGAAGTAGGTTCCGAAACGACAGGAATGTTGTCAAATATTACATCCGAGTTGTTACGTTGCCGTTATAGACGCATTAACGTTACCACCGAGACCTAGGGACCGACACGCCAGGAATGTTGTCAAATGATACATCCCAGATGTTAGGTTGCCTCAGGTTACGATATATAACGTTATAGACGTATATACTGTTCCGTCGGAGAAGTAGGGTTCGACAGGCCAGGAATGTTGTCAAACATTACGTACGAGATGTTAGGTGGCCTTAGGTTAGCATATATAACGTTATAGACGCATGTAATGTTACCACCGAGACGTAGGGACCGACACGGCTGGAATGTTGTCAAATGTTACATCCGAGATGTTAGGTTGCCTTAGGTTAGGATATATGACGTTATAGACGCATATAATGTTCCCACCAAGAAGTAGGGTCCGACACGTCTGGAATGTTGTAGAATATTACATCCGAGATGTCAGGTTGCCTTAGGTTAGGATATATAACGTTATAGACGTATATACTGTTCCCTCCGAGAAGTAGGGTTCGACAGGCCAGGAATGTTGTCAAATATTGCATCCGAGATATTAGGTTGCCTTAGGTTAGGATATATAACGTTATAGACGCATGTAATGTGACCACCGAGACGATGGGACCGACACGGCTGGAATGTTGTCAAATGTTATATCCGAGATGTTAGGTTGCCTTAGGTTAGGATATATGACGTTACAGACGTATATACGGTTCCCTCCGAGAAGTAGGGTTCGACAGGCCAGGATTGTTGTCAAATATTGAATCCGAGATGTTAGGTTGCCTTAGATTACGATATCGACCGTTATAGACGCATATAATATTCCCACCGAAAAGTATGTTCCGGCACGCCAGGAATGTTGTAAAATATTACGTCTGAGATGGTAGGTTGCCTTAGGTTAGGATATATAACGTTATAGACGTATATACTGTTCCCACCGAGAAGTAGGGTCCGACACGCCAGGAATGTTGTCAAATATTACATACGAGATGTTAGGTGGCCTTAGGTTAGCATATATAACGTAGTAGATGCATGTAATGTTACCACCGACACGTAGGGACCGACACGCCTGGAATGTTGTCAAATGTTACATACGAGATGTTAGGTGGCCTTAGGTTAGGATATATAGCGTTCTGGACGCATGTAATGTTACCACCTTGACGTAGGGACCGACACGCCTGAAATGCTATCAAATGTTATATCCGAGATGTTAGATTGCCCTAGATTAGGATATATACCGTTATAGACGCATGTAATGTTACCACCGAGACGTAGGGACCGACACGCCTGGAATGTTTTCAAATATTACATCCGAGATGTTAGGTTGCCTTAGGTTAGGATATATAACGTTATAGACGTATATACTGTTCCCTCCGAGAAGTAGGGTTCGACAGGCCAGGAATGTTGTCAAATATTGCATCCGAGATATTAGGTTGCCTTAGGTTAGGATATATAACGTTATAGACGCATGTAATATGACCACCGAGACGTTGGGACCGACACGCCAGGAATGTTGTCAAATGTTATATCCGAGATGTTAGGTTGCCTTAGGTTAGGATATATGACGTTACAGACGTATATACTGTTCCCTCCGAGAAGTAGGGTTCGACAGGCCAGGAATGTTGTCAAATATTGCATCCGAGATATTAGGTTGCCCTAGATTAGGATATATACCGTTATAGACGCATGTAATGTTACCACCGAGACGTAGGGACCGATACGCCTGGAATGTTGTCAAATATTACATCCGAGATGTTAGGTTGCCTCAGGTTAGGATATATAACGTTATAGAGGTATATACTGTTCCCTCCGAGAAGTAGGGTTCGACAGGCCAGGAATGTTGTCAAATATTGCATCCGAGATGTTAGGTTGCCTTAGGTTAGGATATATAACGTTATACACGCATGTAACGTTACCACCGAGACGTAGGGACCGACACGACTGGAATGTTGTAAAATGTTACCTCTGAGATGATAGGTTGCCTTAGGTTAGGATATATAACGTTATAGGCGTATATACTGTTCCCACCGAGAAGTAGGTTCCGACACGCCAGGAGTGTTGTCAAATATTACATCCGAGATGTTAGGTGGCCTTAGGTTAGGATATATAACGCTATGGACGCATATAATGTTCCCACCGAGAAGTAGGTTCCGAAACGACAGGAATGTTGTCAAATATTACATCCGAGTTGTTACGTTGCCGTTATAGACGCATTAACGTTACCACCGAGACCTAGGGACCGACACGCCAGGAATGTTGTCAAATGTTACATCCCAGATGTTAGGTTGCCTCAGGTTACGATATATAACGTTATAGACGTATATACTGTTCCGTCGGAGAAGTAGGGTTCGACAGGCCAGGAATGTTGTCAAACATTACGTACGAGATGTTAGGTGGCCTTAGGTTAGCATATATAACGTTATAGACGCATGTAATGTTACCACCGAGACGTAGGGACCGACACGGCTGGAATGTTGTCAAATGTTACATCCGAGATGTTAGGTTGCCTTAGGTTAGGATATATGACGTTATAGACGCATATAATGTTCCCACCAAGAAGTAGGGTCCGACACGTCTGGAATGTTGTAGAATATTACGTCCGAGATGTCAGGTTGCCTTAGGTTAGGATATATAACGTTATAGACGTATATACTGTTCCCTCCGAGAAGTAGGGTTCGACAGGCCAGGAATGTTGTCAAATATTGCATCCGAGATATTAGGTTGCCTTAGGTTAGGATATATAACGTTATACACGCATGTAACGTTACCACCGAGACGTAGGGACCGACACGACTGGAATGTTGTAAAATGTTACCTCTGAGATGATAGGTTGCCTTAGGTTAGGATATATAACGTTATAGGCGTATATACTGTTCCCACCGAGAAGTAGGTTCCGACACGCCAGGAGTGTTGTCAAATATTACATCCGAGATGTTAGGTGGCCTTAGGTTAGGATATATAACGCTATGGACGCATATAATGTTCCCACCGAGAAGTAGGTTCCGAAACGGCAGGAATGTTGTCAAATATTACATCCGAGTTGTTACGTTGCCGTTATAGACGCATTAACGTTACCACCGAGACCTAGGGACCGACACGCCAGGAATGTTGTCAAATGATACATCCCAGATGTTAGGTTGCCTCAGGTTACGATATATAACGTTATAGACGTATATACTGTTCCGTCGGAGAAGTAGGGTTCGACAGGCCAGGAATGTTGTCAAACATTACGTACGAGATGTTAGGTGGCCTTAGGTTAGCATATATAACGTTATAGACGCATGTAATGTTACCACCGAGACGTAGGGACCGACACGGCTGGAATGTTGTCAAATGTTACATCCGAGATGTTAGGTTGCCTTAGGTTAGGATATATGACGTTATAGACGCATATAATGTTCCCACCAAGAAGTAGGGTCCGACACGTCTGGAATGTTGTAGAATATTACATCCGAGATGTCAGGTTGCCTTAGGTTAGGATATATAACGTTATAGACGTATATACTGTTCCCTCCGAGAAGTAGGGTTCGACAGGCCAGGAATGTTGTCAAATATTGCATCCGAGATATTAGGTTGCCTTAGGTTAGGATATATAACGTTATAGACGCATGTAATGTGACCACCGAGACGATGGGACCGACACGGCTGGAATGTTGTCAAATGTTATATCCGAGATGATAGGTTGCCTTAGGTTAGGATATATAACGTTATAGACGTATATACCGTTCCCTCCGAGAATTAGGTTTGGACAGGCCAGGAATGAAGCCAATATTACATCCGAGATGTTAGGTTGCCTTAGATTAGGATACATACCGTTATAGACGTATATAATATTCCCACCGAAAAGAATGCACCCACATGACAGGAATGTTGTAAAATATTACATCCGAGATGTTAGGTGGCCTCAGGTTAGGATATATAACGTTATAGACGTATATAATGTTCCCACCGAGCAGTAGGGTCCGACACGCCTGGAATGTTGTAGAATATTACATCCGAGATGTTAGGTTGCCTTGGGTTAGGATATATAACGTTATAGACGTATATACCGTTCCCTCCGAGAATTAGGTTTGGACAGGCCAGGAATGAAGCCAATATTACATCCGAGATGTTAGGTTGCCTTAGATTAGGATATATACCGTTATAGACGTATATAATATTCCCACCGAAAAGAATGCACCGACACGCCAGGAATGTTGTAAAATATTACATCCGAGATGTTAGGTGGCCTTAGGTTAGGATATATAACGTTATAGACGTATATAATGTTCCCACCGAGAAGAAGGGTCCGACACGACAGGAATGTTGCCAAATATTACATCCGAGATATTAGGTTGCCTTAGGTTAGGATATGTAACGTTATAGACGCATGTAATGTGACCACCGAGACGTTGGGACCGACACGTCTGGAATGTTGTCAAATGTTACCTCTGAGAAGATAGGTTGCCTTAGGCTAGGATATATAACGTTATAGACGTGTATACTGTTCCCACCGAGAAGTAGGGTCCGACACGCCAGGAGTGTTGTCAAATATTACATCCGAGATGTTAGGTGGCCTTAGGTTAGCATATATAACGCTATGGACGCATATAATGTTCCCACCGAGAAGTAGGTTCCGAAACGCAAGGAATGTTGTCAAATATTACATCCGAGATGTCAGGTTGCCTTAGGTTAGGATATATAACGTTATAGACGTATATACTGTTCCCTCCGAGAAGTAGGGTTCGACAGGCCAGGAATGTTGTCAAATATTGCATCCGAGATATTAGGTTGCCTTAGGTTAGGATATATAACGTTATAGACGCATGTAATGTGACCACCGAGACGTTGGGACCGACACGCCAGGAATGTTGTCAAATGTTATATCCGAGATGTTAGGTTGCCTTAGGTTAGGATATATGACGTTACAGACGTATATACTGTTCCCTCCGAGCAGTAGGGTTCGACAGGCCAGGAATGTTGTCAAATATTGCATCCGAGATGTTAGGTTGCCTTAGGTTAGGATATATAACGTTATACACGCATGTAACGTTACCACCGAGACGTAGGGACCGACACGACTGGAATGTTGTAAAATGTTACCTCTGAGATGATAGGTTGCCTTAGGTTAGGATATATAACGTTATAGGCGTATATACTGTTCCCACCGAGAAGTAGGTTCCGACACGCCAGGAGTGTTGTCAAATATTACATCCGAGATGTTAGGTGGCCTTAGGTTAGGATATATAACGCTATGGACGCATATAATGTTCCCACCGAGAAGTAGGTTCCGAAACGACAGGAATGTTGTCAAATATTACATCCGAGTTGTTACGTTGCCGTTATAGACGCATTAACGTTACCACCGAGACCTAGGGACCGACACGCCAGGAATGTTGTCAAATGATACATCCCAGATGTTAGGTTGCCTCAGGTTACGATATATAACGTTATAGACGTATATACTGTTCCGTCGGAGAAGTAGGGTTCGACAGGCCAGGAATGTTGTCAAACATTACGTACGAGATGTTAGGTGGCCTTAGGTTAGCATATATAACGTTATAGACGCATGTAATGTTACCACCGAGACGTAGGGACCGACACGGCTGGAATGTTGTCAAATGTTACATCCGAGATGTTAGGTTGCCTTAGGTTAGGATATATGACGTTATAGACGCATATAATGTTCCCACCAAGAAGTAGGGTCCGACACGTCTGGAATGTTGTAGAATATTACATCCGAGATGTCAGGTTGCCTTAGGTTAGGATATATAACGTTATAGACGTATATACTGTTCCCTCCGAGAAGTAGGGTTCGACAGGCCAGGAATGTTGTCAAATATTGCATCCGAGATATTAGGTTGCCTTAGGTTAGGATATATAACGTTATAGACGCATGTAATGTGACCACCGAGACGATGGGACCGACACGGCTGGAATGTTGTCAAATGTTATATCCGAGATGATAGGTTGCCTTAGGTTAGGATATATAACGTTATAGACGTATATACCGTTCCCTCCGAGAATTAGGTTT
>CAXAJV010000298.1:167500-170000 GCA_963969225.1 Xylocopa violacea | reverse complement strand
TACATTGTATGTATTCGAGTGACGGTCCGCTCAATTTCTTCCTTACACAAAACATGGTATACGCGCACAACGCGCGGAGAGAGCAAGAGAGAGAACGGGTTATTCTGATGATTGAACGCAACAACACCCTGGGGCTGTGCGAACTTCGAACGATCGGATGCGCATCATCGTCCCTCACGTTACGACGATGTCGCTCGCTCTCTCTTTCTTGTATATTCTCTTCTCTCTCTCGACCGAGTTCCCAACAATTCGATTCTCTCAGTCTTGCGGCAAAAGAAAAATTCATTTTAAACGACGTCGAGCGCGCGGCATATCAATCGTGCGTTAAAGAGACGCGCGAAGAGTGGTCATGGTGTGTGGCGGGTGTGCGAATTTGGAATACGGAACAAAATCGGCAGTCGAAACACGAAGCGGTTCCCCGTGGGCGGTCGTCCGGTTAAACGAACGACTCACGACGCCACGAAGAACTCGCGCGAGTCCGTGATCGACACCGTCGATTTCCGTGAACCCGTTTAACGCACGCCGCACGCGCGCACACGTTACACCAGTCGCATATAGTCTCGGGGCACGGCCACAGACGACTCGGACGAACGTCCAACGATCGCTCGTACGTCGCGTATCGCTCCTCTTTTTCCCTTTCGGTGCGCCCGAACTCAGAAACGTTCGTAAATGGAATTCGAATGAACGACGGCGGGCAGATTCGAGCACCGGAGAGAAAAGATTCGACGAAACGCAACGCAAGCAGTATTCTGGTTACGTGAACGACCCTCAGCTAGGCGTGGTCCAGGAATTGTATCCGTGGACCGCAATGTGCGTTCGAAATGTCGATGTTCATGTGTCCTGCAGTTCACACGTTGACGCGCAATTAGCTGCGTTCTTCATCGACCCACGAGCCAAGTGATCCACCGTTCAGGGTAATCGTATATGTATATTTTTTATTAATTGTTAAGTCTCTTCGTACTAAGTTTCGAACAAGTCGAGACCCAAACGTCTCCGGCGAAGGAGACGCGGGCGTCGCCCGAATTCTCGGCGACACGATACCGTCCTACGGATGAAACGGACACGCCTGTTTCAGGGTGTTTAGGATACATCCTTTCGGATTCACGCCAGTGTGCCACGCGTCCAGGTAGATAAAATTTTTCGAAAATTCGTTAGGACTCTTCTTCGCGCGTATCGCGCAGACCCTCGAGGCGGTCCCCCCTTCCTCCCGACAACACGAAGCGAGCTTGTAAAATTCGATCTCGCAACGGCGGGTTTATTAAGGGACTCTCGACAACGAGGAAGAATACGCAAACGCGATTATATCGTCGTCCCCTCTGAACGAATGGCACGTGGAAGTGAATACAAAAAAAAAAAAAAAGAAAGATATCCAACACCCAGCGGCGTATTGCTTTCGAGAAGTTGACGACGTTCGTACAGGTAAGTCGTAAAATATCGATGGGACTCGCCGTGAAACCTCGAAGCGGTCTATAATTTTACCCACCCGACAACACGAAGCGAGCATAAAAAATTATTCGATCTCGCAACGGCGGGTGTGTTTCCAGACTCGCGACAACGAGGCTTCGCTCGGCGAAGCGGTCCCCTCTGAACGAACGACACGATCAAAACCCGAACACAGGTGCGTGGTACAAGTTCCTCAAATTCCACGATCCACTGCACGATCTGTGCTTCAGAGCTCAGGTGATAAAAAAAAAAAAAAATTCGTTGGGACTCGGCCGCCAAAGCCTCGAGCGGTCTACCGTTTTTCCCCGGCAACACGAAGCGAGTATAAATTATTCGATCTCGCAACGGCCGGTTTCTCAGACTCTCGACAACGAGGCTATGGCAAAAAGCAAGTCCCCTCTGAGCTTGCAGCACAATTGTGAAACGGGAAAACGAACAAGTACCAGCGGCGTATTGCTTTCACGCAGAGACGCAAAATAATGGTACACACTCGACCTGTCGAACATGCAAAGTCGACGACATAACTTACCGTTCGGGTAAGAAAAATTCGTTAGGACTCGTCGGTTAACAACACCAACACCTCGAGCGCGGTCTGTATAATTTTATTTACCCGACAACACGAAGCGAGCATAATAAATGAGATTCGATCTCGCAACGGCGGGTTCATTATACAGACTCTAATCGCCAACGAGGCTTGGCCCGACGAATCGTCCCCTCCGAACGGAACGGTACGATCGACATTAACACAACCAGGGTACGCGGCGCGACACCACGCTCTTAACGAATTCGAAGTCGACGACGATCGTCGTTCGGGTAAAGATTCGTTGGGACTCGCCGTCGTACACAGCCTCGAGGCGGTCTGTTTCACCCGACAACGCGAAGCGAGCATAATATTGTTCGATCTCGCAACGGCACGGGTTTTCACAGACTCTCGACAACGAGGCTTGGCGGCGACGAATCGTCCCCTCCGAACGGAACGGTACGATCGACTAAAACAGGATACGCGCGACACACGCTCTTAAAGGAATTCGAAGTCGACGACGGCGCGTCCGTTCGG
>CAXAJV010000298.1:160000-162500 GCA_963969225.1 Xylocopa violacea | reverse complement strand
TATAGCACGGACATCTCTTGCGAGAACATGCTGGGCATCGACGATGCAAGCGCGTATACGATTTGTCACCGCTTGTTATCGGTGTACGGCACCTTTTATCGTCTATAGCACGGACATCTCTTTCACGCTGGGCATTAAGATAGCGCGTACAGAGAACATGCTGGGCATCGACGATGCAAGCGCGTATGCAATTTTCACGCTGGGCAAATATCGCCGAAAGCACGGACATCTCTTTCACGCTGGGCATTAAGATAGCGCGTACAGAGAACATGCTGGTCATCAAGGCGAGGAAGCGCGTACAATTGCGTCACGCTGATTTATCGTACACCTTTTTTCTCCATCGTCTATAGCACGAACATCTCTTGCGAGAACATGCTGGGCAACGACGATGGCAAGCGGTTATAATCGTGTCACGCTGTATTGTTTAATATGTATATAAAGAATACCTTTTATCGTCTAATGCGCGAACGCGTAGTACCTCTTGGCACTCCATTTGACTATAACAGAGATACTACACACGCTCTCACACGCTGGGCATTATGATAGCGCGTACAGAGAAGCGTGCTGTTCGGCATAGACGAGCAAGCGCGTACAATTGTGTCACGCTGAAGTATATTTTTGTATCTCGCCCTCCTCAGGCGAGCTGGCGCGTACCAAGTGCGCGCTGGGCATTCGACACGGGACACCTTTTGGAAGTTCGTCGAGAGACTCCTCTGTTTCGTAACAGATCGTGTCGAAATGACATATACCATTTATTCTTTTGTCCCCTTCAGTGGATGCTTATTTTTTATTTTTTGTTTCGTTCCTCAACTCAGTGGATGCTCATTTTTATTTTTTTTTGTTGAGGAACTTGTTTGGTATATCATCGGTGTATATCTATCTTCATATACACCTTTCATGCGTATAGCATATTATGGACATTTCGTACACACATCTGGTACGTCCAAAAATTCAATATGTATCTCTAGAGTCCGTTCCGAGAGCTCGGAGCGTAAAGATTTAGAATCGATGCAAGGAAGGTACAATTTAACCGAGTAAAACTCGGATAAATGGTCACCAACGTCACCGTTGGACGCTCGCCACATATGGGCCATTCGGTCAAAGACACCGACCCGTGGCAATGCAGTGTGGAGAAAATTCGACAACCGACACGGGACAGAGCAGTCGAGAACGTATTCTCGAGGAGCGGTGGACTGCTTCTCAACCGAAGTCATAGAATAGCCACGCGCCCGACGCTACTCCGCCCGGCCGGCTCGAACCGACCTGTCTCCTTATAGATACGGAACGGCCGGCCGGGCGGTCGGCGCCGGCCGGGCTAACGCACGGGCGCTTACGGTGGTAAACTCCAGCGGCGACCGACCGTCCGGAAAGGCTGCTGTAACTTAGTCGCGCGGAGGCGCAAGTATAAAGTGCTATTAACGTTGAACTTTTATGAACGGAAATTGTTTAAACATAATGAATATATACGGAAAAACATATTTCTAGAATATAACGAATTTTAATCGATTTTAACATTGAAAAAACGCAGTTATAAAATACGAAGTCAACGAAAAACACGAAAAATCGAAAATCTGACACGTACAAATGAATTCTACAATCAAATTAATCGATATTACGAAAAAAAAACCAAGCGTTTATATAAAAAAATTACCGATAAATTGACAAAAACCGCCAGTCGTGTCGGTTTCGGGAGACTAAAAATTATAAATTCGACTAAACAATGCGCTAATAAATTCAATCAATAGCTTTCAATAAGGTTTCTGCAAAAAAATTGTTAGGTCAACGGTTTAATTTACGAGAAAATAGCGAAAAACCGCCGATCGTGTCGCTTCCGACCTCTCGTTGCGAATATTTTCTAAGTTCCCCGTCGTGTCGCTTCCGACCGCTCGGCGCGAATATTTTCTAAGTTCCCCGTCGTGTCGCTTCCGACCGCTCGGCGCGAATATTTTCTAAGTTCCCCGCCGTGTCGCTTCCGACCTCTCGGCGCGAATATTTTCAAAGTCCCCGGCCGTGTCGCTTCCGAACTCTCGGCGCGAATATTTTCAAAGTCCCCGGTCGTGTCGGTCCCGACCGCTCGGCGCGAATATTTTCAAAGTCCCCGGTCGTGTCGGTCCCGACCGCTCGGCGCGAATATTTTCTAAGTTCCCGGTCGTGTCGCTTCCGCCCGCGCGGTGCGAACAATTTCCAAGTTCCCGGTCGTGCCGGTCCGTACTTCTCGGTGCGAACATTATATATGTAGAACGTAATATAACCTAACCTAACCCAACCTAACCTCTCGGTGGTATTATTTTACAGAAAGCCGGGCGTGTCTACTCCTACTTCTCGGTGCGAATATTATGTATATAACATAATATAACCTAACCTAATGCAACCTGGTCGCTCGGTGCGAATATTTTCTAAATTCCCAGTCGTGTCGGTTCCGACCGCTCGGCGCGAATATTTTCTAAGTCCCCGGTCGTGTCGGTCCCGACCTCACAGCGGGAATATTTTCTAAGTCCCC
>CAXAJV010000298.1:147500-157500 GCA_963969225.1 Xylocopa violacea | reverse complement strand
GCCTACCGTGTCCACCGCACTACCGCAGACGCACGTCGCATCATCGGCAACGGCGTACGTCAAGAGACGAGCCATGAAGTTGCCGTGACCCGACAGCACCTGCGTGGTGTAGTGATTCGGCTTCAGCCAGCCGGCAGCCAACCTCTCCCGGACGTCCTTGAAGAATACGAATGTTGTGCGGCCCTTGGGGGAAGATGTCCACAAGGCTTGCCACATATTCGTCGCCTCTTCCTTCACGCGTTGTTTGCCGTCATCCGCATCGCTTGGGATGACGGCGTTCCCTAACCTGGCGTCTTTTCCTCTACGAAGATTGTAGAGGGCCCTATTTTGCTGGACGACGATATCGATGGGAGCCGCGCCGGCCACCACGCACGCACTTTCCCACGATATCCGGCGATACGCGCCGGTAACCGCGATCAAAGCGCGGCGCTGCGCGGACCTGAGCACCCTCCACTCCCTCTCCGAGCACAGGTCGGCCCATCCCGCTGAGGCGTATGCCACTTTCGGGACGAATGCTCCCCTGTATATCCCGGCTAGGGAGTCGAAGCGAAGCCCCCAACTACTCCTCGCCAGCCTACTTAATCTCGCGAACAGCGACCCGACCTTGTCGCTTATTTTCTGGCAATGCGTTCGGACGCGCATTCCTTTATCGAACGTGACGCCTAGGTACTTAACCGCGGGTCTAAATTTTATCTTCGCGTCTCCTATACGGATGGTCGGTGGTCTACCGGCAAGGTCGGCTTTCGAAGGCCGAACGGCCTTGCGTTTTCTATCGGGACGGGCGCCTCCTCTTCGACCTAAAATTTGCCGCTCGATCCAGCCACTCTTGAGGACAATTGCCTCCGTCTTTGTGGCCGAGATTTCGAGTTTGGCCGAGCTACACCACCTAAGTATTTGGTTCGCGACCTGTTGACCTTGGGTCTCGAGGTCACGCCTACTATTTCCGCTTATTAGGACGAGAAGATCGTCCGCATAAGCGATAAACCTATTCTCGACTGTGGTCTGAAGTGACCGCAGGAGATCGTCGAACATGAGGTTCCAGCAGGCGGGACCGAGTACGGAGCCTTGCGGACACCCCCTCGTCGCCTGCTTCGAAACCTGTTCGGAAGCTATCGAGATCTTAACCCGTCGGCCGTCGAAGTAATTAGAAATCACTCCGAAAACATTCCGAGGGCAGTCTCGCTCTCTAAGGGAATTCAAAACTAGGGGCCACCAGACGTTGTTGAAGGCCCCGGAGATGTCGAAGAGCATTGCCGCCACGTATCGATCCTGCGAGGCATCGACCAGGCGGCGCAACTCCACGATAGCGTCCTCCGTCGACTTTCCGGGCGTGAACCCGAATTGCCGGTCGGACACTTTTCCAGGCGCCAACGACGTCTGATATAGGCGCTTCTTGAGAAGCTTTTCGAAAAGTTTACCTATCACTGAGAGGAGGCAGATCGGACGGTAGGATTTTGGATCCTTCTCGTCCTTCCCTTCCTTAAGAAGTACTCGTAGAGAGCCCTCCTTCCAGACGAAGGGAAAGACGCCCCATTGAAGGCATCCATTAAAAAGCCGCGTAATTTGGCCGGGAATGATTCTAACCGCGGTTTTCAGCGCGCGGACCTCGACGTGGTCCGGCCCTGGGGCTTTATTATTTTTGAACGTTCGAACGGTACTCACGACCTCCGCCTCCGTGATGGGGGCAGCGTCGGGAGTACCGGGCGCGATGCGTGCGCCTTCCCTAATGACACGTTGATCCGGCGTGTCTTCTTCTTCCCGGTCGTCGGGAACGTGTGCCTCCAAGAGCAAGCTGGCTGTTTCGCGGCAATTCGATGTGATTTCACTACCACGCCGGAGAGTGCTGAGAACTCTCTCAACTCGGAGTTTCTTCGCCTGGTACTTGTATACGGTGCTCCAGGGCCCCGAGTTCCCGTTCGACGTAACAAATCGTCGCCAGCTTTCGAGCTTCGTCCGCTTCACCGTCCTACTGTATTCCCGCAAAGAAGAACGGTACTCTAGTAGTTTTGCCCGGCGGGCGGCTTCGTCTCTTTCCCTCTGGAAGGCACGACGTAGACGATACACGTGCTTTTTCTTTTTGGTTAACTCGCGAGTCCACCACGGGTTGGACTTTCTAAATACGCGTTTACGTGGCATCGACGCGGCGCAGGCGTCAGTAATGACGCCTGTGAGCGTTTCCGCCATCTTCTCGACGTCTTCCATAGAGTCGAGCCGGAGGGCCTCAAGCCTCGATCTAGATAGATCGGCTAGGCGACCGCAGTAGCGCTCCCAATCGGCCCGACGAGTGTCGAACCGAGTGCTCGCACCACCCCGATCCGCCGCTTTGGCTCTCGGTACCCTCAGCCCGATATCTATGGCGTTGTGATCGCTATTGGCCCAACCGCACCTTACCTTCCAGCCCCTGACGAAAGGGAGCATGGATGGCGACGCCAGGGTTACATCGATGAAAGACTCACCCCTCGTCGACCAATAGGTGGGCGGCTGCCGAGCGTCATTCACAACTTCCATGCCAAACGATCGGATGAGCGCTTCGAACATCGCACCTCTTTCGTCTGTGCTCTGTGGCCCCCAGAGTGACGACCGAGCGTTGGCATCTACCGACACTATGAGTCTCTTCCCCCTCAGAGACTGAAACACCATCTCGAGGTGTCTGAGGTGCTCCTCGATTTCGTCGCTATACTGGAAATAGCATGATGCGACGTATATCGAGAAGCCGGGCGCTAGCACTTCTGCACACACACAGTGTTCCGTGCTTAGCTGCGAGACAAAAACCATCTCGAAGCGAGGGTTGCACACGGCAACCGCAGCCCACGGGAATTGTGAACTGACGGCCGCCACCCTCGCCCCGATCCCTAGTCCACTAACGGTGTGGCTCGTGCCCGAAGAACTGACGTATGGTTCCTGCAACAGCAGGACGTCTAAGTGCTTCGAGGCTACGAGCTGACGCACCTCGCCTGCAACTGTAGCTGAATGTTGCATGTTCAGCTGCAGTATCCTAATACCCGTGGTCTCGATTACGGACGGTGACGTCGTCGTCGACGTCGGTACGGTCGCGGACGCGGACGCGGGCGCGGTGGGGTTGTGGGGGGACGCGGTCGCGGAGGGAGGGTTCGCGGAGCTATCGCTTGATTTTATTTTTGTTCCTATCACAGACTCAGCCGGAGATACCGGATCCGACCTGAGTCTCGCGTCGCATTTCGTGATTCGTATCTGGACAGCGCGAAGGCTGATACCTAGAGGCCGCGCCAGAGTCGTGTGAGCAGGAGCACACCCGGTCGCGGCTTGGCGATGATGCCGAGGAGCGGCCGTCATCGAGCGCGTTACCGGGCGGCTTCGTTGCTCGACAATGGGGCCATCACCTGGGGGCGAGGTCTCGGGCCGAAGGATGTTCGCCCGCCTTGACCTATTCATCGCCACGATGACTCCTCCCGGTCCTGCCCTCACCCGGAGATCCGAATGGAGGGCTATTTTACCTCCGGAGTATTTAGGATCGAATGAAGCCATCATGAAATTTGCGAAATTAGGGGGGGTGATGCTTCATACATGGAGTGAAGGTGGGGTCGTCACTCCCCATCGGCGCGCATCACACGCCGCTCTGCCTCTTGGTGCTTTCTCACGTATCGGGACGGTGGGGTCGTTACTCCCCAACAGCGCGCACCGGCGCTGCCCTGCCGGGGCCGCGGTCTCCTGGTGCAAAACACCGGGAGACTCACGCGAGAGCCATAAAGTTCGAGGGTGATGCTTCATACGTGGAGTGGAGGTGGGGTCGTCACTCCCCATCGGCGCGCATCACACGCCGCTCTGCCTCTTGGTGCTTTCTCACGAATCGGGAAGGTGGGGTCGTTACTCCCCAACAGCGCGCACCGGCGCTGCCCTGCCTGGGCCGCGGTCTCCTGGTGCAAAACACCGGGAGACTCACGCGAGAGCCATAGAGTTCGAGGGTGATGCTTCATACGTGGAGTGAAGGTGGGGTCGTCACTCCCCATCGGCGCGCATCGCACGCCGCTCTGCCTCTTGGTGCTTTCTCACGAATCGGGAAGGTGGGGTCGTTACTCCCCAGCAGCGCGCACCGGCGCTGCCCTGCCTGGGCCGCGGTCTCCTGAGGCAAGTTCTCAGGAGACTCACGCGAGAGCCATTGAATTCGAGGGTGATGCTTCATACTTGGAGTGAAGGTGGGGTCGTCACTCCCCATCGGCGCGCACCACACGCCGCTCTGCCTCTTGGTGCTTTCTCACGTATCGGGACGGTGGGGTCGTTACTCCCCAACAGCGCGCACCGGCGCTGCCCTGCCGGGGCCGCGGTCTCCTGGTGCAAAACACCGGGAGACTCACGCGAGAGCCATAAAGTTCGAGGGTGATGCTTCATACGTGGAGTGGAGGTGGGGTCGTCACTCCCCATCGGCGCGCATCACACGCCGCTCTGCCTCTTGGTGCTTTCTCACGAATCGGGAAGGTGGGGTCGTTACTCCCCAACAGCGCGCACCGGCGCTGCCCTGCCTGGGCCGCGGTCTCCTGGTGCAAAACACCGGGAGACTCACGCGAGAGCCATAGAGTTCGAGGGTGATGCTTCATACGTGGAGTGAAGGTGGGGTCGTCACTCCCCATCGGCGCGCATCGCACGCCGCTCTGCCTCTTGGTGCTTTCTCACGAATCGGGAAGGTGGGGTCGTTACTCCCCAGCAGCGCGCACCGGCGCTGCCCTGCCTGGGCCGCGGTCTCCTGAGGCAAGTTCTCAGGAGACTCACGCGAGAGCCATTGAATTCGAGGGTGATGCTTCATACTTGGAGTGAAGGTGGGGTCGTCACTCCCCATCGGCGCGCACCACACGCCGCTCTGCCTCTTGGTGCTTTCTCTCGGATCGGGAAGGTGGGGTCGTTACTCCCCAACAGCGCGCACCGACGCTGCCCTGCCGGGGTGCACCTGAGTTCCGCAGTGAGCACTGCGGACGGTACACGTGGGTGGGAACTCGTTGAGCTGGTAAGACGGAACGAGTTTCCGAGTAATTAGAAATAAGTCGTCGTTGGACGATGAGCGGAGTCTCGACTTCGAGATAGGGTATCCACTGGTCGACCGTCCGAGCGTTCGATACGCTCGGTTGGTCGACTGGGACCCATGCGATGACCGATCCGTGGGTCGGCCACCTGATTGTTTAGACTAGGGCATTTTTGCCCTTTTCGAGACTCGACGGGAGACTGTTTGGTCTCCCAGCCTTAGCCAAATACGAGCCAGGCCGTAGTCGCGCAAATACCTTGAGGAGTGATCGGCCGGAAGTCGACAAACTGCCTGTTAACTGACATCTAGACGTGCTCGCACTTTACGTTTTTGTGGGGCCTCGTCTAGCTGACAAGACGAATCCCCTACGCAATTTTCGAGTTTTTCGTGCACGAGGTCTCACTAGACACTCGAGACACAGATGCCAGGGGCTAGTTGCCTGCTTATGTCGACAGGATGAGTTTATCAGGTCACTGAGTGCCCACTTCTACTGAATTTTTCACCATCACTCACCGTTCCTGTTTCGACGGCTGACTAGACCGACCACTCTTCAGCTTCGGAGGGTGGGGTCGCCACTCCCCAACGGTGTGCACGATCACCGTTCCGTGCCCAATGATAGGGACAGAATATTCTAAGCCCGGCCCCGGGAGGGGGCTCGGACATGCTTCATCGCCATTATGGCATACGCGTAAGAAATACCCATAACCCCACTCCCCCGGCGAGCCACTACCGAGGGAGCGGGCAGGGAGAAACCAGCACCGCCATGCACCACTCATTTATTTTTCGTCATTTAAGCTCTTTGGCTTATCCGTACATTTTGTACATTGTGTTATTAGTTCAACACCTTTTGCGTAGGGTTAAGACCCGCTTGACTCATCGTCGGCTGTAAGGAGTTTTGATCTATAAATGCATTTGTGTGTTTGGATAAACTTTATGGATTACCCAATCTGTCCCATTTGCGTTCAATATGTTCGAATTCGCAGTGGCAGCCCTTTGCTTCACCCACACAGATCGAGCTGTGGGACTACTGACGGCGGGAACCACGAGGAGGTGGCTGCTTGCTAACTATGGCCCGTAGGAGGTCACAGATGTCCTATCTGCTATCCTAGAGGTTTGCACATGGCGCCATCGCAACAGTGGGGATAAATCCCCGACGCCATCTTAAACCCCGTGGAGCCATAGCTTCTCCCGCCTGATAGGGACAGGTATATTCTAAGCCCGGCCCCGGGAGGGGGCTCGGACATGCTTCATCGCCATATATGGCATACGCGTAAGAGATACGCCCATTACCCCACTCCCCCGGCGAGCCAATACCGAGGGAGCGGGCGCGGAGAAACCAGCACCGCCATGCACCACTCATATTTTTCGTCATTTAAGTCCTTTGACTTATCCGTACATTTTGTACATTGTGTTATTCATTCAACACCTCTTGCGTAGGGAGAAGACCCAGTCCTGACTCATCGTCGGCTGTAAGGATATTTGATCTACTAACGCACCAATAGGTCAGGATTAACTTTGTTTTTAATTCCCAACCCGACAAATTACGTTCGATTATTTTTGTTCGAATTCGCAGTGGCAGCCCTTTGCTTCACCCACACAGATCTAGCTGTGGGACTACTGACGGCGGGAACCACGAGGAGGTGGCTGCTTGCTAACTATGGCCCGTAGGAGGTCACAGGTATTTTTATCCTTCCCACCTGCTATCCTAGAGATTTGCACATGACGTATGCAACGAGGGGGGGAGCTCCCCTACGCCATCTTAAATCCCAATGGGGCCATAGCTTCTCCCGCCTGATAGGGACAGGTTTGGGAATCTCGTTAATCCATTCATGCGCGTCACTAATTAGATGACGAGGCATTTGGCTATTTTTTTTTTTTTTTTTTTTTTTTTAATTCATTGGCCGTGTGGATCTATTTACAAGGAAGGGGGTGGTCGGGGCACGGCTACCCCTGGGGTTGATCGTCGCCACAAGATCAACCCACCCCATGTCGCTCCCAGGTCGCAGGTGGACCGCGAGATGTTATGCGGTTCCACCTGGACCAATTCGTATGGCTCCCCTGAAGCACGCGTGTTGTGATACCGCGCAAAAGTCCCGACGTCAGTCCCATGCCCAGCAGCCAGTCAGCGGAGCGGGACGACCAGATGCCGCGCCAGGACAGCGTACAGGACGAGAAGGAGATGTTTTCTCGCCTGACGCTGTACCTGGACGCAAGGCCCTCCACGAGGGAAGAGTTATGGGCATAGTATGCCCTCTTCCGCTCGTGGGAGTCGTCCAAAGATGGAACTCCGCTGACTACCTGTGCGTCGATGACACAGACTCTCTCACGCTGGACGCAAACCAAATCCGGCTTGCGTCTACCCTCGGCCGTGTGGAACATGGGTTCCGCGTAAATCGTCCAGCCGATGTTACGGAGTCCTGAGGCCAACGTTCGACACACAGCGTTGTGCCTCAGGACTCGGCCACCATGGGTGCGGAAGCAGCCCTGGATGACGTGCGCGGCTGTCTCGGTGGACTGACAGCCGGCACGACATCTGGTGGCCTGTCCATGCCGCCTCTCCCCCCGCGACGTTCGAATGAGCGTCGGGAGGGAGTTAATGCGGACATGGACGTACTGGACGAAGTCACGGCCGGGGATAGAGAGAGAGCCTGCGTCAACCCATCGCGAAGATAGTGGCGATCTCGAGCATTCCCTTAATTCGTACCCATCGGCACTAGAATGTAGCCGATGGGACCACCACTTATCGCGCAGGTACCTCGAGGCCAGGATCGTTCCATCCCGGGTAAGTGCCCGAGTGGCCCACTGGATCCTCGAGGTAACCCACGCGGAGTCCGCAATCGCCCGAATAACCGGCGATTGCGAACGTCCCAGGTTGAGCAGGCGTTCGCGCATCAGACCTGGGACAGTGGTGGCCAAAGAGGGAATGCCGAGACCGCCACCCGCGATGGGTGCGTGGAGAAAACCGGTCGGCGTGTCCTTAGGCAGCCTCAACCACCTTCTCACCGCGGCACGCGTTAAGAGATCCAGAGCTCTTAGCTTTCCGAGTGTGGCACGACCTAGCACCAACGTGTGGTAGAGTCGGGGAATCAAGAAGCAGCGCACGATCTTCAGGCGCTGCTGCGGCTTGAGTGGTGCTCGGGTTATCCTTTCTAGATAGGTAGCTAAGTCTACCTTGACCTTTCTAGGTCCCGACACGGAAAAGTCAACTCCGAGGTACCTCCATTCCGCTAAGGTGGAGATCTGCGGAATGGAGGTACCGTCTCCAAGATGGAAGGTAGGAGACGTTATGACTTTCATCTTCTTGACTTTTCCGGCCGGGACCAAGGATAACACCGAGCACTTACTGGCGTTCAGCGCCAAGCCGCATTCCCCGGCTCGTTCCTCCACCACACGCAGTGCGGTCTGCATGCCCCACTCGGATGAGGCGAAGAGGAGGATGTCGTCAGCGTACGCAAGAGCGTCAAGACGACATCCCCCAAGATGGAAACCGACGCCAGGAGGGACCGCCCTCATGATACTGTCTGCTACCAGGCAGAACAGTATAGGCGAGAGCGGATCCCCTTGCCTGACGCCGCGCCCCAACCTAAAGAGCTCGGATCTCTCTCCGCGAACTTCAAACATCGTGCTGCTGTTGGAATACAGGCGGGTGATGTACGTTGTAAAGTCGTGAGGCACCCCAAGTGACTCCAGAATCCTGGCGATTGCCTGGTGGCTGACGGAGTCGAAGGCTTTCGCGACGTCCAGGGAGGCGATATGCACTTCGCGGAGACGGGTGCGGGATTCGCTCAACACTGCAGCAAGAGCGGCGGTGTTTTCACCGCACCCGTCATCCATGCACCGCTGCCTCAGGTCGACTAACCCGGACGCGCGAAGCCTTGACGCCAGAATCTTATGAAGGTGCCTCACGACCACCGACGTGATCGAGATAGGACGGTAATCGGCCGGAGAATCGGAACCCGATTTCTTGGGCACGAACACCGTCCTACTCGTCAACAACGCCGGTGAAAACCCGCCAACAGCAAGCACGATGCTGAAGAAGAGGGCCCTTAAAGATGGTGGAAGGGCCCTCCATTGCCGCACAGTGATACCGTCCGGACCGGGGGCGGAGCGAAGTGGCAAGATGGTAGCTGCCACCTCCTCGCAAGATACTGGATGCCACAGGTGAGCCAACTCCGGCCTCGGCTGAGATGGTATGCCGGGCGGAGCAGGCTTAGACGCCTGACTGACATACGGTCCCCAGTGTCTAGCCATAAGTTGAACACTGGGGACGCTGTCAGACGTGTCACCTGTGCCATCCAGTACCTCGCGAGCAGCCCACGACATGTTGGAGCGGAACAGCCGCTGTATGCGGGCATACTCCCTTCGTCGTTGGGCTCTCCTCCCGGTACGAACGGTACCCTGAATTCTATGGTGAGAAAGGTGGCTGGATCCGACAAGAGGAAGAAAGACAGAGGACAGCCATAAGGACAAACGGTCACACACGTTGACCCCATCCAAACACTCCTGGGCCAGCTGGGAAAGGGTGGTGGATTCCCAGCCCCGGATATTCTGGACCACCGGGATAAGGCCCCGGATGGCACCAGAAATATCCTCACCAAGATGGCCCAGGAAGGATAGGGAGGAGGTTGGAGAGGCAACGTGTGCGCCCGGCTGCCCTCTATCACCGGGAGTCAGAGGCGAAGATCTTCCGATACTGGAAGAAGAGGGTGAGAAGAACTCGGCGGAAGAATCGCCGCTCGTGCTGGAGGAGGCAATGACGTCGGCCATAGCTGCCGAAACCAGGGCCCGGTAACGTTGGCCGCGACGTACGCCCTTAATGGCCTCCAAAGTGCGGCCAGGCACCACAGAGACCAGGTGTTGGTTTAGGAAACGTACGCCGCGCTGGACCGCCATTGCCTCCTCTCTCGCCATTAGGCGAAGTTCTTCATCACCCCATCTTCGCTTAACTCCCGGGAGGTCTATCTCCTCGTTGACGACTGCCGGATGTGCTGCTCTACGATGCACGCCGAG
>CAXAJV010000298.1:140000-142500 GCA_963969225.1 Xylocopa violacea | reverse complement strand
AAGCAGTATTCTGGTTACGTGAACGACCCTCAGCTAGGCGTGGTCCAGGAATTGTATCCGTGGACCGCAATGTGCGTTCGAAATGTCGATGTTCATGTGTCCTGCAGTTCACACGTTGACGCGCAATTAGCTGCGTTCTTCATCGACCCACGAGCCAAGTGATCCACCGTTCAGGGTAATCGTATATGTATATTTTTTATTAATTGTTAAGTCTCTTCGTACTAAGTTTCGAACAAGTCGAGACCCAAACGTCTCCGGCGAAGGAGACGCGGGCGTCGCCCGAATTCTCGGCGACACGATACCGTCCTACGGATGAAACGGACACGCCTGTTTCAGGGTGTTTAGGATACATCCTTTCGGATTCACGCCAGTGTGCCACGCGTCCAGGTAGATAAAATTTTTCGAAAATTCGTTAGGACTCTTCTTCGCGCGTATCGCGCAGACCCTCGAGGCGGTCCCCCCTTCCTCCCGACAACACGAAGCGAGCTTGTAAAATTCGATCTCGCAACGGCGGGTTTATTAAGGGACTCTCGACAACGAGGAAGAATACGCAAACGCGATTATATCGTCGTCCCCTCTGAACGAATGGCACGTGGAAGTGAATACAAAAAAAAAAAAAAAGAAAGATATCCAACACCCAGCGGCGTATTGCTTTCGAGAAGTTGACGACGTTCGTACAGGTAAGTCGTAAAATATCGATGGGACTCGCCGTGAAACCTCGAAGCGGTCTATAATTTTACCCACCCGACAACACGAAGCGAGCATAAAAAATTATTCGATCTCGCAACGGCGGGTGTGTTTCCAGACTCGCGACAACGAGGCTTCGCTCGGCGAAGCGGTCCCCTCTGAACGAACGACACGATCAAAACCCGAACACAGGTGCGTGGTACAAGTTCCTCAAATTCCACGATCCACTGCACGATCTGTGCTTCAGAGCTCAGGTGATAAAAAAAAAAAAAAATTCGTTGGGACTCGGCCGCCAAAGCCTCGAGCGGTCTACCGTTTTTCCCCGGCAACACGAAGCGAGTATAAATTATTCGATCTCGCAACGGCCGGTTTCTCAGACTCTCGACAACGAGGCTATGGCAAAAAGCAAGTCCCCTCTGAGCTTGCAGCACAATTGTGAAACGGGAAAACGAACAAGTACCAGCGGCGTATTGCTTTCACGCAGAGACGCAAAATAATGGTACACACTCGACCTGTCGA
The DNA here is from genome assembly GCA_963969225.1 of Xylocopa violacea. Classification (NCBI taxonomy): domain Eukaryota; kingdom Metazoa; phylum Arthropoda; class Insecta; order Hymenoptera; family Apidae; genus Xylocopa; species Xylocopa violacea. The sequence goes on along the minus strand of CAXAJV010000298.1, from coordinate 141,294 downwards.
ATATGCAAAGTCGACGACATAACTTACCGTTCGGGTAAGAAAAATTCGTTAGGACTCGTCGGTTAACAACACCAACACCTCGAGCGCGGTCTGTATAATTTTATTTACCCGACAACACGAAGCGAGCATAATAAATGAGATTCGATCTCGCAACGGCGGGTTCATTATACAGACTCTAATCGCCAACGAGGCTTGGCCCGACGAATCGTCCCCTCCGAACGGAACGGTACGATCGACATTAACACAACCAGGGTACGCGGCGCGACACCACGCTCTTAACGAATTCGAAGTCGACGACGATCGTCGTTCGGGTAAAGATTCGTTGGGACTCGCCGTCGTACACAGCCTCGAGGCGGTCTGTTTCACCCGACAACGCGAAGCGAGCATAATATTGTTCGATCTCGCAACGGCACGGGTTTTCACAGACTCTCGACAACGAGGCTTGGCGGCGACGAATCGTCCCCTCCGAACGGAACGGTACGATCGACTAAAACAGGATACGCGCGACACACGCTCTTAAAGGAATTCGAAGTCGACGACGGCGCGTCCGTTCGGGTGAAGATTCGTTGGGACTCGCCGCACGCGCAGCCTCTGAGCGGTCCAATTTAACCTGCGACACGAAGCGAGCATAAAATGGTTCGATCTCGCAACGGCAACGGGTTTTCATAGACTCTATGAGAGCGAGGCTTGGCGGCGACGAATCGTCCCCTCCGAACGGAACGGTACGATCGACTAAAACAGGATACGCGCGACACACGCTCTTAAAAGAAATCGAAGTCGACGACGGCGCGTCCGTTCGGGTGAATGATTCGTTGGGACTCGCCGCACGCGCAGCCTCTGAGCGGTCCAATTTAACCTGCGACACGAAGCGAGCATAAAATTGTTCGATCTCGCAACGGCAACGGGTTTTCAGACACTCAACAACGAGGCTTGGCGGCGACGAATCGTCCCCTCCGAACGAAACGGTACGGTACGATCGACTGGTATAAAAGAGCGGGCGACACACGATCCTGCGAATTCGAGGTCGACGACGGTACAACACGTTCATCGTTCGGGTGAAGATTCGTTGGGACTCGCCGCGCGCGCAGCCTCGAAGCGGTCCAATTTAACCTGCGACACGAAGCGAGCATAAAATTGTTCGATCTCGCAACGGCACGGGTTTTCACAGACTCTCGACAACGAGGCTTGGCGGCGACGAATCGTCCCCTCCGAACGAAACGGTACGGTACGATCGACTGGTATAAAAGAGCGGGTGACACACGATCCTGCGAATTCGAGGTCGACGACGGTACAA
>CAXAJV010000298.1:132500-135000 GCA_963969225.1 Xylocopa violacea | reverse complement strand
AAATGACATATACCATTTATTCTTTTGTCCCCTTCAGTGGATGCTTATTTTTTATTTTTTGTTTCGTTCCTCAACTCAGTGGATGCTCATTTTTATTTTTTTTTGTTGAGGAACTTGTTTGGTATATCATCGGTGTATATCTATCTTCATATACACCTTTCATGCGTATAGCATATTATGGACATTTCGTACACACATCTGGTACGTCCAAAAATTCAATATGTATCTCTAGAGTCCGTTCCGAGAGCTCGGAGCGTAAAGATTTAGAATCGATGCAAGGAAGGTACAATTTAACCGAGTAAAACTCGGATAAATGGTCACCAACGTCACCGTTGGACGCTCGCCACATATGGGCCATTCGGTCAAAGACACCGACCCGTGGCAATGCAGTGTGGAGAAAATTCGACAACCGACACGGGACAGAGCAGTCGAGAACGTATTCTCGAGGAGCGGTGGACTGCTTCTCAACCGAAGTCATAGAATAGCCACGCGCCCGACGCTACTCCGCCCGGCCGGCTCGAACCGACCTGTCTCCTTATAGATACGGAACGGCCGGCCGGGCGGTCGGCGCCGGCCGGGCTAACGCACGGGCGCTTACGGTGGTAAACTCCAGCGGCGACCGACCGTCCGGAAAGGCTGCTGTAACTTAGTCGCGCGGAGGCGCAAGTATAAAGTGCTATTAACGTTGAACTTTTATGAACGGAAATTGTTTAAACATAATGAATATATACGGAAAAACATATTTCTAGAATATAACGAATTTTAATCGATTTTAACATTGAAAAAACGCAGTTATAAAATACGAAGTCAACGAAAAACACGAAAAATCGAAAATCTGACACGTACAAATGAATTCTACAATCAAATTAATCGATATTACGAAAAAAAAACCAAGCGTTTATATAAAAAAATTACCGATAAATTGACAAAAACCGCCAGTCGTGTCGGTTTCGGGAGACTAAAAATTATAAATTCGACTAAACAATGCGCTAATAAATTCAATCAATAGCTTTCAATAAGGTTTCTGCAAAAAAATTGTTAGGTCAACGGTTTAATTTACGAGAAAATAGCGAAAAACCGCCGATCGTGTCGCTTCCGACCTCTCGTTGCGAATATTTTCTAAGTTCCCCGTCGTGTCGCTTCCGACCGCTCGGCGCGAATATTTTCTAAGTTCCCCGTCGTGTCGCTTCCGACCGCTCGGCGCGAATATTTTCTAAGTTCCCCGCCGTGTCGCTTCCGACCGCTCGGCGCGAATATTTTCTAAGTTCCCGGTCATGTCGCTTCCGACCTCTCGGTGGGAATATTTTACAATTTCACGGTCATGTCGCTTCCGACCTCTCGGTGGGAATATTTTACAATTTCACGGTCATGTCGCTTCCGACCTCTCGGTGGGAATATTTTACAATTTCACGGTCATGTCGCTTCCGACCTCTCGGTAGGAATATTTTTCAAATCTCCGGACGCATCGCTTCCTACATTTCGGTGAGGATATTTTTTACGTTTCTGAACGTATCGGTCCCGACCTCTTGGTGCGAATATTATATATATATATATAACATAATATAACCTAACCTAATACAACCTGATCGCACGGTGCGAATATTTTCAAAGTTCCCCGCCGTGTCGCTTCCGACCTCTCGGCGCGAATATTTTCAAAGTCCCCGGTCGTGTCGGTCCCGACCGCTCGGCGCGAATATTTTCTAAGTTCCCCGCCGTGTCGCTTCCGACCGCTCGGCGCGAATATTTTCTAAGTTCCCCGCCGTGTCGCTTCCGACCGCTCGGCGCGAATATTTTCTAAGTTCCCGGTCATGTCGCTTCCGACCTCTCGGTGGGAATATTTTACAATTTCACGGTCATGTCGCTTCCGACCTCTCGGTGGGAATATTTTACAATTTCACGGTCATGTCGCTTCCGACCTCTCGGTAGGAATATTTTTCAAATCTCCGGACGCATCGCTTCCTACATTTCGGTGAGGATATTTTTTACGTTTCTGAACGTATCGGTCCCGACCTCTTGGTGCGAATATTATATATATATATATATATATATATATATATATATATATAACATAATATAACCTAACCTAATACAACCTGATCGCACGGTGCGAATATTTTCAAAGTTCCCCGCCGTGTCGCTTCCGACCTCTCGGCGCGAATATTTTCAAAGTCCCCGGCCGTGTCGCTTCCGAACTCTCGGCGCGAATATTTTCAAAGTCCCCGGTCGTGTCGGTCCCGACCGCTCGGCGCGAATATTTTCAAAGTCCCCGGTCGTGTCGGTCCCGACCGCTCGGCGCGAATATTTTCTAAGTTCCCGGTCGTGTCGCTTCCGCCCGCGCGGTGCGAACAATTTCCAAGTTCCCGGTCGTGCCGGTCCGTACTTCTCGGTGCGAACATTATATATGTAGAACGTAATATAACCTAACCTAACCCAACCTAACCTCTCGGTGGTATTATTTTACAGAAAGCCGGGCGTGTCTACTCCTACTTCTCGGTGCGAA
>CAXAJV010000298.1:112500-127500 GCA_963969225.1 Xylocopa violacea | reverse complement strand
ACCCGTCGGCCGTCGAAGTAATTAGAAATTACTCCGAAAACATTCCGAGGGCAGTCTCGCTCTCTAAGGGACTTCAAAACTAGGGGCCACCAGACGTTGTCGAAGGCCCCGGAGATGTCGAAGAGCATTGCCGCCACGTATCGATCCTGCGAGGCATCGACCAGGCGGCGCAACTCCACGATAGCGTCCTCCGTCGACTTTCCGGGCGTGAACCCGAATTGCCGGTCGGACACTTTTCCAGGCGCCAACGACGTCTGATAGAGGCGCTTCTTGAGAAGCTTTTCGAAAAGTTTACCTATCACTGAGAGGAGGCAGATCGGACGGTAGGATTTTGGATCCTTCTCGTCCTTCCCTTCCTTAAGAAGTACTCGTAGAGAGCCCTCCTTCCAGACGAAGGGAAAGACGCCCCATTGAAGGCATCCATTAAAAAGCCGCGTAATTTGGCCGGGAATGACTCTAACCGCGGTTTTCAGCGCGCGGACCTCGACGTGGTCCGGCCCTGGCGCTTTATTATTTTTGAATGTTCGAACGGTACTCACGACCTCTGCCTCCGTGATGGGGGCAGCGTCGGGAGTACCGGGCGCGATGCGTGCGCCTTCCCTAATGACACGTTGGTCCGGCGTGTCTTCTTCTTCCCGGTCGTCGGGGACGTGTGCCTCCAAGAGCAAGCTGGCTGTTTCGCGGCAATTCGATGTGACTACACTACCACGCCGGAGAGTGCTGAGAACTCTCTCAACTCGGAGTTTCTTCGCCTGGTACTTGTATACGGTGCTCCAGGGCCCCGAGTTTCCGTTCGACGTAACAAATCGTCGCCAGCTTTCGAGCTTCGTCAGCTTCACCGTCCTACTGTATTCCCGCAAAGAAGAACGGTACTCTAGCAGTTTTGCCCGGCGGGCGGCTTCGTCTCTTTCCCTCTGGAAGGCACGACGTAGACGATACACGTGCTTTTTCTTTTTGGTTAACTCGCGAGTCCACCACGGGTTGGACTTTCTAAATACGCGTTTACGTGGCATCGACGCGGCGCAGGCGTCAGTAATGACGCCTGTGAGCGTTTCCGCCATCTTCTCGACGTCTTCCATAGAGTCGAGCCGGAGGGCCTCAAGTCTCGATCTAGATAGATCGGCTAGGCGACCGCAGTAGCGCTCCCAATCGGCCCGACGAGTGTCGAACCGAGTGCTCGCACCACCCCGATCCGCCGCTTTGGCTCTCGGTACCCTCAGCCCGATATCTATGGCGTTGTGATCGCTATTGGCCCAGCCGCACCTTACCTTCCAGCCCCTGACGAAAGGGAGCATGGATGGCGACGCCAGGGTTACATCGATGAAAGACTCACCCCTCGTCGACCAATAGGTGGGCGGCTGCCGAGCGTCATTCACAACTTCCATGCCAAACGATCGGATGAGCGCTTCGAACATCGCACCTCTTTCGTCTGTTCTCTGTGGCCCCCAGAGTGACGACCGAGCGTTGGCATCTACCGACACTATGAGTCTCTTCCCCCTCAGAGACTGAAACACCATCTCGAGGTGTCTGAGGTGCTCCTCGATTTCGTCGCTATACTGGAAATAGCATGATGCGACGTATATCGAGAAGCCGGGCGCTAGCACTTCTGCACACACACAGTGTTCCGTGCTTAGCTGCGAGACAAAAACCATCTCGAAGCGAGGGTTGCACACGGCAACCGCAGCCCACGGGAATTGTGAACTGGCGGCCGCCACCCTCGCCCCGATCCCTAGTCCACTGACGGTGTGGCTCGTGCCCGAAGAACTGACGTATGGTTCCTGCAACAGCAGGACGTCTAAGTGCTTCGAGGCTACAAGCTGACGCACCTCGCCTGCAACTGTAGCTGAATGTTGCATGTTCAGCTGCAGTATCCTAATACCCGTGGTCTCGATTACGGACGGTGACGTCGTCGTCGACGTCGGTACGGTCGCGGACGCGGACGCGGACGCGGTGGGGTTGTGGGGGGACGCGGTCGCGGAGGGAGGGTTCGCGGAGCTATCGCTTGATTTTATTTTTGTTCCTATCACAGACTCAGCCGGAGATACCGGATCCGACCTGAGTCTCGCGTCGCATTTCGTGATTCGTATCTGGACAGCGCGAAGGCTGATACCTAGAGGCCGCGCCAGAGTCGTATGAGCAGAAGCACACCCGGTCGCGGCTTGGCGATGATGCCGAGGAGCGGCCTTCATCGAGCGCGTTACCGGGCGGCTTCGTTGCTCGACAATGGGGCCAACACCTGGGGGCGAGGTCTCGGGCCGAAGGATGTTCGCCCGCCTTGACCTATTCATCGCCACGATGACTCCTCCCGATCCTGCCCTCACCCGGAGATCCGAATGGAGGGCTATTTTACCTCCGGAGTATTTAGGATCGAACGAAGCCATCATGAAATTTGCGAAATTAGGGGGGGTGATGCTTCATACATGGAGTGAAGGTGGGGTCGTCACTCCCCATCGGCGCGCATCACACGCCGCTCTGCCTCTTGGTGCTTTCTCACGTATCGGGACGGTGGGGTCGTTACTCCCCGACAGCGCGCACCGGCGCTGCCCTGCCGGGGCCGCGGTCTCCTGGTGCAAAATACCGGGAGACTCACGCGAGAGCCATAAAATTCGAGGGTGATGCTTCATACGTGGAGTGGAGGTGGGGTCGTCACTCCCCATCGGCGCGCATCACACGCCGCTCTGCCTCTTGGTGCTTTCTCACGAATCGGGAAGGTGGGGTCGTTACTCCCCAACAGCGCGCACCGGCGCTGCCCTGCCTGGGCCGCGGTCTCCTGGTGCAAAACACCGGGAGACTCACGCGAGAGCCATAGAGTTCGAGGGTGATGCTTCATACGTGGAGTGAAGGTGGGGTCGTCACTCCCCATCGGCGCGCATCGCACGCCGCTCTGCCTCTTGGTGCTTTCTCACGAATCGGGAAGGTGGGGTCGTTACTCCCCAGCAGCGCGCACCGGCGCTGCCCTGCCTGGGCCGCGGTCTCCTGAGGCAAGTTCTCAGGAGACTCACGCGAGAGCCATTGAATTCGAGGGTGATGCTTCATACGTGGAGTGAAGGTGGGGTCGTCACTCCCCATCGGCGCGCATCACACGCCGCTCTGCCTCTTGGTGCTTTCTCTCGGATCGGGAAGGTGGGGTCGTTACTCCCCAACAGCGCGCACCGACGCTGCCCTGCCGGGGTGCACCTGAGTTCCGCAGTGAGCACTGCGGGCGGTACACGTGGGTGGGAACTCGTTGAGCTGGTAAGACGGAACGAGTTTCCGAGTAATTAGAAATAAGTTGTCGTTGGACAATGAGCGGAGTCTCGACTTCGAGATAGGGTATCCACTGGTCGACCGTCCGAGCGTTCGATACGCTCGGTTGGTCGACTGGGACCCATGCGATGACCGATCCGTGGGTCGGCCACCTGATTGTTTAGACTAGGGCATTTTTGCCCTTTTCGAGACTCGACGGGAGACTGTTTGGTCTCCCGGCCTTAGCCAAATACGAGCCAGGCCGTAGTCGCGCAAATACCTTGAGGAGTGATCGGCCGGAAGTCGACAAACTGCCTGTTAACTGACATCTAGACGTGCTCGCACTTTACGTTTTTGTGGGGCCTCGTCTAGCTGACAAGACGAATCCCCTACGCAATTTTCGAGTTTTTCGTGCACGAGGTCTCACTAGACACTCGAGACACAGATGCCAGGGGCTAGTTGCCTGCTTATGTCGACAGGATGAGTTTATCAGGTCACTGAGTGCCCACTTCTACTGAATTTTTCACCATCACTCACCGTTCCTGTTTCGACGGCTGACTAGACCGACCACTCTTCAGCTTCGGAGGGTGGGGTCGCCACTCCCCAACGGTGTGCACGATCACCGTTCCGTGCCCGGGATAGGGACAGAATACTCTGAACCCGGCCCCGGGAAGGGGCACGAGTCTGCTACCTCGCCTTAAGGGCATACGCAACATTTTCCCATCGACTTCCCAACGCGAACCAGTCCTCTGGAACGGGAGAGGAAAAACCCAGCAGCGCCGCGGCGATCGTTTTCCCGCGGTGTGGGCCCTTCAGTTACCCCGACGCTCGACCGAGACTAAGTCTCGTTCGGCCGCAGGGGCATCCACGGGGAACCTCGGGGAGGCGGGCCCACCGCATGCTCGCGTGCATGCTCGCTCTGATCCTGTAGGGAGAAACACACATGATTAGTACATAAGTTTAAAATTCGCGGAGGAGGAGGAGGGCTCGACGGAGACAGTTAGCTGCGAAGATGTGCAGCGCTGCTCCGCCTTGCCCCGGCGCTCCGACAACGCCGGGGTGAGCCGTCCCCAAGAGCGAGGGAGGGAAAATATCTCAGTCGGATGGAGCAAGCCTACTCCAGGAAACCTTTCAGCCAGAGCGATTCTCTGCTGAAATCGGCGAGCGTGGAGAAGGCCTCTGGTGACGACACCAGATACGGTGCCGCCTCCGGCCAACTCCACTCACCCGCAGGAACGAAGGTCCGCAGAGCTTCCCTCTGCGGTTCGAAGATAGGACACTCCAGGAGGAAGTGGCCTACCGTGTCCACCGCACTACCGCAGACGCACGTCGCATCATCGGCAACGGCGTACGTCAAGAGACGAGCCATGAAGTTGCCGTGACCCGACAGCACCTGCGTGGTGTAGTGATTCGGCTTCAGCCAGCCGGCAGCCAACCTCTCCCGGACGTCCTTGAAGAATACGAATGTTGTGCGGCCCTTGGGGGAAGATGTCCACAAGGCTTGCCACATATTCGTCGCCTCTTCCTTCACGCGTTGTTTGCCGTCATCCGCATCGCTTGGGATGACGGCGTTCCCTAACCTGGCGTCTTTTCCTCTACGAAGATTGTAGAGGGCCCTATTTTGCTGGACGACGATATCGATGGGAGCCGCGCCGGCCACCACGCACGCACTTTCCCACGATATCCGGCGATACGCGCCGGTAACCGCGATCAAAGCGCGGCGCTGCGCGGCCCTGAGCACCCTCCACTCCCTCTCCGAGCACAGGTCGGCCCATCCCGCTGAGGCGTATGCCACTTTCGGGACGAATGCTCCCCTGTATATCCCGGCTAGGGAGTCGAAGCGAAGCCCCCAACTACTCCTCGCCAGCCTACTTAATCTCGCGAACAGCGACCCGACCTTGTCGCTTATTTTCTGGCAATGCGTTCGGACGCGCATTCCTTTATCGAACGTGACGCCTAGGTACTTAACCGCGGGTCTAAATTTTATCTTCGCGTCTCCTATACGGATGGTCGGTGGTCTACCGGCAAGGTCGGCTTTCGAAGGCCGAACGGCCTTGCGTTTTCTATCGGGACGGGCGCCTCCTCTTCGACCTAAAATTTGCCGCTCGATCCAGCCACTCTTGAGGACAATTGCCTCCGTCTTTGTGGCCGAGATTTCGAGTTTGGCCGAGCTACACCACCTAAGTATTTGGTTCGCGACCTGTTGACCTTGGGTCTCGAGGTCACGCCTACTATTTCCGCTTATTAGGACGAGAAGATCGTCCGCATAAGCGATAAACCTATTCTCGACTGTGGTCTGAAGTGACCGCAGGAGATCGTCGAACATGAGGTTCCAGCAGGCGGGACCGAGTACGGAGCCTTGCGGACACCCCCTCGTCGCCTGCTTCGAAACCTGTTCGGAAGCTATCGAGATCTTAACCCGTCGGCCGTCGAAGTAATTAGAAATTACTCCGAAAACATTCCGAGGGCAGTCTCGCTCTCTAAGGGAATTCAAAACTAGGGGCCACCAGACGTTGTCGAAGGCCCCGGAGATGTCGAAGAGCATTGCCGCCACGTATCGATCCTGCGAGGCATCGACCAGGCGGCGCAACTCCACGATAGCGTCCTCCGTCGACTTTCCGGGCGTGAACCCGAATTGCCGGTCGGACACTTTTCCAGGCGCCAACGACGTCTGATAGAGGCGCTTCTTGAGAAGCTTTTCGAAAAGTTTACCTATCACTGAGAGGAGGCAGATCGGACGGTAGGATTTTGGATCCTTCTCGTCCTTCCCTTCCTTAAGAAGTACTCGTAGAGAGCCCTCCTTCCAGACGAAGGGAAAGACGCCCCATTGAAGGCATCCATTAAAAAGCCGCGTAATTTGGCCGGGAATGACTCTAACCGCGGTTTTCAGCGCGCGGACCTCGACGTGGTCCGGCCCTGGCGCTTTATTATTTTTGAAGGTTCGAACGGTACTCACGACCTCTGCCTCCGTGATGGGGGCAGCGTCGGGAGTACCGGGCGCGATGCGTGCGCCTTCCCTAATGACACGTTGATCCGGCGTGTCTTCTTCTTCCCGGTCGTCGGGAACGTGTGCCTCCAAGAGCAAGCTGGCTGTTTCGCGGCAATTCGATGTGACTACACTACCACGCCGGAGAGTGCTGAGAACTCTCTCAACTCGGAGTTTCTTCGCCTGGTACTTGTATACGGTGCTCCAGGGCCCCGAGTTTCCGTTCGACGTAACAAATCGTCGCCAGCTTTCGAGCTTCGTCCGCTTCACCGTCCTACTGTATTCCCGCAAAGAAGAACGGTACTCTAGTAGTTTTGCCCGGCGGGCGGCTTCGTCTCTTTCCCTCTGGAAGGCACGACGTAGACGATATACGCGCTTTTTCTTTTTAGTTAATTCGCGAGTCCACCACGGGTTGGACTTTCTAAATACGCGTTTACGTGGCATCGACGCGGCGCAGGCGTCAGTAATGACGCCTGTGAGCGTTTCCGCCATCTTTTCGACGTCTTCCATAGAGTCGAGCCGGAGGGCCTCAAGCCTCGATCTAGATAGATCGGCTAGGCGACCGCAGTAGCGCTCCCAATCGGCCCGACGAGTGTCGAACCGAGTGCTCGCACCACCCCGATCCGCCGCTTTGGCTCTCGGTACCCTCAGCCCGATATCTATGGCGTTGTGATCGCTATTGGCCCAACCGCACCTTACCTTCCAGCCCCTGACGAAAGGGAGCATGGATGGCGACGCCAGGGTTACATCGATGAAAGACTCACCCCTCGTCGACCAATAGGTGGGCGGCTGCCGAGCGTCATTCACAACTTCCATGCCAAACGATCGGATGAGCGCTTCGAACATCGCACCTCTTTCGTCTGTTCTCTGTGGCCCCCAGAGTGACGACCGAGCGTTGGCATCTACCGACACTATGAGTCTCTTCCCCCTCAGAGACTGAAACACCATCTCGAGGTGTCTGAGGTGCTCCTCGATTTCGTCGCTATACTGGAAATAGCATGATGCGACGTATATCGAGAGGCCGGGCGCTAGCACTTCTGCACACACACAGTGTTCCGTGCTTAGCTGCGAGACAAAAACCATCTCGAAGCGAGGGTTGCACACGGCAACCGCAGCCCACGGGAATTGTGAACTGACGGCCGCCACCCTCGCCCCGATCCCTAGTCCACTAATGGTGTGGCTCGTGCCCGAAGAACTGACGTATGGTTCCTGCAACAGCAGGACGTCTAAGTGCTTCGAGGCTACGAGCTGACGCACCTCGCCTGCAACTGTAGCTGAATGTTGCATGTTCAGCTGCAGTATCCTAATACCCGTGGTCTCGATTACGGACGGTGACGTCGTCGTCGACGTCGGTACGGTCGCGGACGCGGACGCGGGCGCGGTGGGGTTGTGGGGGGACGCGGTCGCGGAGGGAGGGTTCGCGGAGCTATCGCTTGATTTTATTTTTGTTCCTATCACAGACTCAGCCGGAGATACCGGATCCGACCTGAGTCTCGCGTCGCATTTCGTGATTCGTATCTGGACAGCGCGAAGGCTGATACCTAGAGGCCGCGCCAGAGTCGTATGAGCAGAAGCACACCCGGTCGCGGCTTGGCGATGATGCCGAGGAGCGGCCGTCATCGAGCGCGTTACCGGGCGGCTTCGTTGCTCGACAATGGGGCCAACACCTGGGGGCGAGGTCTCGGGCCGAAGGATGTTCGCCCGCCTTGACCTATTCATCGCCACGATGACTCCTCCCGATCCTGCCCTCACCCGGAGATCCGAATGGAGGGCTATTTTACCTCCGGAGTATTTAGGATCGAATGAAGCCATCATGAAATTTGCGAAATTAGGGGGGGTGATGCTTCATACATGGAGTGAAGGTGGGGTCGTCACTCCCCATCGGCGCGCATCACACGCCGCTCTGCCTCTTGGTGCTTTCTCACGTATCGGGACGGTGGGGTCGTTACTCCCCGACAGCGCGCACCGGCGCTGCCCTGCCGGGGCCGCGGTCTCCTGGTGCAAAATACCGGGAGACTCACGCGAGAGCCATAGAATTCGAGGGTGATGCTTCATACGTGGAGTGGAGGTGGGGTCGTCACTCCCCATCGGCGCGCATCACACGCCGCTCTGCCTCTTGGTGCTTTCTCACGAATCGGGAAGGTGGGGTCGTTACTCCCCAACAGCGCGCACCGGCGCTGCCCTGCCTGGGCCGCGGTCTCCTGGTGCAAAACACCGGGAGACTCACGCGAGAGCCATGAAATTCGAGGGTGATGCTTCATACGTGGAGTGAAGGTGGGGTCGTCACTCCCCATCGGCGCGCATCACACGCCGCTCTGCCTCTTGGTGCTTTCTCACGAATCGGGAAGGTGGGGTCGTTACTCCCCAGCAGCGCGCACCGGCGCTGCCCTGCCGGGGTGCACCTGAGTTCCGCAGTGAGCACTGCGGACGGTACACGGTAGGTGGGAACTCGTTGAGCTGGTATGCTGAACGAGTCTCCTGGTAATAGAGGTAAGTCGTCCTTGGACGATGTGCGGAGTCTCGACTTCGAAATAGGGTATCCACTGGTCGACCGTCCGAGCGTTCGATACGCTCGGTTGGTCGACTGGGACCCATGCGATGACCGATCCGTGGGTCGGCCACCTGATTGTTTAGACTAGGGCATTTTTGCCCTTTTCGAGACTCGACGGGAGACTGTTTGGTCTCCCAGCCTTAGCCAAATACGAGCCAGGCCGTAGTCGTGCAAATACCTTGAGGAGTGATCGGCCGGAAGTCGACAAACTGCCTGTTAACTGACATCTAGACGTGCTCGCACTTTACGTTTTTGTGGGGCCTCGTCTAGCTGACAAGACGAATCCCCTACGCAATTTTCGAGTTTTTCGTGCTCGAGGTCTCACCAGACACTCGAGGCACCGATGCCAGGGGCTATTTGCCTGCTTACGTCGACAGGATGAGTTTATCAGGTCACTGAGTGCCCACTTCTACTGAATTTTTCACCATCACTCACCGTTCCTGTTTCGACGGCTGACTAGACCGACCACTCTTCAGCTTCGGAGGGTGGGGTCGCCACTCCCCAACGGTGTGCACGATCACCGTTCCGTGCCCGAGGATAGGGACAGGTTTCGCTAGAAAGTAGATAGGGACAGAATATTCTGAACCCGGCCCCGGGAAGGGACACGAGTCTGCTACCTCGCCTTAAGGGCATACGCAGCTGGATAGGGACAGGTTTGGGAATCTCGTTAATCCATTCATGCGCGTCACTAATTAGATGACGAGGCATTTGGCTAATTACTGTACTGACCCTCAGAAGGAGAGTCAGTAGACTTCCGAGGTTTAACCCCCTCGTGGGGTATTATAACAATAAAACAACAAGAAAAATAAAACACGGGCCTACTTTCTAGTGCCACTGCCACAGGATCTGCCCGCGAACTTGGAAAAATTAGGAACGGGGACCCTTTCGGGAGGCGAACTTGGCCACACACCGAAGTGTGCGCACAGGGAGACCACGCGTAGGTGTCGCCCCGGGTTCTCCATGCATAGAACCCGCCCCGCGCCCTACTATACAAAAGTATAGTAGAACTCGCTCCGCTCGGTGTAAAGGGCCGAGACGGGCTAACATTAAAATTTCAGCTGGCAGCTGCTTCGTCTGTGTAAACCACTTTGCCTTTGCGGCTGCGTTCAAGGCATGCAGTTAGTGTTTAAAATTACCTGGCCTTGCGGCTTGGTCACATGTAAAAGTGTTTCGTCGTCTAGCCCGAAGGCAGTCAGCTGTCTATTAGTAAAATTTACCAGCATGCATGTCTATTATTTAAAGCCCTTCACCATTGGTTTCGTCAATGTAAAATAGTAAAAGATAAATAAATAAAATAATAAATAAATAAATAAATAAATAAATAAATAAATAAATAAATAAGTTATAACGACTACATTGCGTAGTCGTAGTCAATGAACTGGTTGGCCATTTCTATTGACGATCGGAGGGCGATTAATGAGGCCGTCAATATATCTTTTGACCCGAGCCCCAGGGACTTCATGTTATCCACTGTATACTTAGGCACTGCTCCTCTGCAGCCGATCACTATTGGGATAACTTTGGCCGTAAGCCCATTTAGTTTTATTTTAATATACTCCGCGGTGTCTTTATATTTTCGCAATTTCTCCTGGTACGCATTGTGGAGATTGTCTCTGTCTTCGTAACGCACCGTTACGTCTATCACAAGAACCTTATCTTGGTCTTTAATGACCAAATCGGGTTTCTTGAGTTCTCCAACAACGTTTACCTCTGGCTCCTCAAACACCGCACATCTCTTTGATACATTATTTGCGATCAACTTGCAGATATCGTTATGCCTTTTAATTCTCATTGGTTTTGTGTGATAACAGTTACCCAATATATGCCCCAGGGTCTCGACCTGGACGCCACATCTTCTACATAAATACTCTCTTTCATTATTCGCTCTTCTCATTGCTACTCTAGTACCGAACGTATTTGTTCGCAATTTGATGGCGTCCAAATATCTGGACGGCCTCAATAGCTCAGGGTTGTAAAGCCACTTATTTCCGATTTTATCTCCAAAAAATTCCTTTACACCCTGGCCCTGGGAGACGAGCTGTCTCCACTTTTCAATGTCCTTTTTGCGAAGGGCCTTCCGCGCGCCTTCAATGTCGTCCCATTCAGCTGGCCATTGTAATCCTATAGAGGCCGCATACTTTCTGACTATTTTCTCCTGCCCTATGTACGCCGAACGTACTGCTCCATCATCAGAAGTGCTCATTTTCAGAGCATTCTTCAGCTTGGCCAACTTAACTATGTTCGCCACTCTCTGGATACCCAGCCCGCCATGGCTTTTGCTAGTATAAATTACTCCATCAGTCGTTGACGGGTGGAGATGGAGTATTTCTTTAATTATTTGTTTGACACCATGGTCGATTTCGTCTAAGATACCCAGAGGCGGCGGGTTGGCCACAAGTTTGTGTATATATCTGGGCAGGAGAAAAGTTCTTATCAAATTAACTTTTTGATGAGGCTTCAGCTTCATCTGCTTAACATTTTTTGTTGCCTCTATTATTTCTTTTGCTGAGGCGCGCTGAAGGCCCTTCCAAGGATCCATCGTGGCTCCAAGATATTTGATTGTTTGCTCGGGATCAGCGTAGGGAATTGCTTGCTGTCCTATTTTCAGCTCTGGGTTCTTGAGGAACCACGTTTTATTTTGGCTGACGATTTGGAACGTGTGGCATTTTTCAACTGCCACTTCCATTCCCAGTTTACCAAGATATTTCGATAGTTTGTCGTTTTGGTTTTGGGCTTCTTCCCTGTTTTTTGCCAAAATGACCAAATCGTCAGCAAACGCTAAAATGGAGACCTTCTCGTCTCCCACTTTAACGCCCTCCGATGTCTCATCAATTGACCCTATAATAGGGTCTATAGTTAAATTGAATAGGAGCGGAGACAGTGGGTCTCCTTGCTTTACTCCTCTAAGCAGGTCCACCTCTAGGGTTTCTCCTTTTTTACATGTAATTATTGTTTTTGTTCCTTCATACATCTTTTCTATATATTTACTTGCTGCTATAGGGACCCCTTTTATTTCTAGACTGTCGCTCAGTACACTGTGGGGGACTGTGTCGAAGGCTTTAGATATGTCCACCACCGTGACAACACCGCCTTCTTTTTCTTTCATTGCCGACAGGGCACT
This sequence comes from Xylocopa violacea, assembly GCA_963969225.1. Taxonomy (NCBI): domain Eukaryota; kingdom Metazoa; phylum Arthropoda; class Insecta; order Hymenoptera; family Apidae; genus Xylocopa; species Xylocopa violacea. The sequence goes on along the minus strand of CAXAJV010000298.1, from coordinate 115,617 downwards.
GCTTAGGATGGCGATATTGTGTTTGCAGCCATCCTCTTTCGTAAAACCCTTCTGTCGTAAGTGTTGCTTTACATGCCATCTAAGCCTCTTGTCAATCATTGCCGAATATATCCTACTCATCAGAGACCCGATGGTGATTGGTCTCCAATTACCGATCTCTTCCACACTCTTCCCCGGCTTGGGAATGAGTGTGGTTCGATTTTGCTTCCACTGTGTTGGGTAGGTTCGGCTCATCAGCAGAAGGTTGCAAAATTTTGCTAATATAAGCAGTGCCCCATCTTGGCGGAGGTGTACCTTTTTAATGCCATCGACACCGGCAGCAGTTGTATTTTTTATTTTCTTAAATTTTTCTATTATCTCCCCCACAGCGATGGGCAACCATAGTCGTTCCATTGTTGTCGTGTTACTGTTATTTGATTTAGTAAATCTTACTTGGGGTCCCTTCTTTCCCCAGAGGTTCTTGTAAAGTGGACCTACTTCGTATTTTGCAGGAGGCTCCACTGCCTCCTTGTCATTAATTTTCTTTCCCAGTATGGCCAAATCCAGAAGCTTCCTAGGGCATTTTTTGTACCACTCCTGGCATCTGGCGTATTCGTATTTCTTGCGTTTGGCCCCTGCACTTATATTTCTGGTACTAGTATTATTATTACTGCCAATTCTTTTACTCTTTTTGGAGCCAACGCTTTCCTGAACATCCTCCTTTAATCTTTCAACAAATTCTTGTAATAGGATGTTCACTTTCATTTCATCGACGACGGAATCTCCAGCCAGCTCCATTATGCCCTTTTCGATATTCTTAAATTTATTGTCATCATTGAGCTGGCTGATTAATATGTTTTGACGAATGCAGTCCTTCCATTGTATGACCTCTCGCTCTATTTGTATTTCGTCCATTTCTTCCGTCGCCGACTCATAGACCGAACTGCCAGAGGATTCATCCCCACTGGAAGCCTCTGGTTCGGCCACACCTTCTTCCCTCCTGACGGGCAGGAGCCTCCTTTTATCGCTTATTTGCTTAACCGTCTTATTCGGTAGAAACTCTTTTATTGCAACATTCGGTTGCTTTAAATTTTTAAATCTTTCATTTAATTGTATCAGGAGGTTCACCTCCTCCTGAGACCAGGCCGAGGCTCGAGTGCCTGGTCTGTTTCTACCTTGGTTGCATGCTCTTGCCCTCTTTTCATTTCTAATTTCGGGGTGCATAAATCGCTCGTGTGTTGCCACCCCGCGCTGCGAAGCAAAGGTCCTCCCACAGGAGTCGCATTTTATCCCCGAGGTGCTCTGATGTTCTGAGCCTTTACATTTAGGGAGATGACACCGACATGCGTGGAGCTTATCAAACTCCTTACGACATGTGGCGCATCTCCACTTTATAATTGCTCGGGGATGCTGCCGGTCTGTATGTTCTTTGAATTTTGACTCCTGCAGGAACCTCCAATCTTGACCTATTGCCTCGCACATTCTGCATTTAATTTGCCCGTCAAGAGGGAGGTCCAAACATTGTCCAAACTCATAATCCATTGTCATGCCATGTCCATCACCAATGGCCCTCCGATCCATAGCGGACAAGTCCGCCACGGAGGCCCCAGGGCCGGGGGCCTCCGTGTCCGAGGCTACTCTACTACTCGCCATTTTTAAAATTAATTTAAAATCTATACATCAAATCCCAACATGCCCAATCATTAACCACAATACTTGCCAAGTCGTCATGCAACTATCCAGAGGAGCGATCTACCCGCCGACCGACAGACTTCTTCGCCACTATTTAACTAACATTTGGACTCGCATGGCAAGATGTTAGTGCCAGAAGCGTACTCGGGACACAAGGCTCGGCTTAACGCACGAGAACCAGACGTTAGTGGCAGACTGCCTGCTTACGCAGATAGTAGTTGTTAATACAGGGTACGATGTACCCGCTTCTACCGCAAATAATCACCACCACTCACCGGTTTATTTCTGTCTCGTCGGCCGACAAGGCCGACCACTCCCCAGCTCGGAAGGTGGGGTCGCCACTCCCCAACGGTGTGCACCATCACCGCTCCGTGCCTTAAGAGAGTCATAGTTACTCCCGCCGTTTACCCGCGCTTTTTTGAATTTCTTCACGTTGACATTCAGAGCACTGGGCAGAAATCACATTGCGTCAACACCCTTGGGGGCCATCGCAATGCTTTGTTTTAATTAGACAGTCGGATTCCCCTAGTCCGTGCCAGTTCTGAGCCGAGCGTTGAATGGCGGCCGAAGAGGACGACAAGATACGGCGAACCGCCTCTGAAGCCTCGCAGCAAGGAAGATCCGTGGGAGGCCAAGGCACGGGACCGAGCTCGGATTCCGGGTTACGCATGCACGAAGCAGCGGCCCGTTCAGCTCGCCCAGGCCCGGCACGTCAGCCAAACCCACTTCCCGACCAAGCCCGACACGCCCCGCTCCTCAGAGCCAATCCTTATTCCGAAGTTACGGATCCAATTTGCCGACTTCCCTTACCTACATTAATCTATCGACTAGAGGCTCTTCACCTTGGAGACCTGCTGCGGATATGGGTACGAACCGGCGCGACACCTCCACGTGGCCCTCTCCTGGATTTTCAAGGTCCGAGGGGAAGATGCGGACACCGCCGCAACTGCGGTGCTCTTCGCGTTCCAAACCCTATCTCCCTGCTAGAGGTTTCCAGGGAACTCGAACGCTTATACAGAAAAGAAAACTCTCCCCGCATCTCCCGACGGCGTCTCCAGGTCATTTTGGGTTACCCCGACGAACACTCTTATGAGGGCCCGGATTGGTATACGGTTCCGCTGCCGGGTTCCGGAATAGGAACCGGATTCCCTTTCGCCCAATGGGTGTGTGTCTTTCGCTCACTTTTTCAATTCAATTCAAATTCGATAGCATTTTTGTATATGCTTTTAGGACACCACATTTACGTAAGATTTCTCTTAGGGCTTAGGATCGACTGACTCGTGTGCAACGGCTGTTCACACGAAACCCTTCTCCACATCAGTCCTCCAGGTCCTCGCTGGAGTATTTGCTACTACCACCAAGATCTGCACCGACGGCGGCTCCAGGCAGGCTCACGCCCAGACCCTTCTGCGCACACCGCCGCGACCCTCCTACTCGTCAGGGCTT
>CAXAJV010000298.1:107500-110000 GCA_963969225.1 Xylocopa violacea | reverse complement strand
ATGGGGTGGGCACAATCTCTTCCCGTATCTACTTCTCTAAACGACTCTCCTCGTTGCGCGTGGCGTTACCGATTCGAGTTCTGTGCTTCGGAATCTGCGGACGCGCGTCACAGGCCAGAAACGTTACAATCGACCATATATATATATATACCAAATGTTCCGATCGACACCGGGCTGACAGACAGAGGCAGCACACCGAGGACGCACGGTAAATTCGAGTCTCGACGAACGTGGCTGGGGTCAGATTCGAACATCCCAAGATCATCAGCGTTCGAAGAGGAAATGCGTCCCCGTGCGCGCGTTTGTCTGTGGTCCCCGACAATCGACGGCATATGGAAATAAAATTCGAGATCGACTTCGGCAACGACGGCCTATATACATTGTATGTATTCGAGTGACGGTCCGCTCAATTTCTTCCTTACACAAAACATGGTATACGCGCACAACGCGCGGAGAGAGCAGAGAGAGAACGGGTTATTCTGATGATTGAACGCAACAACACCCTGGGGCTGTGCGAACTTCGAACGATCGGATGCGCATCATCGTCCCTCACGTTACGACGATGTCGCTCGCTCTCTCTTTCTTGTATATTCTCTTCTCTCTCTCGACCGAGTTCCCAACAATTCGATTCTCTCAGTCTTGCGGCAAAAGAAAAATTCATTTTAAACGACGTCGAGCGCGCGGCATATCAATCGTGCGTTAAAGAGACGCGCGAAGAGTGGTCATGGTGTGTGGCGGGTGTGCGAATTTGGAATACGGAACAAAATCGGCAGTCGAAACACGAAGCGGTTCCCCGTGGGCGGTCGTCCGGTTAAACGAACGACTCACGACGCCACGAAGAACTCGCGCGAGTCCGTGATCGACACCGTCGATTTCCGTGAACCCGTTTAACGCACGCCGCACGCGCGCACACGTTACACCAGTCGCATATAGTCTCGGGGCACGGCCACAGACGACTCGGACGAACGTCCAACGATCGCTCGTACGTCGCGTATCGCTCCTCTTTTTCCCTTTCGGTGCGCCCGAACTCAGAAACGTTCGTAAATGGAATTCGAATGAACGACGGCGGGCAGATTCGAGCACCGGAGAGAAAAGATTCGACGAAACGCAACGCAAGCAGTATTCTGGTTACGTGAACGACCCTCAGCTAGGCGTGGTCCAGGAATTGTATCCGTGGACCGCAATGTGCGTTCGAAATGTCGATGTTCATGTGTCCTGCAGTTCACACGTTGACGCGCAATTAGCTGCGTTCTTCATCGACCCACGAGCCAAGTGATCCACCGTTCAGGGTAATCGTATATGTATATTTTTTATTAATTGTTAAGTCTCTTCGTACTAAGTTTCGAACAAGTCGAGACCCAAACGTCTCCGGCGAAGGAGACGCGGGCGTCGCCCGAATTCTCGGCGACACGATACCGTCCTACGGATGAAACGGACACGCCTGTTTCAGGGTGTTTAGGATACATCCTTTCGGATTCACGCCAGTGTGCCACGCGTCCAGGTAGATAAAATTTTTCGAAAATTCGTTAGGACTCTTCTTCGCGCGTATCGCGCAGACCCTCGAGGCGGTCCCCCCTTCCTCCCGACAACACGAAGCGAGCTTGTAAAATTCGATCTCGCAACGGCGGGTTTATTAAGGGACTCTCGACAACGAGGAAGAATACGCAAACGCGAATATATCGTCGTCCCCTCTGAACGAATGGCACGTGGAAGTGAATACAAAAAAAAAAAAAAAGAAAGATATCCAACACCCAGCGGCGTATTGCTTTCGAGAAGTTGACGACGTTCGTACAGGTAAGTCGTAAAATATCGATGGGACTCGCCGTGAAACCTCGAAGCGGTCTATAATTTTACCCACCCGACAACACGAAGCGAGCATAAAAAATTATTCGATCTCGCAACGGCGGGTGTGTTTCCAGACTCGCGACAACGAGGCTTCGCTCGGCGAAGCGGTCCCCTCTGAACGAACGACACGATCAAAACCCGAACACAGGTGCGTGGTACAAGTTCCTCAAATTCCACGATCCACTGCACGATCTGTGCTTCAGAGCTCAGGTGATAAAAAAAAAAAAAAATTCGTTGGGACTCGGCCGCCAAAGCCTCGAGCGGTCTACCGTTTTTCCCCGGCAACACGAAGCGAGTATAAATTATTCGATCTCGCAACGGCCGGTTTCTCAGACTCTCGACAACGAGGCTATGGCAAAAAGCAAGTCCCCTCTGAGCTTGCAGCACAATTGTGAAACGGGAAAACGAACAAGTACCAGCGGCGTATTGCTTTCACGCAGAGACGCAAAATAATGGTACACACTCGACCTGTCGAATATGCAAAGTCGACGACATAACTTACCGTTCGGGTAAGAAAAATTCGTTAGGACTCGTCGGTTAACAACACCAACACCTCGAGCGCGGTCTGTATAATTTTATTTACCCGACAACACGAAGCGAGCATAATAAATGAGATTCGATCTCGCAACGGCGGGTTCATTATACAGACCCTAAT
>CAXAJV010000298.1:100000-102500 GCA_963969225.1 Xylocopa violacea | reverse complement strand
CGAGCACATTATTTATTTTTTGTATTTCGTAAAATGCATCCTCGGTTAGCACATATGTTCAATAATACCGAGGTATTGCATTTTTTCCTCCTCTCCTTTTTTCCTTTCTTTTCTTTTCTTTCGAGAATGAGACACTCCCAAAAATCGTACGTTCCCAAAATCGACTTCACAAGTCGCCTTCCAACTGAACCGTGTCGAGTAAGCGCGTATACACTTCGCGCTGAAAATATACATCGTCTTTACCACGGACATATCCCCTTGCGAGGACTTGTCGGGTATCGACGAGCAAGCGCGTATACAATTTTCACGCTGGTTATATATTTTTGGGCACATTTTTGTCATTTATTGAATACATATTGTCACCTTTAATCGTCTATAGCACGGACATCTCTTGCGAGAACATGCTGGGCATCGACGATGCAAGCGCGTATACGATTTGTCACCGCTTGTTATCGGTGTACGGCACCTTTTATCGTCTATAGCACGGACATCTCTTTCACGCTGGGCATTAAGATAGCGCGTACAGAGAACATGCTGGGCATCGACGATGCAAGCGCGTATGCAATTTTCACGCTGGGCAAATATCGCCGAAAGCACGGACATCTCTTTCACGCTGGGCATTAAGATAGCGCGTACAGAGAACATGCTGGTCATCAAGGCGAGGAAGCGCGTACAATTGCGTCACGCTGATTTATCGTACACCTTTTTTCTCCATCGTCTATAGCACGAACATCTCTTGCGAGAACATGCTGGGCAACGACGATGGCAAGCGGTTATAATCGTGTCACGCTGTATTGTTTAATATGTATATAAAGAATACCTTTTATCGTCTAATGCGCGAACGCGTAGTACCTCTTGGCACTCCATTTGACTATAACAGAGATACTACACACGCTCTCACACGCTGGGCATTATGATAGCGCGTACAGAGAAGCGTGCTGTTCGGCATAGACGAGCAAGCGCGTACAATTGTGTCACGCTGAAGTATATTTTTGTATCTCGCCCTCCTCAGGCGAGCTGGCGCGTACCAAGTGCGCGCTGGGCATTCGACACGGGACACCTTTTGGAAGTTCGTCGAGAGACTCCTCTGTTTCGTAACAGATCGTGTCGAAATGACATATACCATTTATTCTTTTGTCCCCTTCAGTGGATGCTTATTTTTTATTTTTTGTTTCGTTCCTCAACTCAGTGGATGCTCATTTTTATTTTTTTTTGTTGAGGAACTTGTTTGGTATATCATCGGTGTATATCTATCTTCATATACACCTTTCATGCGTATAGCATATTATGGACATTTCGTACACACATCTGGTACGTCCAAAAATTCAATATGTATCTCTAGAGTCCGTTCCGAGAGCTCGGAGCGTAAAGATTTAGAATCGATGCAAGGAAGGTACAATTTAACCGAGTAAAACTCGGATAAATGGTCACCAACGTCACCGTTGGACGCTCGCCACATATGGGCCATTCGGTCAAAGACACCGACCCGTGGCAATGCAGTGTGGAGAAAATTCGACAACCGACACGGGACAGAGCAGTCGAGAACGTATTCTCGAGGAGCGGTGGACTGCTTCTCAACCGAAGTCATAGAATAGCCACGCGCCCGACGCTACTCCGCCCGGCCGGCTCGAACCGACCTGTCTCCTTATAGATACGGAACGGCCGGCCGGGCGGTCGGCGCCGGCCGGGCTAACGCACGGGCGCTTACGGTGGTAAACTCCAGCGGCGACCGACCGTCCGGAAAGGCTGCTGTAACTTAGTCGCGCGGAGGCGCAAGTATAAAGTGCTATTAACGTTGAACTTTTATGAACGGAAATTGTTTAAACATAATGAATATATACGGAAAAACATATTTCTAGAATATAACGAATTTTAATCGATTTTAACATTGAAAAAACGCAGTTATAAAATACGAAGTCAACGAAAAACACGAAAAATCGAAAATCTGACACGTACAAATGAATTCTACAATCAAATTAATCGATATTACGAAAAAAAAACCAAGCGTTTATATAAAAAAATTACCGATAAATTGACAAAAACCGCCAGTCGTGTCGGTTTCGGGAGACTAAAAATTATAAATTCGACTAAACAATGCGCTAATAAATTCAATCAATAGCTTTCAATAAGGTTTCTGCAAAAAAATTGTTAGGTCAACGGTTTAATTTACGAGAAAATAGCGAAAAACCGCCGATCGTGTCGCTTCCGACCTCTCGTTGCGAATATTTTCTAAGTTCCCCGTCGTGTCGCTTCCGACCGCTCGGCGCGAATATTTTCTAAGTTCCCCGTCGTGTCGCTTCCGACCGCTCGGCGCGAATATTTTCTAAGTTCCCCGTCGTGTCGCTTCCGACCGCTCGGCGCGAATATTTTCTAAGTTCCCGGTCATGTCGCTTCCGACCTCTCGGTGGGAATATTTTACAATTTCACGGTCATGTCGCTTCCGACCTCTCGGTGGGAATATTTTACAATTTCACGGTCATGTCGCTTCCGACCTCTCGGT
>CAXAJV010000298.1:90000-95000 GCA_963969225.1 Xylocopa violacea | reverse complement strand
TTGATCTACTAACGCACCAATAGGTCAGGATTAACTGTGTTTTTAATTCCCAACCCGACAAATTACGTTCGATTATTTTTGTTCGAATTCGCAGTGGCAGCCCTTTGCTTCACCCACACAGATCTAGCTGTGGGACTACTGACGGCGGGAACCACGAGGAGGTGGCTGCTTGCTAACTATGGCCCGTAGGAGGTCACAGGTATTTTTATCCTTCCCACCTGCTATCCTAGAGATTTGCACATGGAGGCAACGACTAGGGGGGGTGCTCCCCTACACCATCTTAAATCCCAATGGGGCCATAGCTTCTCCCGCCCAGATAGGGACAGGTTTGGGAATCTCGTTAATCCATTCATGCGCGTCACTAATTAGATGACGAGGCATTTGGCTAATTTCTGTACTGACTCTCAGAAGGAAAGCCAGTAGACTTCCGAGGTTTAACCCCCTCGTAGGGTATATAACAATAAATAAATAACAAAAAGAACTAATACGCGAGCCTACTTTCTAGCGCCGCTGCCACGAGATCTGCCCGCGAACTTGGAAAAATTAGGAACGGGGACCCTTTCGGGAGGCGAACTTGGCCACACACCGAAGTGTGCGCACAGGGAAAACCGCGCGTAGGTGTCGCCCCGGGTTCTCCATGCATAGAACCCGCCCCGCGCCCTACTATACAAAAGTATAGTAGAACTCGCTCCGCTCGGTGTAAAGAGCCGAGACGGGCTAAAATTAATACTTCAGCTGGCAGCTGCTTCGTCTTTATACTTGTCTTTGCCTTGCGGCTGCGTTCAAGGCATGCGGTTAATATCATAAAATGTTCTAGCCTTACGGCTTTGTCGATTGTATAAATCTCTATCGTCCAGCCCGAAGGCAGTCAGTTGTCCGTTAGTAAAATACCCAGCATGCATGTCCCATTTATCAAAACCATCCACCATTGGTTTCGTCAGGCATAAATAAATAAATAAATATATAAATAAATAAATAAATAACTTAAAACGACTACTCTGTGTAGTCGTAGTCAATAAATTCGTTCGCCATCTCTATCGACGACCGGAGGGCTATCAGTGAGGCCGTCAAGATATCTCTTGGCTTGAGACCCAAGAGTTTTAGGTTCTCTTTTGTATACTTGGGAACTGCTCCCCTACACCCGATCACCACGGGTATCACCTCAGCGGTAAGTCCGTTTAATTTTGCTTTAATAAATTCGGCAGTCTCTTTGTATTTTCTAACTTTATCTTTATACGCGTTACGGAGGTTGTCTTTGTCTTCGTACCTCACGGTTACGTCGACGACACGAAGCCTTTCTTGGTCTTTGATAACCAAATCAGGCTTCCGTAGTTCTCCGAACACGTTTACTGCCGGTTCTTCAAATATGGCACATCCTTTTGGTAATTTATTCGTTATAAGTTTACAGATCTCGTTGTGCCGTTTAATTCTTTTTGCTTTTGTATGGGAGCAATTCCCCAGTATATGCCCCAGGGTCTCAGCCTGGACGCCACAACGCCTACATAGATATTCTCTTTCAGTGTTTGCTCGTCGCATCGCGACTCTCGTTCCAAAGGTATTTGTTCTTAGCCGTAGGGCGTCCAGATATCTGGACGGCCTCAACAGCTCAGGGTTGTACAGCCATTGATTTCCAATTTTGTCTCCGAAAAATTCATGTACACCCTGGCCTTGGGAGACGAGCTGTCTCCACTTCTCCGTATCCCTTTTGCGAAGGGCCTTCCGCGTGTCCTCGATCGTTTCCATGCTAGTCGGCCACTGGCATCCTACTGATGCTGCGTACTTCTTTATTATTTCCTCCTGCCCAGCGTACGCGCTACGTACAGCTGCATCATCGGAACTGCTCATCTTCAGAGCATTCCTCAGCTTAGCTAACTTTACTATGTTGGCCACCCTCTGGATGCCCAGACCTCCATGGCTCTTGCTCGTATATATTATTCCATCCGTCGTTGACGGATGGAGGTGGAGGATATTTTTAACTATTTGCTTAACGCCATGGTCTATCTGGTCCAGGACACCCAGGGGTGGCGGATTGGCCACTAATTTATGAATGTACCTGGGCAGGAGGTATGTCCTTATTAAATTTATTTTTTGGTGAGGCTTTAGCCTCATCCTTTTCACGCGGCTGGCCGCATCCACTATCTCCTTGATCGAGGCACGCTGAAGGCCCCTCCAGGGATCTACGGTTACTCCCAAATATTTGAATATTTGTTCAGGATCAGCATGAGGAACCGCCTGCTGTCCTATTGTCAGTTTCGGATCAATTAAGTGCCATGTTTTGTTACCGCTGACGACCTGGAATGTGTGGCATTTATCGACTGCCACTTTCATATTTAGCTTATCGAGGTATTTATAGAGCTTATCATTTTGCTTTTGCGCTTCCTCCTTACTTTTGGCCATCAGCACCAGGTCGTCAGCGAATGCTAGTATGGAGACACTCTCGTCTCCCACTTTGACGCCCTCCGTCGTCTCGTCAATACTCCCTATAATAGGGTCCATTACCAGGTTAAAAAGGAGCGGAGACAGTGGGTCTCCTTGCTTAACTCCTCGAAGCAGGTCCACCTCAAGAGTCTCGCCTCCTTTGCACGTGATACTTGTTTTTATGTTTTTATATGTATTCTGTATATATTGGCAGGCCGCCAGTGGAATACCTTTCCTGGCTAGGCCGACGCTCAACATGCTGTGGGGTACTGTGTCAAAAGCCTTCGACACATCAACCACCGTGATTACACCGCCGCCCTGTTCCTTCATACTTGACAGGGCACTGCTTAAGATAGCAATATTATTTTTGCACCCGTCTTCATTTGTAAATCCCTTCTGTCTTGGGTGTTGTTTGATGCGACACCTAAGTCTTTTGTCAATCATTGCCGAAAACAATCTACTTAATAAGGACCCAATGGTAATGGGCCTCCAATTGCTGGCTTCATCCACGCTCTTCCCCGGTTTGGGGATGAGCGTGGTTCGGTTAATTTTCCACTGTAGTGGATAGATTCGGCTCATTAGCAGAAGGTTAAAAATCTTTGCCAATATTTGCAGTGCCCCGTCCTGCCGGAGGTGGATCTTTTTGATTCCGTCAGTTCCTGGCGCGGTCGTACTTTTAATCTTTTTGAATTTCTCTATAAGTTCCCCCACAGCAATGGGCGTCCATATCTGTTCCATATTACACGTGTCGTTATTCTCTCCTGCATTCGACACTGAGGCCTGGGGTCCTGCCTTCCCCCATAGATCTCTGTACAGTGGACCGACTTCGTGTTTGCTCGGAGGCTCCACTGCCTCCTTGTCATTTATAGATTTTCCTGTTATTGCTAGATCCAGAAGCTTCCTCGGGCATCTCTTATAGAGCTCCTGGTGTCTAGCATACTCAAAATTTTTGTATTTCGCCCGTTTATTTGTATTATTTCGCCCTGTCCTGTTTCTCTTTGTCAAGCCTTTATTACTGTCTTTTTGGCTTTCTTGAACGCCTTCTTTTAATATTTCTATAAATTGCTGTACAATGGCGTTCACTTCAGCTTCGTCGGCCACCGCCTGGTCGGCCACCGCCATTACCTTATCTTCGATAGGCTTGAACTTATTTTCTTTATCGAGGTGTCCGACCAGTAGGCTCTCTCGTAAGAGCTCTTTCCATCGTATAATTTCTCGCTCTACGTAAATTTCATCATCGAGCTCCTCGGTGGCCGATTCGTACACCGAGCTGTCAGAGCTCCCATCAGAGGAAGCTTCCAGCTCAGCAATAACTTCCTCCCTCCTGGCGGGCAGGAGCCTCCTTTTATCACTAATTTGCTTAACTGTCTTATTTGGTAGGAATTCTCTAATAGCCACATTTGGCTGTGCTAGGTCTTTAAAGCGTTCGTTTAATTTAATCAGGAGGTCCACCTCCTCCTGAGACCAGGCCGAGGCTCTGTTGCCTGGTCTATTCCTACCATAGCTGCTGCTTGCCGTTGCTCTCTTTTCATTCCTCACAGCAGGGTGTTTAAACCGCTCGTGCTGCGAGAGCCCGCGTTGCGAAGCAAAGGTCGCCCCACAGTGATCGCATTTCACCCCCGAGTCGCTCTGATGTTCTGAGCGTCCTTTACATTTTGGCAGATGACACCGGCACCCATGAAGCCTTTCAAACTCCTTGAGGCACACGGCGCATCTCCATTTTATGATGACTCGGGGGTGTTGCTGTTCCGCATGGTCTTTAAATTGCGATTCCTGCAGGAACCTCCGATCCTGTCCCCTTGCTTCGCATATTCTGCATTGAATAGGCCCGCCAAGAGGAAGGTCCACACATTGTCCATGCTCATAGTCCGTATACATGCCTTGTTCGTCAACTATGGCCCTCCGATCCATAGCGGACAAGTCCGCCACGGAGACCCCAGGGCCGGGGGCCTCCGTGTCCGAGGCTACTCCATTCCCACTTGCCATTTCTAAGCATTTTAATCTAAATCAACTAAACCATATCATGCCCACTCATTACCAAATACTTAGCCAGGTCGTCATGCAACAATCCAGAGGAGTGACCGACCCAGCGACCGACAGACAGCTTTTTCGCGCTCATTTATCTGACATCTGATCTCGCATAGCAAGGTGTTAAGTGCCAGTAGCGTATTAGGGGCCTCGCATGGCAAGGTGATAGCGCCAGTAGCGACAGGACCTCCGAAAATTTTCTGGGACTGGCTCCCAAAAATGCCAGCTCCTGGAGCCAGGTCATAAAAAAAAGCCGCCAGCACCCGGGTTACCCCGGGTGCCAGCGGCGTCCAGAAAGAAGGTCATAAAAAAAGCCGCCAGCACTTGGTTTTCACCAAGCACCAGCGGCTTATGTTTCCGGTCCATACAACGCTCGAGATCCCGTTTGACGCTCGAGATTCAGATGCCAGAGGCACACTACCTGCTTAAGCGGGTAAGTTGTTTAAACCGGGCACTGCGTGCCCTCTACTACGGATAAATCACCACCACTCACCGGTTATAACTTCATGTCTTGTCGGCAGACCAGGCCGATCACTCCCCAGCTCGGAAGGTGG
>CAXAJV010000298.1:82500-85000 GCA_963969225.1 Xylocopa violacea | reverse complement strand
CCTACGGATGAAACGGACACGCCTGTTTCAGGGTGTTTAGGATACATCCTTTCGGATTCACGCCAGTGTGCCACGCGTCCAGGTAGATAAAATTTTTCGAAAATTCGTTAGGACTCTTCTTCGCGCGTATCGCGCAGACCCTCGAGGCGGTCCCCCCTTCCTCCCGACAACACGAAGCGAGCTTGTAAAATTCGATCTCGCAACGGCGGGTTTATTAAGGGACTCTCGACAACGAGGAAGAATACGCAAACGCGAATATATCGTCGTCCCCTCTGAACGAATGGCACGTGGAAGTGAATACAAAAAAAAAAAAAAAAGAAAGATATCCAACACCCAGCGGCGTATTGCTTTCGAGAAGTTGACGACGTTCGTACAGGTAAGTCGTAAAATATCGATGGGACTCGCCGTGAAACCTCGAAGCGGTCTATAATTTTACCCACCCGACAACACGAAGCGAGCATAAAAAATTATTCGATCTCGCAACGGCGGGTGTGTTTCCAGACTCGCGACAACGAGGCTTCGCTCGGCGAAGCGGTCCCCTCTGAACGAACGACACGATCAAAACCCGAACACAGGTGCGTGGTACAAGTTCCTCAAATTCCACGATCCACTGCACGATCTGTGCTTCAGAGCTCAGGTGATAAAAAAAAAAAAAAAATTCGTTGGGACTCGGCCGCCAAAGCCTCGAGCGGTCTACCGTTTTTCCCCGGCAACACGAAGCGAGTATAAATTATTCGATCTCGCAACGGCCGGTTTCTCAGACTCGCGACAACGAGGCTATGGCAAAAAGCAAGTCCCCTCTGAGCTTGCAGCACAATTGTGAAACGGGAAAACGAACAAGTACCAGCGGCGTATTGCTTTCACGCAGAGACGCAAAATAATGGTACACACTCGACCTGTCGAATATGCAAAGTCGACGACATAACTTACCGTTCGGGTAAGAAAAATTCGTTAGGACTCGTCGGTTAACAACACCAACACCTCGAGCGCGGTCTGTATAATTTTATTTACCCGACAACACGAAGCGAGCATAATAAATGAGATTCGATCTCGCAACGGCGGGTTCATTATACAGACCCTAATCGCCAACGAGGCTTGGCCCGACGAATCGTCCCCTCCGAACGGAACGGTACGATCGACATTAACACAACCAGGGTACGCGGCGCGACACCACGCTCTTAACGAATTCGAAGTCGACGACGATCGTCGTTCGGGTAAAGATTCGTTGGGACTCGCCGTCGTACACAGCCTCGAGGCGGTCTGTTTCACCCGACAACGCGAAGCGAGCATAATATTGTTCGATCTCGCAACGGCACGGGTTTTCACAGACTCTCGACAACGAGGCTTGGCGGCGACGAATCGTCCCCTCCGAACGGAACGGTACGATCGACTAAAACAGGATACGCGCGACACACGCTCTTAAAGGAATTCGAAGTCGACGACGGCGCGTCCGTTCGGGTGAATGATTCGTTGGGACTCGCCGCACGCGCAGCCTCTGAGCGGTCCAATTTAACCTGCGACACGAAGCGAGCATAAAATTGTTCGATCTCGCAACGGCAACGGGTTTTCATAGACTCTATGAGAGCGAGGCTTGGCGGCGACGAATCGTCCCCTCCGAACGGAACGGTACGATCGACTAAAACAGGATACGCGCGACACACGCTCTTAAAGGAATTCGAAGTCGACGACGGCGCGTCCGTTCGGGTGAATGATTCGTTGGGACTCGCCGCACGCGCAGCCTCTGAGCGGTCCAATTTAACCTGCGACACGAAGCGAGCATAAAATTGTTCGATCTCGCAACGGCAACGGGTTTTCAGACACTCAACAACGAGGCTTGGCGGCGACGAATCGTCCCCTCCGAACGAAACGGTACGGTACGATCGACTGGTATAAAAGAGCGGGCGACACACGATCCTGCGAATTCGAGATCGACGACGGTACAACACGTTCATCGTTCGGGTGAAGATTCGTTGGGACTCGCCGCGCGCGCAGCCTCGAAGCGGTCCAATTTAACCTGCGACACGAAGCGAGCATAAAATTGTTCGATCTCGCAACGGCACGGGTTTTCACAGACTCTCGACAACGAGGCTTGGCGGCGACGAATCGTCCCCTCCGAACGAAACGGTACGGTACGATCGACTGGTATAAAAGAGCGGGCGACACACGATCCTGCGAATTCGAGGTCGACGACGGTACAACACGTTCATCGTTCGGGTGAAGATTCGTTGGGACTCGCCGCGCGCGCAGCCTCGAAGCGGTCCAATTTAACCTGCGACACGAAGCGAGCATAAAATTGTTCGATCTCGCAACGGCACGGGTTTTCACAGACTCTCGACAACGAGGCTTGGCGGCGACGAATCGTCCCCTCCGAACGAAACGGTACGGTACGATCGACTGGTATAAAAGAGCTGGCGACGCGATCCTACGAATTCGAGGTCGACGACGGTACACACGTTCGTCGTTCGGGTAAAGATTCGTTGGGACTCGCCGTCGTACACAG
>CAXAJV010000298.1:75000-77500 GCA_963969225.1 Xylocopa violacea | reverse complement strand
AAATGGTCACCAACGTCACCGTTGGACGCTCGCCACATATGGGCCATTCGGTCAAAGACACCGACCCGTGGCAATGCAGTGTGGAGAAAATTCGACAACCGACACGGGACAGAGCAGTCGAGAACGTATTCTCGAGGAGCGGTGGACTGCTTCTCAACCGAAGTCATAGAATAGCCACGCGCCCGACGCTACTCCGCCCGGCCGGCTCGAACCGACCTGTCTCCTTATAGATACGGAACGGCCGGCCGGGCGGTCGGCGCCGGCCGGGCTAACGCACGGGCGCTTACGGTGGTAAACTCCAGCGGCGACCGACCGTCCGGAAAGGCTGCTGTAACTTAGTCGCGCGGAGGCGCAAGTATAAAGTGCTATTAACGTTGAACTTTTATGAACGGAAATTGTTTAAACATAATGAATATATACGGAAAAACATATTTCTAGAATATAACGAATTTTAATCGATTTTAACATTGAAAAAACGCAGTTATAAAATACGAAGTCAACGAAAAACACGAAAAATCGAAAATCTGACACGTACAAATGAATTCTACAATCAAATTAATCGATATTACGAAAAAAAAACCAAGCGTTTATATAAAAAAATTACCGATAAATTGACAAAAACCGCCAGTCGTGTCGGTTTCGGGAGACTAAAAATTATAAATTCGACTAAACAATGCGCTAATAAATTCAATCAATAGCTTTCAATAAGGTTTCTGCAAAAAAATTGTTAGGTCAACGGTTTAATTTACGAGAAAATAGCGAAAAACCGCCGATCGTGTCGCTTCCGACCTCTCGTTGCGAATATTTTCTAAGTTCCCCGTCGTGTCGCTTCCGACCGCTCGGCGCGAATATTTTCTAAGTTCCCCGTCGTGTCGCTTCCGACCGCTCGGCGCGAATATTTTCTAAGTTCCCCGTCGTGTCGCTTCCGACCGCTCGGCGCGAATATTTTCTAAGTTCCCGGTCATGTCGCTTCCGACCTCTCGGTGGGAATATTTTACAATTTCACGGTCATGTCGCTTCCGACCTCTCGGTGGGAATATTTTACAATTTCACGGTCATGTCGCTTCCGACCTCTCGGTAGGAATATTTTTCAAATCTCCGGACGCATCGCTTCCTACATTTCGGTGAGGATATTTTTTACGTTTCTGAACGTATCGGTCCCGACCTCTTGGTGCGAATATTATATATATATATATATATATATATATATATATATATATATATATATATATATATAACATAATATAACCTAACCTAATACAACCTGATCGCACGGTGCGAATATTTTCAAAGTTCCCCGCCGTGTCGCTTCCGACCTCTCGGCGCGAATATTTTCAAAGTCCCCGGTCGTGTCGGTCCCGACCGCTCGGCGCGAATATTTTCAAAGTCCCCGGTCGTGTCGGTCCCGACCGCTCGGCGCGAATATTTTCAAAGTCCCCGGTCGTGTCGGTTCCGACCGCTCGGCGCGAATATTTTCTAAGTTCCCCGCCGTGTCGCTTCCGACCGCTCGGCGCGAATATTTTCTAAGTTCCCCGCCGTGTCGCTTCCGACCGCTCGGCGCGAATATTTTCTAAGTTCCCGGTCATGTCGCTTCCGACCTCTCGGTGGGAATATTTTACAATTTCACGGTCATGTCGCTTCCGACCTCTCGGTGGGAATATTTTACAATTTCACGGTCATGTCGCTTCCGACCTCTCGGTAGGAATATTTTTCAAATCTCCGGACGCATCGCTTCCTACATTTCGGTGAGGATATTTTTTACGTTTCTGAACGTATCGGTCCCGACCTCTTGGTGCGAATATTATATATATATATATATATATATATATATATATATATATATATATATATATATATATATATATATATATATATATAACATAATATAACCTAACCTAATACAACCTGATCGCACGGTGCGAATATTTTCAAAGTTCCCCGCCGTGTCGCTTCCGACCTCTCGGCGCGAATATTTTCAAAGTCCCCGGTCGTGTCGGTCCCGACCGCTCGGCGCGAATATTTTCAAAGTCCCCGGTCGTGTCGGTCCCGACCGCTCGGCGCGAATATTTTCAAAGTCCCCGGTCGTGTCGGTCCCGACCGCTCGGCGCGAATATTTTCTAAGTTCCCGGTCGTGTCGCTTCCGCCCGCGCGGTGCGAACAATTTCCAATTTCCCGGTCGTGCCGGTCCGTACTTCTCGGTGCGAACATTATATATGTAGAACGTAATATAACCTAACCTAACCCAACCTAACCTCTCGGTGGTATTATTTTACAGAAAGCCGGGCGTGTCTACTCCTACTTCTCGGTGCGAATATTATGTATATAACATAATATAACCTAACCTAATGCAACCTGGTCGCTCGGCGCGAATATTTTCAAAGTCCCCGGTCGTGTCGGTCCCGACCGCTCGGCGCGAATATTTTCAAAGTCCCCGGTCGTGTCGGTCCCGACCGCTCGGCGCGAATATTTTCTAAGTTCCCGGTCGTGTCGCTTCCGCCCG
>CAXAJV010000298.1:62500-70000 GCA_963969225.1 Xylocopa violacea | reverse complement strand
GAGTCGAGCCGGAGGGCCTCGAGCCTCGATCTAGATAGATCGGCTAGGCGACCGCAGTAGCGCTCCCAATCGGCCCGACGAGTGTCGAACCGAGTGCTCGCACCACCCCGATCCGCCGCTTTGGCTCTCGGTACCCTCAGCCCGATATCTATGGCGTTGTGATCGCTATTGGCCCAACCGCACCTTACCTTCCAGCCCCTGACGAAAGGGAGCATGGATGGCGACGCCAGGGTTACATCGATGAAAGACTCACCCCTCGTCGACCAATAGGTGGGCGGCTGCCGAGCGTCATTCACAACTTCCATGCCAAACGATCGGATGAGCGCTTCGAACATCGCACCTCTTTCGTCTGTTCTCTGTGGCCCCCAGAGTGACGACCGAGCGTTGGCATCTACCGACACTATGAGTCTCTTCCCCCTCAGAGACTGAAACACCATCTCGAGGTGTCTGAGGTGCTCCTCGATTTCGTCGCTATACTGGAAATAGCATGATGCGACGTATATCGAGAAGCCGGGCGCTAGCACTTCTGCACACACACAGTGTTCCGTGCTTAGCTGCGAGACAAAAACCATCTCGAAGCGAGGGTTGCACACGGCAACCGCAGCCCACGGGAATTGTGAACTGACGGCCGCCACCCTCGCCCCGATCCCTAGTCCACTAACGGTGTGGCTCGTGCCCGAAGAACTGACGTATGGTTCCTGCAACAGCAGGACGTCTAAGTGCTTCGAGGCTACGAGCTGACGCACCTCGCCTGCAACTGTAGCTGAATGTTGCATGTTCAGCTGCAGTATCCTAATACCCGTGGTCTCGATTACGGACGATGACGTCGTCGTCGACGTCGGTACGGTCGCGGACGCGGACGCGGGCGCGGTGGGGTTGTGGGGGGACGCGGTCGCGGAGGGAGGGTTCGCGGAGCTATCGCTTGATTTTATTTTTGTTCCTATCACAGACTCAGCCGGAGATACCGGATCCGACCTGAGTCTCGCGTCGCATTTCGTGATTCGTATCTGGACAGCGCGAAGGCTGATACCTAGAGGCCGCGCCAGAGTCGTGTGAGCAGAAGCACACCCGGTCGCGGCTTGGCGATGATGCCGAGGAGCGGCCGTCATCGAGCGCGTTACCGGGCGGCTTCGTTGCTCGACAATGGGGCCATCACCTGGGGGCGAGGTCTCGGGCCGAAGGATGTTCGCCCGCCTTGACCTATTCATCGCCACGATGACTCCTCCCGATCCTGCCCTCACCCGGAGATCCGAATGGAGGGCTATTTTACCTCCGGAGTATTTAGGATCGAATGAAGCCATCATGAAATTTGCGAAATTAGGGGGGTGATGCTTCATACATGGAGTGAAGGTGGGGTCGTCACTCCCCATCGGCGCGCATCACACGCCGCTCTGCCTCTTGGTGCTTTCTCACGTATCGGGACGGTGGGGTCGTTACTCCCCAACAGCGCGCACCGGCGCTGCCCTGCCGGGGCCGCGGTCTCCTGGTGCAAAACACCGGAAGACTCACGCGAGAGCCATAGAGTTCGAGGGTGATGCTTCATACGTGGAGTGAAGGTGGGGTCGTCACTCCCCATCGGCGCGCATCGCACGCCGCTCTGCCTCTTGGTGCTTTCTCACGAATCGGGAAGGTGGGGTCGTTACTCCCCAGCAGCGCGCACCGGCGCTGCCCTGCCTGGGCCGCGGTCTCCTGATGCAAGTGCTCAGGAGACTCACGCGAGAACCATTGAATTCGAGGGTGATGCTTCATACATGGAGTGAAGGTGGGGTCGTCACTCCCCATCGGCGCGCATCACACGCCGCTCTGCCTCTTGGTGCTTTCTCACGTATCGGGGAGGTGGGGTCGTTACTCCCCAACAGCGCGCACCGACGCTGCCCTGCCGGGGTGCACCTGAGTTCCGCAGTGAGCACTGCGGGCGGTACACGTGGGTGGGAACTCGTTGAGCTGGTAAGACGGAACGAGTTTCCGAGTAATTAGAAATAAGTTGTCGTTGGACAATGAGCGGAGTCTCGACTTCGAGATAGGGTATCCACTGGTCGACCGTCCGAGCGTTCGATACGCTCGGTTGGTCGACTGGGACCCATGCGATGACCGATCCGTGGGTCGGCCACCTGATTGTTTAGACTAGGGCATTTTTGCCCTTTTCGAGACTCGACGGGAGACTGTTCGGTCTCCCAGCCTTAGCCAAATACGAGCCAGGCCGTAGTCGCGCAAATACCTTGAGGAGTGATCGGCCGGAAGTCGACAAACTGCCTGTTAACTGACATCTAGACGTGCTCGCACTTTACGTTTTTGTGGGGCCTCGTCTAGCTGACAAGACGAATCCCCTACGCAATTTTCGAGTTTTTCGTGCTCGAGGTCTCACTAGACACTCGAGACACAGATGCCAGGGGCTAGTTGCCTGCTTATGTCGACAGGATGAGTTTATCAGGTCACTGAGTGCCCACTTCTACTGAATTTTTCACCATCACTCACCGTTCCTGTTTCGACGGCTGACTAGACCGACCACTCTTCAGCTTCGGAGGGTGGGGTCGCCACTCCCCAACGGTGTGCACGATCACCGTTCCGTGCCCGAAGATAGGGACAGGTATATTCTAAGCCCGGCCCCGGGAGGGGGCTCGGACATGCTTCATCGCCATATATGGCATACGCGTAAGAGATACGCCCATAACCCCACTCCCCCGGCGAGCCAATACCGAGGGAGCGGGCGCGGAGAAACCAGCACCGCCATGCACCACTCATATTTTTCGTCATTTAAGTCCTTTGACTTATCCGTACATTTTGTACATTGTGTTATTCATTCAACACCTCTTGCGTAGGGAGAAGACCCAGTCCTGACTCATCGTCGGCTGTAAGGATTTTTGATCTACTAACGCACCAATAGGTCAGGATTAACTTTGTTTTTAATTCCCAACCCGACAAATTACGTTCGATTATTTTTGTTCGAATTCGCAGTGGCAGCCCTTTGCTTCACCCACACAGATCTAGCTGTGGGACTACTGACGGCGGGAACCACGAGGAGGTGGCTGCTTGCTAACTATGGCCCGTAGGAGGTCACAGGTATTTTTATCCTTCCCACCTGCTATCCTAGAGATTTGCACATGGAGGCAACGACTAGGGGGGGTGCTCCCCTACACCATCTTAAATCCCAATGGGGCCATAGCTTCTCCCGCCTGATAGGGACAGGTTTGGGAATCTCGTTAATCCATTCATGCGCGTCACTAATTAGATGACGAGGCATTTGGCTAATTTCTGTACTGACTCTCAGAAGGAAAGCCAGTAGACTTCCGAGGTTTAACCCCCTCGTAGGGTGTATAACAATAAATAAATAACAAAAAGAAATAATACGCGAGCCTACTTTCTAGCGCCGCTGCCACGAGATCTGCCCGCGAACTTGGAAAAATTAGGAACGGGGACCCTTTCGGGAGGCGAACTTGGCCACACACCGAAGTGTGCGCACAGGGAAAACCGCGCGTAGGTGTCGCCCCGGGTTCTCCATGCATAGAACCCGCCCCGCGCCCTACTATACAAAAGTATAGTAGAACTCGCTCCGCTCGGTGTAAAGGGCCGAGACGGGCTAACGTTATTACTTCAGCTGGCAGCTGCTTCGTCTTTGTAATTTTCTTTGCCTTGTGGCTGCGTTCAAGGCATGCAGTTAGTGTTTAAAAGTTCTAGCCTTGCGGCTTGGTCAATTGTAAAATTTTCTTTCGTTCAGCCCGAAGGCAGTCAATTGTCGGTTAATAAAATTCCCGGCATGCATGTCCCATTTATTAAAACCATCCACCATTGGTTTCGTCAACCATAAAATAAAAAAAATAAATAAATAAATAAGTAAATAAATAAATAAATAAATAAATAACTTAGAACGACTACTCTGTGTAGTCGTAGTCAATA
Source organism: Xylocopa violacea (assembly GCA_963969225.1). Taxonomy (NCBI): domain Eukaryota; kingdom Metazoa; phylum Arthropoda; class Insecta; order Hymenoptera; family Apidae; genus Xylocopa; species Xylocopa violacea. The sequence continues at coordinate 66,106 of CAXAJV010000298.1, read as the reverse complement.
AACTCGTTGGCCATTTCTATCGACGACCGGAGGGCTATCAACGAGGCCGTCAGGATATCTCTTGGCTTGAGACCCAAGAGTTTTAAGTTTTCTTTCGTATATTTGGGAACTGCTCCCCTACACCCAATTACCACGGGTATCACCTCCGCGGTAAGACAATTTAATCTGGCTTTTATAAACTCGGCAGTTTCCTTGTATTTTCTGACTTTCTCTTTGTAGGCATTGCGGAGATTTTCTTTGTCTTCGTACCGTATGGTTACGTCGACTACCAAAAGCCTATCCTGGTCTTTGATAACCAGATCAGGCTTCCTCAGATCTCCGACTACATTAACTGCCGGTTCTTCAAATATTGCCCATTTTTTAGGTACTTTGCCCATTATTAACTTACAGACTTCGTCATGCCGTCTGATTCTTTTTGGCTTAGTGTGGGAGCAGTTTCCCAATATGTGCCCCAGGGTCTCAGCCTGGACGCCACAACGCCTGCACAAGTAATCTCTTTCTTTATTTGCCCGTCGCATCGCGACTCTTGTCCCAAAGGTATTTGTTCTGATCTTTATGGCGTCCAGATATCTGGACGGCCTCAAAAGCTCAGGGTTGTACAGCCACTGGTTACCAATTTTGTCTCCAAAAAACTCGTGTACCCCCTGGCCTTGGGAGACGAGTTGTCTCCATTGATCCGTATCCCTTTTACGAAGGGCCTTCCGCGTATCCTCTATGGCTTCCATTTCAATTGGCCATTGACACCCAACTGATGCTGCGTATTTCTTTATTGTTTCCTCCTGCCCAGCGCATGCGCTGCGTACGGCTGCATCATCGGAACTCCTCATCTTCAGAGCGTTCCTCAGTTTAGCTAATTTCACTATGTTAGCCACCCTCTGGACGCCTAGACCACCATGACTTTTACTTGTGTAAATTATTCCATCCGTCGTTGACGGATGGAGGTGGAGAATGCTTTTAATTACTTGTTTAACTCCATGGTCTATTTGGTCTAGGACACCCAGGGGTGGCGGATTTGCCACTAATTTGTGAATGTACCTGGGCAGGAGGTACGTTCTTATTAGGTTCACTTTTTGATGAGGCTTGAGCCTCATACCTTTTACGCGGTTGGCCGCATCCACTATTTCTTTGGCCGAGGAACGCTGAAGGCCCCTCCAGGGATCTACATTTACTCCCAGGTATTTGAATATTTGTTCGGGATCGGCATAAGGAACAGCCTGCCGTCCCATTGTCAATTCTGGGTTCACTAAATGCCATGTCTTATTTTTGCTGACGACCTGGAATGTGTGGCATTTATCAACAGCCACTCTCATATTCAGTTTACCAAGATATTTGAAGAGCATATCATTTTGCATTTGCGCTTCTTCTTTGCTTCTGGCCAGAAGCACCAGGTCGTCAGCAAAGGCTAGTATGGAGACGTTCTCGTCTCCCACTTGGACGCCCTCCGTCGTCTCGTCAATACTCCCTATAATAGGGTCCATTACTAAATTAAATAGGAGCGGAGACAATGGGTCTCCTTGCTTAACTCCTCGAAGTAGGTCCACCTCAAGAGTCTCGCCTCCTTTGCATGTAATGCTCGTCTTTATGTTCTTATATGAATTTTGTATATACTGGCAGGCAGCCATTGGAACTCCTTTTCTAGCTAAACCGACGCCCAACATGCTGTGGGGTACTGTGTCGAATGCTTTCGACACATCCACCACCGTAATAATACCGCCGCCCTTTTCCTTCATGTTTGACAGGGCACTGCTTAGGATGGTTATGTTATTTTTACATCCATCTTCGTTTGTAAACCCCTTCTGTCTTAGATGCTGTTTAATGCGACACCTAAGCCTTTTGTCAATCATTGCCGAATATAGTCTACTTAATAGCGACCCGATGGTAATGGGCCTCCAATTACTGACCTCTTCCACGCTCTTCCCCGGCTTGGGGATGAGCGTGGTTCGGTTTCTCTTCCACTGTAGTGGATAAATTCGGCTCATTAGCAGAAGGTTGCAAATTTTTGCCATTATCTGCAGTGCCCCGTCCTGCCGGAGGTGGATCTTTTTAATTCCATCAATACCGGGCGCGGTCGTGCTTTTGATTTTTCTAAATTTCTCAATAAGTTCGCCCACAGCAATGGGCGTCCATAGCTGTTCCATATTAATTGCGTGTTCGTGTCGCTCTGTACTTGAGGCTTGGGGTCCTGCCTTCCCCCACAGATCTCTATATAATGGACCCACTTCGTGTTTGCTCGGAGGCTCCACTGCCTCCTTGTCATTTATGGTTTTACCCATTATAGCTAGGTCCAGAAGCTTCCTCGGGCATCTCTTATACAGCTCCTGGTGCCTGGCATATTCGAATTTTTTAAAATTTGCCCTTCTGTTTGTGTTATTTGTCCCATTTTTCTTTCTCTTTCTAGAGCCGCTTACTCCATCTTCACGGCTCTCATGAACGCCTTCTTTTAACATTTCAACGAATTGTTGTACAATCGCGTTCACCTCAATTTCATCGGCCACCGCCTGATCAGCCACACTCGCGATCCTGTCTTCAATACTCTTAAATTTGTTTTCTTTATTGAGGTGGCTGACCCGTAAACTCTCTCGTAGGAGCTCTTTCCATTGTATAATTTCTCGCTCCACAAAAATCTCATCATCGAGATCCTCGGCGGCCGATTCGTACTCCGAGCTGCCGGATTCCCCATCCGAGGAAGCTTCCGGCCCAGCTATCGTTTCCTCCCTCCTGGCGGGCAGGAGCCTCCTTTTATCACTTATTTGCTTAACTGTCTTATTCGGTAGGTATTCTCTTATAGCCACATTTGGCTGTGCTAGGTCTTTGAATCGTTCATTTAATTCTATCAGGAGGTCCACCTCCTCCTGCGACCAGGCCGAGGCTCTGTTGCCTGGTCTACTCCTACCGTGAATATTTGCCATTGCTCTTTTTTCGTTCCTCACAGCAGGGTGTCTAAACCTCTCGTGCTGTGACAGCCCGCGTTGCGAGGCAAAGGTCGCCCCACAGTGATCGCATTTCACCCCCGAGTCGCTCTGGTGTTCTGAGCGTCCTTTACATTTTGGCAGATGACACCGGCACCCATGCAGTCTTTCGAATACCTTGTGGCACACGGCGCATCTCCATTTTATTATGACTCGGGGGTGCTGCTGTTCTGCATGATCTTTAAATTGAGACTCTTGCAGGAACCTCCGATCCTGCCCCTTTGCCTCGCATATTCTACATCGAATATGCCCGCCAAGAGGAAGGTCCACACATTGTCCGTACTCAAAGTCCATAGACATGCCAGATCCGTCAACAATGGCCCTCCGGTCCACAGCGGACAGGTCCGCCACGGAGACCCCAGGGCCGGGGGCCTCCGTGTCCGAGGCTACATCTCTTCTACTCGCCATTTTTTTTAGCGTTAGTGATCCGAACCAACTAATCCCAATCATGCCAACTCATTACCAATTACCTGCCAGGTCGTCATGCAACAGTCCAGAGGAGTGACCGACCCAGCCGCCGACAGACATTTCTCGCCCCTATTTCTCTGACATCTGGACTCGCATGGCAAGATGTTAAGTGCCAGAAGCGTATTTGGGACCTCGCGTGGCAAGGTGATAGCGCCAGTAGCGTCAAGAG
>CAXAJV010000298.1:55000-57500 GCA_963969225.1 Xylocopa violacea | reverse complement strand
TCGAATGAACGACGGCGGGCAGATTCGAGCACCGGAGAGAAAAGATTCGACGAAACGCAACGCAAGCAGTATTCTGGTTACGTGAACGACCCTCAGCTAGGCGTGGTCCAGGAATTGTATCCGTGGACCGCAATGTGCGTTCGAAATGTCGATGTTCATGTGTCCTGCAGTTCACACGTTGACGCGCAATTAGCTGCGTTCTTCATCGACCCACGAGCCAAGTGATCCACCGTTCAGGGTAATCGTATATGTATATTTTTTATTAATTGTTAAGTCTCTTCGTACTAAGTTTCGAACAAGTCGAGACCCAAACGTCTCCGGCGAAGGAGACGCGGGCGTCGCCCGAATTCTCGGCGACACGATACCGTCCTACGGATGAAACGGACACGCCTGTTTCAGGGTGTTTAGGATACATCCTTTCGGATTCACGCCAGTGTGCCACGCGTCCAGGTAGATAAAATTTTTCGAAAATTCGTTAGGACTCTTCTTCGCGCGTATCGCGCAGACCCTCGAGGCGGTCCCCCCTTCCTCCCGACAACACGAAGCGAGCTTGTAAAATTCGATCTCGCAACGGCGGGTTTATTAAGGGACTCTCGACAACGAGGAAGAATACGCAAACGCGAATATATCGTCGTCCCCTCTGAACGAATGGCACGTGGAAGTGAATACAAAAAAAAAAAAAAAAGAAAGATATCCAACACCCAGCGGCGTATTGCTTTCGAGAAGTTGACGACGTTCGTACAGGTAAGTCGTAAAATATCGATGGGACTCGCCGTGAAACCTCGAAGCGGTCTATAATTTTACCCACCCGACAACACGAAGCGAGCATAAAAAATTATTCGATCTCGCAACGGCGGGTGTGTTTCCAGACTCGCGACAACGAGGCTTCGCTCGGCGAAGCGGTCCCCTCTGAACGAACGACACGATCAAAACCCGAACACAGGTGCGTGGTACAAGTTCCTCAAATTCCACGATCCACTGCACGATCTGTGCTTCAGAGCTCAGGTGATAAAAAAAAAAAAAAAATTCGTTGGGACTCGGCCGCCAAAGCCTCGAGCGGTCTACCGTTTTTCCCCGGCAACACGAAGCGAGTATAAATTATTCGATCTCGCAACGGCCGGTTTCTCAGACTCGCGACAACGAGGCTATGGCAAAAAGCAAGTCCCCTCTGAGCTTGCAGCACAATTGTGAAACGGGAAAACGAACAAGTACCAGCGGCGTATTGCTTTCACGCAGAGACGCAAAATAATGGTACACACTCGACCTGTCGAATATGCAAAGTCGACGACATAACTTACCGTTCGGGTAAGAAAAATTCGTTAGGACTCGTCGGTTAACAACACCAACACCTCGAGCGCGGTCTGTATAATTTTATTTACCCGACAACACGAAGCGAGCATAATAAATGAGATTCGATCTCGCAACGGCGGGTTCATTATACAGACCCTAATCGCCAACGAGGCTTGGCCCGACGAATCGTCCCCTCCGAACGGAACGGTACGATCGACATTAACACAACCAGGGTACGCGGCGCGACACCACGCTCTTAACGAATTCGAAGTCGACGACGATCGTCGTTCGGGTAAAGATTCGTTGGGACTCGCCGTCGTACACAGCCTCGAGGCGGTCTGTTTCACCCGACAACGCGAAGCGAGCATAATATTGTTCGATCTCGCAACGGCACGGGTTTTCACAGACTCTCGACAACGAGGCTTGGCGGCGACGAATCGTCCCCTCCGAACGGAACGGTACGATCGACTAAAACAGGATACGCGCGACACACGCTCTTAAAGGAATTCGAAGTCGACGACGGCGCGTCCGTTCGGGTGAATGATTCGTTGGGACTCGCCGCACGCGCAGCCTCTGAGCGGTCCAATTTAACCTGCGACACGAAGCGAGCATAAAATTGTTCGATCTCGCAACGGCAACGGGTTTTCATAGACTCTATGAGAGCGAGGCTTGGCGGCGACGAATCGTCCCCTCCGAACGGAACGGTACGATCGACTAAAACAGGATACGCGCGACACACGCTCTTAAAGGAATTCGAAGTCGACGACGGCGCGTCCGTTCGGGTGAATGATTCGTTGGGACTCGCCGCACGCGCAGCCTCTGAGCGGTCCAATTTAACCTGCGACACGAAGCGAGCATAAAATTGTTCGATCTCGCAACGGCAACGGGTTTTCAGACACTCAACAACGAGGCTTGGCGGCGACGAATCGTCCCCTCCGAACGAAACGGTACGGTACGATCGACTGGTATAAAAGAGCGGGCGACACACGATCCTGCGAATTCGAGATCGACGACGGTACAACACGTTCATCGTTCGGGTGAAGATTCGTTGGGACTCGCCGCGCGCGCAGCCTCGAAGCGGTCCAATTTAACCTGCGACACGAAGCGAGCATAAAATTGTTCGATCTCGCAACGGCACGGGTTTTCACAGACTCTCGACAACGAGGCTTGGCGGCGACGAATCGTCCCCTCCGAACGAAACGGTACGGTA
>CAXAJV010000298.1:35000-45000 GCA_963969225.1 Xylocopa violacea | reverse complement strand
TGACCCGACAGCACCTGCGTGGTGTAGTGATTCGGCTTCAGCCAGCCGGCAGCCAACCTCTCCCGGACGTCCTTGAAGAATACGAATGTTGTGCGACCCTTGGGGGAAGATGTCCACAAGGCTTGCCACACATTCGTCGCCTCTTCCTTCACGCGTTGTTTGCCGTCATCCGCATCGCTTGGGATGACGGCGTTCCCTAACCTGGCGTCTTTTCCTCTACGAAGATTGTAGAGGGCCCTATTTTGCTGGACGACGATATCGATGGGAGCCGCGCCGGCCACCACGCACGCACTTTCCCACGATATCCGGCGATACGCGCCGGTAACCGCGATCAAAGCGCGGCGCTGCGCGGACCTGAGCACCCTCCACTCCCTCTCCGAGCACAGGTCGGCCCATCCCGCTGAGGCGTATGCCACTTTCGGGACGAATGCTCCCCTGTATATCCCGGCTAGGGAGTCGAAGCGAAGCCCCCAACTACTCCTCGCCAGCCTACTTAATCTCGCGAACAGCGACCCGACCTTGTCGCTTATTTTCTGGCAATGCGTTCGGACGCGCATTCCTTTATCGAACGTGACGCCTAGGTACTTAACCGCGGGTCTAAATTTTATCTTCGCGTCTCCTATACGGATGGTCGGTGGTCTACCGGCAAGGTCGGCTTTCGAAGGCCGAACGGCCTTGCGTTTTCTATCGGGACGGGCGCCTCCTCTTCGACCTAAAATTTGCCGCTCGATCCAGCCACTCTTGAGGACAATTGCCTCCGTCTTTGTGGCCGAGATTTCGAGTTTGGCCGAGCTACACCACCTAAGTATTTGGTTCGCGACCTGTTGACCTTGGGTCTCGAGGTCACGCCTACTATTTCCGCTTATTAGGACGAGAAGATCGTCCGCATAAGCGATAAACCTATTCTCGACTGTGGTCTGAAGTGACCGCAGGAGATCGTCGAACATGAGGTTCCAGCAGGCGGGACCGAGTACGGAGCCTTGCGGACACCCCCTCGTCGCCCGCTTCGAAACCTGTTCGGAAGCTATCGAGATCTTAACCCGTCGGCCGTCGAAGTAATTAGAAATTACTCCGAAAACATTCCGAGGGCAGTCTCGCTCTCTAAGGGACTTCAAAACTAGGGGCCACCAGACGTTGTCGAAGGCCCCGGAGATGTCGAAGAGCATTGCCGCCACGTATCGATCCTGCGAGGCATCGACCAGGCGGCGCAACTCCACGATAGCGTCCTCCGTCGACTTTCCGGGCGTGAACCCGAATTGCCGGTCGGACACTTTTCCAGGCGCCAACGACGTCTGATAGAGGCGCTTCTTGAGAAGCTTTTCGAAAAGTTTACCTATCACTGAGAGGAGGCAGATCGGACGGTAGGATTTTGGATCCTTCTCGTCTTTCCCTTCCTTAAGGAGTACTCGTAGAGAGCCCTCCTTCCAGACGAAGGGAAAGACGCCCCATTGAAGGCATCCATTAAAAAGCCGCGTAATTTGGCCGGGAATGATTTTAACCGCGGTTTTCAGCGCGCGGACCTCGACGTGGTCCGGCCCTGGCGCTTTATTATTTTTGAATGTTCGAACGGTACCCACGACCTCTGCCTCCGTGATGGGGGCAGCGTCGGGAGTACCGGGCGCGATGCGTGCGCCTTCCCTAATGACACGTTGATCCGGCGTGTCTTCTTCTTCCCGGTCGTCGGGAACGTGTGCCTCCAAGAGCAAGCTGGCTGTTTCGCGGCAATTCGATGTTACTTCACTACCACGCCGGAGAGTGCTGAGAACTCTCTCAACTCGGAGTTTCTTCGCCTGGTACTTGTATACGGTGCTCCAGGGCCCCGAGTTTCCGTTCGACGTAACAAATCGTCGCCAGCTTTCGAGCTTCGTCCGCTTCACCGTCCTACTGTATTCCCGCAAAGAAGAACGGTACTCTAGTAGTTTTGCCCGGCGGGCGGCTTCGTCTCTTTCCCTCTGGAAGGCACGACGTAGACGATATACGCGCTTTTTCTTTTTAGTTAATTCGCGAGTCCACCACGGGTTGGACTTTCTAAATACGCGTTTACGTGGCATCGACGCGGCGCAGGCGTCAGTAATGACGCCTGTGAGCGTTTCCGCCATCTTCTCGACGTCTTCCATAGAGTCGAGCCGGAGGGCCTCAAGCCTCGATCTAGATAGATCGGCTAGGCGACCGCAGTAGCGCTCCCAATCGGCCCGACGAGTGTCGAACCGAGTGCTCGCACCGCCCCGATCCGCCGCTTTGGCTCTCGGTACCCTCAGCCCGATATCTATGGCGTTGTGATCGCTATTGGCCCAACCGCACCTTACCTTCCAGCCCCTGACGAAAGGGAGCATGGATGGCGACGCCAGGGTTACATCGATGAAAGACTCACCCCTCGTCGACCAATAGGTGGGCGGCTGCCGAGCGTCATTCACAACTTCCATGCCAAACGATCGGATGAGCGCTTCGAACATCGCACCTCTTTCGTCTGTTCTCTGTGGCCCCCAGAGTGACGACCGAGCGTTGGCATCTACCGACACTATGAGTCTCTTCCCCCTCAGAGACTGAAACACCATCTCGAGGTGTCTGAGGTGCTCCTCGATTTCGTCGCTATACTGGAAATAGCATGATGCGACGTATATCGAGAAGCCGGGCGCTAGCACTTCTGCACACACACAGTGTTCCGTGCTTAGCTGCGAGACAAAAACCATCTCGAAGCGGGGGTTGCACACGGCAACCGCAGCCCACGGGAATTGTGAACTGACGGCCGCCACCCTCGCCCCGATCCCTAGTCCACTAACGGTGTGGCTCGTGCCCGAAGAACTGACGTATGGTTCCTGCAACAGCAGGACGTCTAAGTGCCTCGAGGCTACGAGCTGACGCACCTCGCCTGCAACTGTAGCTGAATGTTGCATGTTCAGCTGCAGTATCCTAATACCCGTGGTCTCGATTACGGACGATGACGTCGTCGTCGACGTCGGTACGGTCGCGGACGCGGACGCGGGCGCGGTGGGGTTGTGGGGGGACGCGGTCGCGGAGGGAGGGTTCGCGGAGCTATCGCTTGATTTTATTTTTGTTCCTATCACAGACTCAGCCGGAGATACCGGATCCGACCTGAGTCTCGCGTCGCATTTCGTGATTCGCAGATAGGGACAGGTATATTCTAAGCCCGGCCCCGGGAGGGGGCTCGGACATGCTTCATCGCCATATATGGCATACGCGTAAGAGATACGCCCATTACCCCACTCCCCCGGCGAGCCAATACCGAGGGAGCGGGCGCGGAGAAACCAGCACCGCCATGCACCACTCATATTTTTCGTCATTTAAGTCCATTGACTTATCCGTACATTTTGTACATTGTGTTATTATTTCAACACCTCTTGCGTAGGGAGAAGACCCAGTCCTGACTCATCGTCGGCTGTAAGGATATTTGATCTACTAACGCACCAATAGGTCAGGATTAACTTTGTTTTTAATTCCCAACCCGACAAATTACGTTCGATTATTTTTGTTCGAATTCGCAGTGGCAGCCCTTTGCTTCACCCACACAGATCTAGCTGTGGGACTACTGACGGCGGGAACCACGAGGAGGTGGCTGCTTGCTAACTATGGCCCGTAGGAGGTCACAGGTATTTTTATCCTTCCCACCTGCTATCCTAGAGACTTGCACATGACGTATGCAACGAGGGGGGGAGCTCCCCTACGCCATCTTAAATCCCAATGGGGCCATAGCTTCTCCCGCCCAGATAGGGACAGGTATATTCTAAGCCCGGCCCCGGGAGGGGGCTCGGACATGCTTCATCGCCATATATGGCATACGCGTAAGAGATACGCCCATTACCCCACTCCCCCGGCGAGCCAATACCGAGGGAGCGGGCGCGGAGAAACCAGCACCGCCATGCAACCACTCATATTTTTCGTCATTTAAGTCCTTGGACTTATCCGTACATTTTGTACATTGTGTTATTCATTCAACACCTCTTGCGTAGGGAGAAGACCCAGTCCTGACTCATCGTCGGCTGTAAGGATATTTGATCTACTAACGCACCAATAGGTCAGGATTAACTTTGTTTTTAATTCCCAACCCGACAAATTACGTTCGATTATTTTTGTTCGAATTCGCAGTGGCAGCCCTTTGCTTCACCCACACAGATCTAGCTGTGGGACTACTGACGGCGGGAACCACGAGGAGGTGGCTGCTTGCTAACTATGGCCCGTAGGAGTTCACAGGTATTTTTATCCTTCCCACCTGCTATCCTAGAGACTTGCACATGACGTATGCAACGAGGGGGGGAGCTCCCCTACGCCATCTTAAATCCCAATGGGGCCATAGCTTCTCCCGCCCAGATAGGGACAGGTTTGGGAATCTCGTTAATCCATTCATGCGCGTCACTAATTAGATGACGAGGCATTTGGCTAATTTCTGTACTGACTCTCAGAAGGAGAGCCAGTAGACTTCCGAGGTTTAACCCCCTCGTAAGGTGTATAACAATAAATAAATAACAAAAGATAAAATAAAATAAAGTAAAATTTATACGCGAGCCTACTTTCTAGCTTCGCTGCCACGGGATCTGCCCGCGAACTTGGAAAAATTAGGAACGGGGACCCTTTCGGGAGGCGAACTTGGCCACACACCGAAGTGTGCGCACAGGGAAAACCACGCGTAGGTGTCGCCCCGGGTTCTCCATGCATAGAACCCGCCCCGCGCCCTACTATACAAAAGTATAGTAGAACTCGCTCCGCTCGGTGTAAAGGGCCGAGACGGGCTAACATTAATACTTCAGCTGGCAGCTGCTTCGTCTTTATACTTGTCTTTGCCTTGCGGCTGCGTTCAAGGCATGCGGTTAATATCATAAAATGTTCTAGCCTTACGGCTTGGTCAATTTTATAAATTTCTTTCGTCCAGCCCGAAGGCAGTCATTTGTCAGTTAGTAAAAATTAATGGCATGCATGTCCCATCTACAAAAACCATCCACCATTGGTTTCGTCAAGCATAAACTAATAAATAAATAAATAAATAAATAAATAACTTAAAACGACTACAATGTGTAGTCGTAGTCAATAAATTCATTAGCCATCTCTATCGAAGACCGGAGGGCGATTAGTGAAGCCGTCAGCAGGTCCTTTGGCTTGAGCCCTAGGCGCCTGAGATTCTCTGCCGTCTTGCCAGGCATAGCCCCCCGACAACCAACTACTATGGGCAGCACTTCTGCCGACTTTCCTTTCAATTTGCTCTTTATTATTTCGGCAGTGTCTTTATATTTATTTATTTTCTCCTTGTATGCATTTCGGATATTTTCTTTATCTTCATACCTAACCGTTACGTCCACGACGAGGATCCTGTCATGGTCTTTGATGACCAAATCTGGCTTCCTCAGTTCACCGTGGACGTTAACGGCTGGTTCCTCAAACACTGCCCATTGCCTCGGCAGAGAATTTATTATCAACTTGCATATTTCATTGTGCCTTTTTATTCTTTTCGCCTTTGTGTGGGTGCAATTACCCAACACATGACCTAGGGTCTCCGCCTGGACGCCACATCTTCTGCATATATAATTTATATTGCTCTTCGCTCTTCGAAGAGCTACTCTAGTTCCAAAGGTATTAGTTCTTATTTTCAGGGCGTCCAGGTACCTGGACGGCTTCAGTAATTCTGGCCTATAGAGCCATTGATTACCAATTTTGTCCCCGAAAAATTCCCTTATACCCTGGCCTTGGGAGACGAGCTGCCTCCATCTCTCCGTGTCTTTTCTTTTTAGGGACCTCCTCGCTTCCTCGATGTCCTGCAGCTCGACTGGCCACTGCAGGCCTATGGACGCGGCGTACCTCTTTATTAACGACTCCTGCCCAAGATATGCGTTCCTTACAGCTTCATCCTCGGAGACGCGCATTCTTAACGCGTTCCTCAGCTTGGCCATCTTAACTATATTCGCCACCCTCTGGACACCTAGACCCCCATGGCTTTTGTCCGTATATATGATCCCGTCTGTCGTTGACGGGTGCAAATGTAAAATCTCTTTTATTATTTGTTTGATGCCATGATCTATTTGGTCTAGTATGCCCAGGGGCGGCGGATTGGCCACTAGTTTGTGTATATATCTGGGCAGGAGGTGTATTCTTATTAAGTTCACCTTTTGGTGAGGTTTTAGTTTCATTCTTTTAACAGTGTTTGCCGCGTCCATTATGTCTCTCACCGAGGTGCGCTGGAGGCCCCTCCACGGATCTATTATGACGCCAAGGTACTTCATTATCGTCTCCGGGTCGGCATAAGGAATAGCCTGCCGACCCAGAGTCAATTCAGGATTGGCCACAAACCATGTTTTGCTTCTGCCGACGATCTGGAACGTCGCACATTTTTCAGTTGCCACTTTCATATCTAATTTGCCAAGATAATTATACGTCATTTTTAATTGTTTCTTGGCTTCCTCTTCGTCTTTTGCTAGGAGGACCAGATCGTCGGCAAAGGCGAGAATGGAGACATTCTCGTCTCCCATTCTTACGCCCTCCGACTTCTCGTCAATTTTCCCAATTAGGGGATCAATCACCAAGTTAAAAAGTAGCGGAGAGAGTGGATCTCCCTGCTTAACGCCTCTTAGAAGGTCCACTTCTAGGGTTTCTTTGTTTTTACAATGAATAATGGTTTTGCACCCTTTGTACATTTGTTTGGTGTAGTTGGCAATAGGTGTTGGAATCCCTTTTATTTCTAATCCGTCAGCCAGCACGCTATGGGGTACTGTATCAAAGGCCTTCGAAATATCTATTAATGTTACTATGCCACCTCCTCCTTCTTTCATACTTTTAATAGCACTGTCCAAGATGGAGATGTTGTATTTACATCCATCTTCTCTTGTGAAACCCTTTTGGCGCGGGTGCTGCTTTATGCTGCCCCTAAGCCTCTTGTCTATCATTGCCGAATATAGTCTACCCAGGAGAGACCCGATGGTAATTGGTCTCCAGTTACTGACATCTTCCACGCTCTTCCCAGGTTTGGGTATCAGCGTGGTTCGATTCAGTTTCCACTGCGCTGGGTAGTGTCGGCTCAGCATTAAAAGGTTGCACAATTTCGCAAATACTGGCAGTGCCCCATCCTGCCTGAGGTGCATTTTTCGAATGCCATCGACACCGGCTGCTGTGTCGTTTTTGATTTTCTTAAATTTCTCTATGAGTTCCCCCAAAGCGACTGGCGTCCAGATTTCCTCCATTGCCAAATTTCTTTCTATTTCATTATTGTTTATTAGTTTTACTTGGGGCCCTGTCTTGCCCCATAATTCGCTGTACAGCGGACCGACTAAGTCTTTGCACGGAGGCTCCACCCCCTCCTTGTCATCGATGGACTTACCCATCAACGCCAGATCCAGGAGCTTTTTAGGGCACTTATTATACAGCTCCTGGTATCTGGCGTATATGTAACGCTTATACCTCGTCCCAGCATTACCATCTCGCGTACTATTGGTCTTTTTGCGCTTTTGCCTTTGTCTTTGGTTGCTGGGACCGCCCTCTACATCCTTGGTGAGTATCTCGCTAAATTTCAATGTTAACATATTTACTTCATCCTCACCAATTACGCTCCGGTTGGCTGCTTCTATTATCTCTCTTTCCATATTCCAGAATTTGCTTCTTTCATTAACGCAGCCAACTCTTATGGCCTCTCGGATGTTGTCCTTCCACTTAATTCTTTCCTCAACAATCCGGAGGTCCTCGCCTTCCTCGACGGCCGACTCGTAGTGTGAGCTAGATGAGGATTCGCTACTGGACGAATCCTCCGAGTCGGCCGCCACTTCCTCCCTCTCGACGGGCAAGAGCCTCCTTTTATCACTAATTTGCTTCAATGTTTTGCCAGGTAGGAACTCTCTAATAGCTACATTTGGCTGCTTAAGGTTTTTAAAACGTTCGTTTAATATTTTCAGGAGGTCTACTTCCTCCTTAGACCAGGCCGAGGCCCTATTGCCTGGTCGGTTCCTACTCTGGCTGCGGCCGGCCTTTGCTCTTTTCAAGTTTCTTATCTGCGGATGTTTAAATCTCTCGTGCATTGATAGGCCGGCTCGCGTTTGGAAGATCTTCCCGCAGGAGTCGCATTTGACCCCCGAGCTGCTCTGGTGGTCTGAGCTTCCTTTACATTTTGGGAGGTGACACCGACACCCATGAAGCCTTTCAAACTCCTTCAGGCATACGGCGCACCTCCACATGATATTTACTCGGGGGTGCTGTTCTTCTACGTGTTCTTTGAACTTCGACTCCTGCAGGAACCTCCGGTCTACTCCCCTTTTCTCGCACATTCCGCATTTGATTTGCCCGTCTAAAGGGAGGTCCACACATTGACCAAACTCGTTTGCCGGGTTCATGCCATAGTCGTCATCAATGGCCCTCCGATCCAAAGCGGACAAGTCCGCCACAGAGACCCCAGGGCCGGGGGTCTCTGCGTCCGAGGCTTCACATCTGCTGCTTGCCATTTCTGCAACATTAAATTCTCTATTCGTCAATCCCATCCAATCCAAGCCTTAGCCTAATAAAAGCCAGGTCGTCAACGTGCAACTACCTAGAGGAGTGATCAGCCCGCCGCCGACAGACAGCTCTCTCGCCCCTATTTCTCTGACATCGAGACTCGCGTGGCAAGGTGTTAAGTGCCAGAAGCGTGTTGGGAGCCTCGCATGGCAAGGTGATAGCGCCAGCAGCGTCAAGAGTATCGAAAATTTTCTGGGACTGGCTCCCAAAGATGCCTGCTCCTGAAGCCAGGTCATAAAAAAAGCCGCCAGCACCCAGGTTGCCCATAGGTGCCAGCGGCCTCCAGAAAAAAGGTCATAAAAAAAAAAAAAAAAAAAAAAAAAAAAAAAAAAAAAAAAAAAAAAAAAAAAAAAAAAAAAAAAAAAGCCGCCAGCACTTGGTTTACACCAAGCACCAGCGGCTTATATTTTCGATCCCTGAACCGCTCGAGGTCCCATTTAACGCTCGAGACTCAGATGCCAGCGGCGCACTACCTGCTTAAGCAGGTAAGATGTTTAAACCGGGCACTGCGTGCCCTCTTCTACAGAAAGAATCACCACCACTCACCAGTTATGTAATTTTATGTCTTGTCGGCCGACTAGGCCGACCACTCCTCAGCTCGGAAGGTGGGGTCGCCACTCCCCAACGGTGTGCACCATCACCGCTCCGTGCCTTAAGAGAGTCATAGTTACTCCCGCCGTTTACCCGCGCTTTTTTGAATTTCTTCACGTTGACATTCAGAGCACTGGGCAGAAATCACATTGCGTCAACACCCTTGGGGGCCATCGCAATGCTTTGTTTTAATTAGACAGTCGGATTCCCCTAGTCCGTGCCAGTTCTGAGCCGAGCGTTGAATGGCGGCCGAAGAGGACGACAAGATACGGCGAACCGCCTCTGAAGCCTCGCAGCAAGGAAGATCCGTGGGAGGCCAAGGCACGGGACCGAGCTCGGATTCCGGGTTACGCATGCACGAAGCAGCGGCCCGTTCAGCTCGCCCAGGCCCGGCACGTCAGCCAAACCCACTTCCCGACCAAGCCCGACACGCCCCGCTCCTCAGAGCCAATCCTTATTCCGAAGTTACGGATCCAATTTGCCGACTTCCCTTACCTACATTAATCTATCGACTAGAGGCTCTTCACCTTGGAGACCTGCTGCGGATATGGGTACGAACCGGCGCGACACCTCCACGTGGCCCTCTCCTGGATTTTCAAGGTCCGAGGGGAAGATGCGGACACCGCCGCAACTGCGGTGCTCTTCGCGTTCCAAACCCTATCTCCCTGCTAGAGGTTTCCAGGGAACTCGAACGCTTATACAGAAAAGAAAACTCTCCCCGCATCTCCCGACGGCGTCTCCAGGTCATTTTGGGTTACCCCGACGAACACTCTTATGAGGGCCCGGATTGGTATACGGTTCCGCTGCCGGGTTCCGGAATAGGAACCGGATTCCCTTTCGCCCAATGGGTGTGTGTCTTTCGCTCACTTTTTCAATTCAATTCAAATTCGATAGCATTTTTGTATATGCTTTTAGGACACCACATTTA
>CAXAJV010000298.1:30000-32500 GCA_963969225.1 Xylocopa violacea | reverse complement strand
AAAAAAAGGAACGCACGCGTGGAATTACATAACCAAGCTGCGCTTTCCGGGGACTGGATGACCGGCTTTTTGATCGCGCGGTCCCGTCTCGACAACGAAGACATGGGGTGACCAACAACTTGTGGCACCGAGCAGCACCTCGTCGAAGTATAACTTCGAGCCTCGCCAATGGGGTGGGCACAATCTCTTCCCGTATCTACTTCTCTAAACGACTCTCCTCGTTGCGCGTGGCGTTACCGATTCGAGTTCTGTGCTTCGGAATCTGCGGACGCGCGTCACAGGCCAGAAACGTTACAATCGACCATATATATATATATATACCAAATGTTCCGATCGACACCGGGCTGACAGACAGAGGCAGCACACCGAGGACGCACGGTAAATTCGAGTCTCGACGAACGTGGCTGGGGTCAGATTCGAACATCCCAAGATCATCAGCGTTCGAAGAGGAAATGCGTCCCCGTGCGCGCGTTTGTCTGTGGTCCCCGACAATCGACGGCATATGGAAATAAAATTCGAGATCGACTTCGGCAACGACGGCCTATATACATTGTATGTATTCGAGTGACGGTCCGCTCAATTTCTTCCTTACACAAAACATGGTATACGCGCACAACGCGCGGAGAGAGCAGAGAGAGAACGGGTTATTCTGATGATTGAACGCAACAACACCCTGGGGCTGTGCGAACTTCGAACGATCGGATGCGCATCATCGTCCCTCACGTTACGACGATGTCGCTCGCTCTCTCTTTCTTGTATATTCTCTTCTCTCTCTCGACCGAGTTCCCAACAATTCGATTCTCTCAGTCTTGCGGCAAAAGAAAAATTCATTTTAAACGACGTCGAGCGCGCGGCATATCAATCGTGCGTTAAAGAGACGCGCGAAGAGTGGTCATGGTGTGTGGCGGGTGTGCGAATTTGGAATACGGAACAAAATCGGCAGTCGAAACACGAAGCGGTTCCCCGTGGGCGGTCGTCCGGTTAAACGAACGACTCACGACGCCACGAAGAACTCGCGCGAGTCCGTGATCGACACCGTCGATTTCCGTGAACCCGTTTAACGCACGCCGCACGCGCGCACACGTTACACCAGTCGCATATAGTCTCGGGGCACGGCCACAGACGACTCGGACGAACGTCCAACGATCGCTCGTACGTCGCGTATCGCTCCTCTTTTTCCCTTTCGGTGCGCCCGAACTCAGAAACGTTCGTAAATGGAATTCGAATGAACGACGGCGGGCAGATTCGAGCACCGGAGAGAAAAGATTCGACGAAACGCAACGCAAGCAGTATTCTGGTTACGTGAACGACCCTCAGCTAGGCGTGGTCCAGGAATTGTATCCGTGGACCGCAATGTGCGTTCGAAATGTCGATGTTCATGTGTCCTGCAGTTCACACGTTGACGCGCAATTAGCTGCGTTCTTCATCGACCCACGAGCCAAGTGATCCACCGTTCAGGGTAATCGTATATGTATATTTTTTATTAATTGTTAAGTCTCTTCGTACTAAGTTTCGAACAAGTCGAGACCCAAACGTCTCCGGCGAAGGAGACGCGGGCGTCGCCCGAATTCTCGGCGACACGATACCGTCCTACGGATGAAACGGACACGCCTGTTTCAGGGTGTTTAGGATACATCCTTTCGGATTCACGCCAGTGTGCCACGCGTCCAGGTAGATAAAATTTTTCGAAAATTCGTTAGGACTCTTCTTCGCGCGTATCGCGCAGACCCTCGAGGCGGTCCCCCCTTCCTCCCGACAACACGAAGCGAGCTTGTAAAATTCGATCTCGCAACGGCGGGTTTATTAAGGGACTCTCGACAACGAGGAAGAATACGCAAACGCGAATATATCGTCGTCCCCTCTGAACGAATGGCACGTGGAAGTGAATACAAAAAAAAAAAAAAAGAAAGATATCCAACACCCAGCGGCGTATTGCTTTCGAGAAGTTGACGACGTTCGTACAGGTAAGTCGTAAAATATCGATGGGACTCGCCGTGAAACCTCGAAGCGGTCTATAATTTTACCCACCCGACAACACGAAGCGAGCATAAAAAATTATTCGATCTCGCAACGGCGGGTGTGTTTCCAGACTCGCGACAACGAGGCTTCGCTCGGCGAAGCGGTCCCCTCTGAACGAACGACACGATCAAAACCCGAACACAGGTGCGTGGTACAAGTTCCTCAAATTCCACGATCCACTGCACGATCTGTGCTTCAGAGCTCAGGTGATAAAAAAAAAAAAAAAATTCGTTGGGACTCGGCCGCCAAAGCCTCGAGCGGTCTACCGTTTTTCCCCGGCAACACGAAGCGAGTATAAATTATTCGATCTCGCAACGGCCGGTTTCTCAGACTCGCGACAACGAGGCTATGGCAAAAAGCAAGTCCCCTCTGAGCTTGCAGCACAATTGTGAAACGGGAAAACGAACAAGTACCAGCGGCGTATTGCTTTCACGCAGAGACGCAAAATAATGGTACACACTCGACCTGTCGAATATGCAAA